>CM062817.1:427827609-428237477 GCA_031772625.1 Pinus tabuliformis
CATATCAAAAGGAAACAAGAGGAAGCCAAGAGGGATTTGTCCATCTTTTGTACCAGGTGCACTAGGAAGCATCCTAGGAATGAATGTCCATTGCACTCTATAGAAGTGTGTTTAGTGTGTGAAGAAGACCACCCTACGAATCAGTGTCCTTCCTTACCTAGAATTAAGGCTGCATATCAAGGGGCCGAAGGAGCCACTGAACCACTCTATTTCATGAACCAAAGGAGGCCACATGGACCCAGACCTTACCAGTGGGGAATGTAAGGGACATCCCATACTTATTATAACCCTAATCAAGCCACTTCCATGCCTTCTTGGGGTCCCCCTACTCATCCTTCCTGGTCCACACCCCCTCTTTTGTCGTATCCTCCTCAATACCAGGCTCCGCTAGTTGCTCATTCATTTCACTCTTATGCTCAGCCACAGCCTCAGTGGAATGCACCTCATTAGGGGTGGAGGCCCCAGTACAACTCTCCTCTCGCTCTTTTGCCTCCACCACCTACTCAACCACAACCATTACCTCCTACTCCACCAAGACAACCCCAAATACCTACTCAACCAAACCCGAACCCTAATAATAGATAGGCCCAACAGGTATGTACTGGAGAAGCATCATGCCCGACCTACGCTGTGGAGATTCAGGAGATTAACCTATGATCTGGGAAGGTTCTCGCAGATAGCCAACCTCCTCCTAAGGAAGGAGAGGAAGAAAAATAGGAAAGTGAACCAAAAGCCATTCCACCCTTCCTTGAGAGACTAACTGGAACCACACAACTGACCCCAGAAGAAACTGAACTTCTGGGAGAATTGAAATAGTTATGTGTAAAGATACCACTTCTCCAAACCATAAAAGATGTGCCTATATACAACAAGATGATCAAGGGGAAGTGCTTCAAGCACCTAGGCAGGTGCAGGAGAGATGCTCCAACTATCAATGTCAAAGGACAACTGTCTGACCTGATGTTGGGGCAAGTAATTTGTCTGAAATATCTAGACCCTGGGAGTCCTGTAGGCGATGTCCACATCAATGGCATTGTAATCCTCGATACCTTGATTGATATAGGGGCTACCATTATTGTGATGACCAAGGACACTATGCTCAAACTCAACCTTCAGGGCTCCCTGCGAAAGACCACAACAGTACTGCAGTTAGTAGACCACTCCACCGTGACCCCTAAGGGGATTGTGGAAGATTTCATGGTCTCTATTGATACTTGGGAGTACCCTGCTGATTTCCTGGTTCTCCAGCCAAAGACAAAGCTCACTGGGTATCCTCTTATCCTGTGAAGACCTTGGTTGGCTACTGCAGATGCCTACATAAGTTGTTGAGCTGGGAACATGACAATCAAGAATGGGCATATGTCCAAACAACTAGTCCTATATCCTCCTGCCCAACCTCTATTAGAACATGATTTACCCCTCTGGTTGGAGGAGGAGGATGGGGATGAAGTCTATTCCACACCATCGTGCACAATGGAAGCTACCATGGGGGTTCCACAAACCGAGGATTATCTTCTTGAGAGCTTGATTCAGAACCCACCCCCCATTGTGTTGCCATTAGAAGAGCTGGTGGAAGAAACCCAAGCCAACCCTTCAGTTGATCTCTATGTGGCTGATACGATCTCTCTCCAAGTTAAGAATGTGGAATTTAGCCCAGAAAGAACCTTGAAGATCAAATCATCCCTTTCCACCTCTCAGGAGAAAGAATTGTGTAGCTTATTGAAAAACCACTTGGATGCTTTTGCTTGGAGCTATAAGGAGATGAAGGGAGTCCACCCTTCAGTCTATACTCATCACATTTACATTAAAGAAGATTGTAAACCAGTCAGGTAGCATTAAAGGAGGATGAATCCAACCCTTAATGACATTGTCAAAGAAGAACTGCAAAATTTATTGGATGCAAGATTCATCTACCCCATCTTTGACAACGAATGGATCTCTCCTTTGGTGCTAGTGCCAAAGAAAAATGGGAAGTGGAGAATCTATGTAGACTATCGGGAACTAAACAAGGCCACCAAGAAGGACCATTTCCCTTTGGATTTCATAGATCAAGTGTTAGATGGCCTGGCAGGGAATAAGTTCTTCTCCTTCCTAGATGGGTTTAGTAGGTACAACCAAATCCAAATTAGCCCAGAAGACCAAGATAAGACAACTTTCACTTGTCCTTGGGGTACTTTTGCATACTGGGTCCTTCCTTTTGGGTTGTGCAATGCTTCCACCACTTTCCAGAGAGCAGTACTGAGCATATTTGCTGAACTGGTTCATGATTCAGTGGAAATTTATATGGATGACTTTACCCCTTACAATTCTAACTTCCAGAGAGCTTTGACTAACTTGGGAAAAGTTTTAGCCAAGTGTATTGAAATGAACCTATCCCTCAGTCTTGAAAAATGCGAATTCCTGATGACTGAAGGGACCGTGCTAGGTCATACAATTTCTCAGCAAGGATTACAGGTGGATCCCAACAAGATTTCTATCATCCAAAGGGTCCCACCTCCTCAAAAGGTAAGAGATGTTCGGAGTTTCCTAGGCTTAGCAGGGTATTATAGAAGATTCATCAAGGATTTTAGTAAGCTAGCCTCTCCATTGTTTGGTCTTTTGGGAAAAGATGTTGAGTTCATATGGACTGACAACTGTCAAGAGGCTCTGGATACCTTGAAAGGTAAATTGGTAACTGCCCCAATTTCGAGAGGTCCAAACTGGGCCCTACCTTTCCACATTCACATATATGCCTCGAGCAAAGCAATAGGAGCAGCCTTAGGGCAAGTTGATGAGAGGCTGCCTTATGCCATATATTTTGTCAGTAAAAACCTATCCAAGGCAAAGTTAAACTACACTGTAACAGAAAAGGAGCTCCTAGCTATAGTCCATTCCCTAAATAAGTTCAGACACTACATCATCGGCTATCAAACATTCGTATACACTGATCATGCTGCAATTAGGTATTTGATGAATAAACCAGATGTAAAGGCTCGTATTATTAGATGGTTACTTTTATTGTAGCAATTTGATTTGACCATTGTTGATAAGCGAGGTAAGGAAAATGTTGTTGTTGATTTTCTGTCTAGACTAGATCCACCTACAGGTGAAGAAGGAATGGTGGATGATCAAATGCCAAATGAACACCTATTTTCTATTTTAGTACTCTTTCCATGGTTTGCTGTTATAGCAAATTACTGGGTTTCAGCACAGTTTCCGCCACACCTGTCCTCAAAAGAGAAGAGCAATATCATGAGGAAAAGTGCCCCATTCACCTGGATTGGGGATAATATTTTTAAACTTGGCCCAGATCAGATTTTGAGGCGATGTGTTAGGGAAGAGGAATTTTTTGACATTCTCCTAACCTATCACGATGGGCCCTATGGGGGCCATTTTGTAGCAAAGAGGACTGCCTTCAAACTTCTACAAGAAGGTTACTATTAGCCCACTCTTCATCAATATGTCAGGAGATATATCAGCCAATGTGACTAATGTCAAAGGATGGGGAAACCTACTCCAAGGGATGAGATGCCCTTGCAACCTCAAGTGACTTTCGAGCCATTTGAGAAGTGGGACATGGAATTTTTGTGTCCTATCAACCCTCCTTAAAAAAAGAAATCTTACATCCTTGTGTGTACTGATTATCTAACAAAATGGGCAGAAACAAAGGTGATCAAGGCAGCAACAGAAGAAAAAGTAGTTGAGTTTTTGAGAGAAAATATCTTCTACAAGTTTGGCTATCCAAGAGAATTAGTCACAGATCAAGGGAGTCAGTTTACCTCCAATCTGATTGAAGACCTACCCACACATCACAAGACTAAGTACAAAACTTCCACCCCTTATCATCCGCAAACAAATGGACAAGTGGAAGTCACTAATAGAGCTTTGGAAGGGATTTTGACTAAGGTAGTGAGCAGCAGCAGAAAAGATTGGGCAGATCAATTGGTTGAGGCCACCTGGGCCTATAACACCACCTGGAAAACCACCACAGGGTTCACACCCTATGAGCTGGTCTATGGGAAGAAGGCTCTGTTGTCAATAGAATTTGAATATAACACATTAAGGATGGCAGCTCAGTTGGACCTAGATCTCAGCCATGCACAAAAGGAAAGGTTACTTCAACTAAATGGATTGGATGAACAGAGATTGCAGGCCCTTCTCCACTCAGACGTAGTCCAAATTCAAAGAAAAATATGCCATGACAAACACCTCAAAAAAAACAATTCTAGGAAGGAGATTGGGCGCTGCTCTATGATTCAAGATATAAAGATTTCAAGGGCAAATTGAAGACAAGATGGTTTGAACCATACACAGTAGAAAAGTGCAATGACAATGGTTCCATTCTGATCCGGACCATCGATGAAGAAGCCATCCCCATTCTTGTTAATGGGCATCGGTTGAAAATCGATAGGAAGCCCTTTTCCAAGCATGAATTCATTGAGAATATGTGTAAAATAGTGTTGTTAGTGTAGCAGGCCTTCGCCTCCACTCCACCCACACCCTAAATAAACAAACAAACAAATAAACAAACAAAAAGAGAAAAAAGAAAAACAGAAAAGAATAAAAGATCCCTGGGTGAAAACCTCTTGGACGTGCCTAGGGTAGGCAGTGAGGGTGAAAACCTCCTGGAGGCACCCCAGCTGTCTCAAAAAAAAAGAAAGAAAAAAGAAAAGGAAAAAACAAAAAACAAAAAAATCTAACTTCTTTTGAATACATTGCAGATTGCAACAGGGTCACACAAGGAAAAAAGGACATGGCCAGGCTACATACACCCTTGATAGCTCATTCCTCCATTGCCATTATCTTTTCCCAGGCCTTGGTCTCATTTGTTCTGAAAATTTTGCATCCTACAGGAAACACTGTGCATTCTATAGGAGGCTCCTATAGAAACTACAGAGAGCTCAAAGTCAGGTTCAAAGAAGAATCCGAGGACTAGAAATTTGTCCAGAAGTCCTGTGGACCTCCTTGCCACCATTCATCCTCCTAATTCTCCATTCCATCCCTGCACACCCACATTTCCACTCACTTTTCCTTCCCTACACAGAAAACACAGAAATTCTGTTTCTTTCGTTTTTAAACAAAAAATGATGATGAATAAAATAGCAGCATTCTTCACTTGTTTCTTACCTGATGTATTCGAGCTGTTACTCCTTTCCTTCAAAACCTTCCTCAGCTGTCTCTTCAGTCCCTGCTCAAGCATCAACCAGAAATTTTAGAGGGAGAAGCAGCTACAGGAAATCCTGCAGGATTCTTGTAACAACTGATCCCTTTAAAAAAACAAGCTCCAGAGGCAGGGTCAGTGCAGCGAAGATGTATGCAACATGCAAGGAGCAGTGCTTGATCGAAAATCACCAACATAAGCCACCAGTTCAAAGGCCATGAGCACCATCAGTAGCAGCAATAAAAAACAAAGTGTGAAAGCATGCATAGCATGGTAGCGACTAACAGGTAAGTGGCTAAACTCGTTCCTTTGTTGCATGAATATTATTTAGGAATTGCATGAACCATTGAGATGGTCATGATTAAAAAAAATCAGTGTCCAGCTAACTAGCCACCCTTATTCAGTTCAAACCACCTTCGTTGTGTTCAAATGAGCCTCATCAAATTCAAACAACGGTTCAGAACATGCAGTCAGCACGTGTGGTCCATCAACTCAGGAAGAAAAAACTCAGAACCGGTAGTGGTGGTGGCATATAACGGGAATGATGGAAGTGATGGCAGGCAGGTGACATGAAATACCATAATGACACTGGAGTAGGACCAATGGTCCGGATGGGGATAACGTACCCATCTTGCCACCTCACCTTGTCACCACAGATCACACCATTAGCTTAAGTACACTGCGGTCGAAGCCTCCACCACCTTTTGTTTTCATTTGCATCGATGAGTTCTCGACTGTAGCAACTCACCTACCACCTTCAGAACATCGAACCAGTCATTCTCTACCAGTTTTTCAAAACCCTCCCGCTTATCGGGCTCTACAGGAGCACTATCGCATTCTATAGGAGCGGAAACATAGTCTACAAGAGCCTTTCTACAGGAAGGCCAGAGAGCAGCTCTGCAGAGGGAAAATTTGAAATTTTTTCCAAATTCGAGTTCGAAAAGAGGTAGGCTTAGAAACACACACTCCATGTGATATATCTACATAAGGTGGTGGGATTAGAAGCAAAGTACTGGGTTGAAAAAGGAAGGGAAAGTGAGCACAAAAGTCTGCCTGTGTTTTTTTGAAATACATACAGTCTTTCCATTTTACTCTCTGCACTAAAAGTTTGTATTTTTCTTCCCCGTATTCTCCTGTAAAGAAGAGGTGCACCCAAAGAAAATTGTGAGAAAGTGTGAATTTGCATTTGGAAGCCTGTTTCTTTTGTGAGAAAGAAGAAAATCACTGTTTTATATATACTCTCTGTTTTGTAAAAATATTGATTTCCTCAAAAAAGAAAAAAGCTGAGAAGTAAATTCAAGTTGAGAACAGGGTTTGAAGGGAGGAAAAAATTGCAAATTGATGTTGTGAAAAAAGAAGAACATGAAAAATTCCCTCTCTGGTTGTAGAAAGACAAACCTCAGCTATTCCTCCGTTTTTGGTCTTGAAATTTGTTGCCTTCCTCCTGACCTGAGAATTTTCGGCAGTCACTAAACATCATGACTAGAGGCTTCATGAGAAAAGAGCCTCTGAATTCCACCAAATTATATGAACACCCAGAAGTGGTAGCCCTCTTCAACAGGGTAAACTGGATGCCTTTATTTGAGAGAATTCATGGATATGATGAGGAGGTGACAGAGGAATTTTTAATGTCTTTAAGACCCCATTCAAAAACCCATGCTACTGTCAGTTTCAGGGTCCTGACCATAGAGCTTACACCAGAATTTATCAATAGAATCACAAGACTTCCACTTGGGCTCCCCTGGAGCAAAGAAGAAAAACCAGTAGGATAGGTTGCTAAAAATAAGTTTTTTTAGCCTGATGAATATCCTGTAGAGGATAAGAATGGGGTCAGAAGGATAAGTATACCTCATCCATGGGGTGAGGTCAGCTACCAGATCATGAAATATATCTCCTATGAAGGAAGATATAGTATATTCTATTGTTATCACGTCAGAATATTGCATGAATTAAGATATGGAATGGACCTACCTACATCTAGAAAACTCAGTCTTCCATATTTTCTCCTCCAGTCTTTGATAGAGGGTGGCACCAAGTTGAATGTAGGGGTTCCAGACCAATTGGCCCACCATGGACTCATCAAATTGCTGGTAGAGGATGCCCTCCACACATACACCATCCCTATAGCCTGGGAAATTTTCAGGAATATGACTAAGGAAGATGACATAAAAACTCTCACTGATGACCTCAACCCATATGGCAGGGAAGAGGTGGAGCAGAAAGAGGAACTTGAAAAGGAAATCCATGAGGAAGCACAAAATATTCAAGTAGAAGAAGAAAAAGAGGAAAAACAGAAAGAAGAGGAGAAACATGACAAAACCACAGTTGAACCTATGGCAGAAAAGAAAACAACATCAAAAGCAGAGAAGAGGAAGAGGACAAAAGATGAGAAGAAGAAGCCTAAGAAAGCTCAGAAAAAACTTCCACAGGAAAGGCAAAAACTCAACAAGAAAAGGAGAAAACAGCACCAAAGATGGTAGAAACAAAAACAGAAACAACAGAGACAGGAAAAACTGTAGATGATGAGGAGGAAAAATAGTAGGAAGAAGTGTCCCCTGAGACACTAGTAAGGGAAGCATCAGCTGTCCTTGCTACACTTAGCACTCCAGCTAAGCAAAAGGGGAAAAGAAAAATATAGACATATATGTATTTCAAAGCCTGGAGGAGCACCAGAATTAAGGTGGGCAAGCCCTAGCCACCACCAAAAGAACCCATTATCATTGAGGATGCACCAACTGTGACAAAGGAGGAATCTCCCTCCAAATTCTCCATCACCTATGAGAGAGGGAGTCCTAAGACCTCCACCTGGAAGGAAAGGATCAAATTGATGGACTCTAAAGCAGTCCTACAGGAGGCACAAACCTCTCTACAGGAGACACTGGCCAAGCTCAAAGAAACTGAAAAACTAGAAAAGAAGGCAGAAGAACAGTCCCAAGAGGAAGGTAAGGCAAAAGAGATACCTAAGCCTGGACCTCAACCTAACAGAGGCTCCTACTATAACCTTCTAGAAGGTGGGAATATCATCCCACAAAAATTTGCAGTGCCTCTTTTCTTCGAACTAGAAAAGGAAAGAGTCAAGACCCACACCTGGATGCAAATTGCAAAATCTAAAGGGGTCAAAGATATAGGGCACATGGAAAAAAAGCTGAGAGAGATGAGTAGAGAACTGGGCATGGTAAGGCACAGAGAGAGCATCAAAAGAGCTCAACTACAGGAGGAAAATGAATTGCTGAAAAAGTAGCTACAAGAAAGGGAACCTCAGGGAGGAAATAAGCTATCAATCTTGGAAGGACAACAATAAAAATAGGGACCCCAGCCAAATAGTGAAGCAGTAGAGAAACAACAACAAGAAAAATAACCACAGATAGATAATGAGACACTGATGGAACAACAACAAGAAAGAGAATCTCAGGCAACAACTGGAGTGTTGATTTTGAAAAGACAGCTGCAGGAAAAGGAAGCCTAGTTAGCCTGCATGGCCAGCTGGGCAATGGAGGCATTGCAGTGCAGACAGCTAGCTAAATCCTATGCAGTGTATCTCAAAGATCAGTGGCTCAAATTCCAGATTAAGATATTGGCCCAAAGAGGCACAATACCATTTCAAGATTATGGCCAATTTATGCATTTATGGTGATCATAGTTCAGCCAAGGATAAAGCAACGCTAGCAGAATTTTACCTACACAACATGGCACTCACTGACATGAATTTATGGGATCCAAACGCTGCGTTGGGAGATTTGCAATTAATGGCTATGGCTTCTTGGATGAGCCATGAAGAGAAGAGAGCAGTGGAAATTTAGAAAATGATGACAAAATTGCTGAGTGAGCCCCTGATGATTAGAGTCGAACCAGCAGACCCCTTAGCCCTCATCTATGCACACCAACACCTGGCAGCTAATCCTCAAGCTCTCCCTGACTATTTTGACAGGCAAGCACATGCTATTGCTCATTTCGAATATATGGAGAGATTTTTTGGCGATGACTGCCTTCATGCCCACATGAGAAGGTGGAATACATTGCCACATAGTCTAAGGATCAGGGAGTGTCACTCCCCGAAAAGAATGAGGGAAGCCATGAGGAGAGTGCCCCGGTATAAGCACTCAATGAAAATTTGAAAGCCAACTGGTTTGGGCTTAAACTCAGTCCTCCACTGCTGTTAGGACTGTTGGAAGGTGTTAAGGAGGAGGGAGAACAAAAACAATGGGAAGAAGTGGACAGGAAAGCAGGTTTCCATGATAGAGAGGAAGAAATCACTTGAGAGGCTTGGGATGTCAAGGAATCTATCAGGGCTATTAAAGATGAAGAACTAGATTAGCTGCTCAGAGGATGAGCAACCCATTCAGCAGGGGGGTGATGATGAGCCCCAGAATGGGTAACTATATGGGTTCATTCTGCCTCTTATTTCGATTTAATCCACCATTCTCAATAATTTTGTGCATGTTTTTGAATATATTTATGTCAATAGAGTGAATTGGGTTAGTCACTTTGCCATGTAGTCTAATGAGTGTTTATTGCATATTTTTTGGACAAAGACAAGGAATTTTTGAGCAAATGGTAGCCAAACTCGAGGAAAACAAGGAAGGGGACTTGTAGGAAGGGTGTATCCTTCATTAATGACCCCTTTCCTTGAATCCTCCATCAGTAGCTCAGAGTACAAAGGCCCACATTGATGATTCCAAGGGGCAGCCGAGCAAGTCCAGTAGGACTGTTGTTATCTTTAGTGATAGGAAGCCGAGTTCCTTAATTTCAGGAGGACTATTGGGAGTCCCTATTTGTATAAATAAGAAGGCTTCAAGCCTCAGTAGTTTAGCCAGTTCTTAGTATATTTTCTCATTTTTTTGCAGCATTGTACTCAGCTCATTTTCGAGCTCTTTTTCAGAATAGTTTTTATCTGATGTAACTGCTATTTTTGATAATGAAGACAAACCAAGTTTTGAGACAGCACTGATATTTTTTAGAGGGCTGAAGCTCTTGGGTTAGGGCCCAACCCAAGCTTCCTAGCACCTCCTTTGTGTACTTATATGTTTTTTTTCCATTCATGAGTTAATTTCTGCTGCATATACTCATTTTACTTCATTAGATTAGGTTGCTTTTGATGGTTAGAATAGTTGTTTTTGTTTAAAGTTGCTTAAGTAAGTTGCTACAGTGATAGAAAATGATCCAAAAAGGCTAACAGTAGGTCTTGAACTCCTTTCTCCCTCCTTGGGACTATGATTTGAGGTCAAGGCACTACTGCTGCCACCAAAAACACAGTTTTTGCACTTTCATGCAACTGCTGGTGTGGTACTTTGATTTGGAAAAGTTAATATTGGTTCAGATCCACTTGCTTAGGTCATTTCCTATTCATTTACCATAGTTCTCTCGCATTCTTTTCTATTCATAAGATATTGTTCAGCATTTTCTGGTTTTAGGTCAGAAATCAGGTTAAGCTAGACAAAACTCTGTTTTTAGTTCTTTCTTTGGTCAGTTTTGATAAGTGAATGTGCAGATCTCTTGTAGGACATCTCAGCTCACCATCCCTCCATAACACAGCCAACACCATCTCACTTCTCCTAGATTGCTCAGCTCATTCACAACATTTCGCCAATCTGTCCTAATTTCGTCGTTTTGTCATAAAGCTGCTTCCTTGCCATTTGAACAAATCCAACCATCTCCTTTGTCCTTGATCTTCCTTGACAAGTTATAGACCCCTCAACACCTTCATCTAGCCTTCATTTTCCCTTTCCCATCATTTTTCCACCTTCAGACCTCCAAAAACCACTTTCGGCCTTCTCTTGTAGATCCTCCTGTAGAACCTCCTGTAGATCCCCTACAGTCTCCTGTAGAATTTCTTGTGAGTTATTTCTCAAAGTCTGATCGCAATGGAAGTATTTAGAAGGGTAATAGGGGCTCCTTAGAAATCCTCCACACCTTCCTCACCTTCTGCAAAAACCAACTCCATCTCCTTTTTCCACCAAACCTCTGCATAGTCACAACCAGTTGAAATCACAAGCATAATAATTCCACATAAAAATACTCAAAAGTACAAAAAGATGATTTCTTCACATTTATTTTTAGAAGTAGCTTGAATAAATGCAATCTACCTTTTCAATAGTCAATGGCACTCATTTCATTAGTTTCCATCTCTTCTCTTGCAAAAGTAGGGTTAATAGGTAAACTAGGGTTTGCTAGTGTTTGCTAGGTTTTGCGTTTCATTCCAGTTTTCCTTCTCTTTCTGCAAGTAGAATACCCCCTGTAGAGTTAGCTTTCTTACATCACAGTAAAATCTTCTTCTGAAAACTCATAGAAGTTGGCTTAAGCTCCTAGTGAACTTGTGCCAGCTGATCAAATGACAGCCTGCAGTAAGAGCTAGTACTTGTGCATACAACATTGTCGCTTCCAAGTTTGTTATGAACTACCAGGTTGATAAAAGCAAAGAAGGAAGCCCCAGGAGTTGCAGCATTATTGCTGCAATACTGGAGCTCACCACTCCCTTAGGAAGTGCCAAGTGTCAAATGCTAACAGATATCGGGAAATAAACATCGGAGCTTCAAACATAGTCGCACTGCAAATATTTTATGAGATATGACTATTCTGAAATGGATGCGATACCAACATTAAACCATCATTTATATGCCCATCGGATCCAAAACAATATCAGAAATCAAAAGCTTGGGTGTGGCCAATAAGAAAACTTACGATACAGGAATGGGATCAGGATTTGAATTAAATCATTTTAATAACAACATCAGGTCTAGAGGTCGGGAACATGAGCTAACAAGTGGTGGGTGGACAGGTGGCAGATGCACCGACTCATATCAAAAGATTTAAGATATCAAGGTTTTACAAATGTTACCACTTAAAAGTTCTGATATACAGGCGGACTCGGTGTTCGAATTAGACCATTGTTTATATGCATATTGGGCCTGACATATCGGATCCTAGCAGATATCGAAAGTTGGGAAGGATGCACATCGGAATATTGGAGTGGAGCAATATCGGGATATCAGAGTATCGGGGGAAATGCCATCAATGGATCGGAGATCGCAGGGATATGATATCGTAAGTTTTAAAAGTCGTTACGAAATAAAACTCCGATGGGGAGAGCAGAGAGATGACGTGTGAAGTGGGGCCTCCATCAATCACTTTATAATATGATCAGACTTTGGATTGACAATACGTTTGTTTTAATATAATTCTCCGAAATATATATAAAAAAAGGTTTTCCACTATATGGATCAGATTTAAAATGCCACATGCCAATTTAATATAGATCGAGGTTTTGACATCAGGTAATTATAAAAGGATTCCTCTGATGTGAGAACTTCGATATCTCTGATATATTATTTCATTTACATAAAAAGAACCACTTGTTTAATGGTTAAGGCCTAACCTAAAGCCACTTAATTATATCAATCTTGGTCTCGGGGGCTATGTTAATTAATTGAAATTTCAAAAGAAAGGAAAATTTACGAATTTATTAACAAAATGAATATAATATAAAACTAAGAGTAAATTTGCAAACAAAGAGAGAAATGTTAATCGAAAGCATATTAGACTTAAAATGAAGCAATGAACTCAAAGTCTAAATACATGTAAAAAGGGTCCCCATGCTTATTATAAAAAATAAAATGGGGGTGTTGTGTTTTCACTACAACAATACTCTAAATAAATAAATAAATTAGAAATATTTAATCACAAAATTCCTAAAAATGGAAAACTGTTACAAAATTGATCTACTCCTTACGTCTCTACCATGTCGTGTTCAACGTTTGAAAACTAGTATCTACTAATAGCTAAAACTTTCTAAGTGTTAAACGTTTGAATACTAATAGCTACAACTTTTGATTTTAATTCATACATAGTTTAAGTAGCTCCAAGGAGAGGTTATATTAATAGTTTAGTGTAAAATATTTATTTTTCTAGGATAATTAGTTTTTCATTCCTAGGTTTTACATAGATTTCATACTTTTTAGGAGCTTCTTTTAAAAAGTCTCCAATGTAGGAAAAACATCTTTTAGTGGAAACCAGGCCCATATACCAGTGAGGATTGATGTATCATTTATAGATTTAATTGAGATCTTGATAAGAAAATTTCTTATCTCGTTGACTTGGCCAATCCAAATCATAAATAGGAAAAAATAATATGAATGCATATTTTAAAGGCTTGTACCAAGTGGCAATCTATTTTGAGTGTGTCAAGAATCTTAGTGTGTGTTAAAACCTCATGCATGGTAGCAGTTTGGAGAGAGAATATATTTGTGCATATATGGGATGATAATGAATACACTACCTTCGATAATAAGCATATGTTCTTCAATTATGGATTTTGATTCATATAACTTGAATAAGTATTGTATATAATTGGCTATTAAGACTATTTTTTCTAGAAATTATTAACAAAGATATATCTTAGAATGGTAAGTCCTTGAGTCACTTGAGAAGTTGCAACATAGTTTTGTTTGAGGAAGACATTAATTGAAAGTTAGTAAAGGAGATGGTAATAAAATCATGTGTAGTTGAAATAAGGATGAAAGGATGCCATGGTATAATTTTTGAAACCAAAAATGATGGACACAATTGTTATTTGAAGGGGGAGGAAAATGCAATGCCCTATTCTAAACGTCTAGAATATATTAGATAAAACCCATGCATGTGTTGTGATGATGTGATTAATCAATGACTGTCAAGATAGGATGTTTGAGTTTTAAAGACCCTATAATATAAAATGTAAAATGTAGATATTCTATTCTAAATATTCCTATTATGTAGCCAAAACTAAGGCCTAACTAGGGAATGGTGGATATTTTAAACATAATCCTAGTGACTTATTTTTATTTTTTGTTCGTCTCATTGAGTTAATGTTACCATGGTTTGTATTGTATCATGTAATGGTTAATAGAAAATATATAGCTAACGAGATCATTAGAGATAAATGACTAGGCTATGCGTTCATACGAGGAGAAGAGGAAAGAGAGTTCTCGTGAAGTGTGGCTCATTATTTTCTTGCGTTATTTGGAAAAGTACTACAGTATATCTCATTGTATGAGCAATTTTCTAGAAATATCAGATTTATTTTTGAATCAATTTTTCGAACTAGACTATTGTTGTCATCCTCACAAAATTATGGCAAAGGATGTATCACAATAGTATAGTGTGGAATGTCGATTTAGAAATGGATGCAATATTTTAATGAAATTACACATAGAATGATACTATTCCCAAATGCTCAAGGTTTTATTTACAAATATAATATAATTTTAAGTTGTAGAATTTATAAATAAAGAATAAAGAGGAGAGCTCAATCACTAATCTTTTAACCAAGATGGTAAAACAAACTAGCTATGTATGAGAAAATTTTCACTCACTTGTAGGTACCCATTGTAAATGCCACCCCAATGCTAGGTTATGATTCCACCAAGGAAAAAGAAAATAAATATAGACTCACAAGTCACTCATCAAATGATCTAGACTTATGCAGGAACACAACACAATACAGATATAAACATAAACACAAAGATGCAACATAAATAAAATGTCATTTCATTAATATCAAAGAACTGGTCCACAGGGTCTTGGATAGATGGTGATGGGTGCTCTGTTACAGAATTCCTTGATGTGAAGTTACTGGTTTGATTCCCCTCTCTGATCGGGGTGATATGTTAGATATGATGAAGAAGTAGTCCCACCAAGCTTACAAAAAGAAAGAAATGAGATATGCTAATATATAGAATGGAAATAAGCTAGCTCGAGTGATGGTAGCTTATCTTTAAGAAGATATGTGGTGGCTACATGTCTCTAAACTATGTTACACTAAGTCTCAAATGCTTATTTATTATTTAGAAACAATGGAAAACCCTAAACATCCAAAAAACTAACCCTAGGAAATGAAGCACCAAAACTATGGGTCTCGCTGGGGTAAATTGGTACATCAACTTCTTGGGGCGTAACTTTGGCATACACTCTCCCTATTATGCACATGATACCTCATTAGAAATATCTATTTGACAACTATAAATTTTGATTCCAAATGTAACTAAAAAACTCTCATTTAAGCATTTTCCAAAAAAAAAATTGTTTAGGGCCTTGTTGTGGCCAGCAACAACCCTGCTTCTTATTTAGTTTTATCACTAATACTAAATAAGTGGGGACCCTTATCCAAAAAATTAAAAAAAATAAATTAGTGCTTGTATTCCCTTTTTGAATAAATCTTACTGTCATAAACTTAGGAGAATACCCAAAAAATCTAAAAAGACTTAAGTTTTATGATAAGTTAGAAACAAAATCGTTCTCTCAATAAAAGGCATCGCATCGCAAAAAGGTAATGGGTGCCATACTACAAACAGAATCCTAAGATTGCAAAATCGCGATGCAAAATTACGCACTAAAGACACTCATCACATCGCATGCCTCAAATATCACTTAAGATGAAATACCTCAAACCGTCGATATGTGATGGCGCGTCTCGCAAATCACATTTCGTAGAAAACATATGGTAATGGATGATTGCCACACGCAATGGATCAGTGATATTGCGATTTACAATATTGCGATCTGCAATATTGCAAAGAAAATCGCAAAATCGCCTTATCATAGATCTACAGGGCTCATCGTTCGAAAAAGCTTTTCCATAAACCGATGCCCAGTTATGCGCGTTAATGTTAATTTAATGAGCTAGTTGGTAATCATTAATGAAATATGGTTTTGATATAATCGAAGGGCCATTTCAGGTAGGGTGATATATTTTATATCATTTCGACATTTAAAGCTTTCCCGTCACCTTTTTCTTATCATTACTCTTTCCTCATTTGCAAATTGCAGGAGCAAAAAGCAGAGAAGTATACATAGTAGTGTCCAAAATATTATGGGAAAAGAGGGAAAAGCTCCGAGTTCTGAAGACAAAGAAATGATGCCCTTATACATAGACACCACCTATAACAGAGATGCTGGTGTTACTACTTGGGAAGGCATGCATAGCCTACTCGAGGAAGAAAATCCCAGAGTAATGGAAGTTACAGCTACTGCAGACTCACGTGGGTCTTTAGTGGCGTCGATTACAGAACTAGCATGCTCGTTCTTGCACCGGATAGTGGCGAGACCCAAGATTCTTCCATACACAGACATCGTTAAGTGGGTACTAGATAGCACTGACATAACGGACAGAGAATTTAAAACTCAGAACCAAGAACTCATGAATTTGTTATTTCCACAAAATTTAAGGTTTATATCCTCTAACAAAAAGCGCGCAAGAGGAAAAAAATAGCACCAGGGAAGACCGGATTGAGAAACGGAAGCAGTTTCCAATGTGCGATTAGTGCCTAGCACTAATCGCGCATCGCCGGGAAAAACCCCTTGAGAAGGAAAGCCTCTAATCGCTCAGTTGCCTGTAAGCCCAAAAAATTGTAAGAAAAGTGCTAAAGGCTAAAGGCAAAACCTAAGCTCTAAAAACCAGTGGTATCTATCAGGGATATCCTTAAGTGGTATGTGGATTTCTACCAAATGTATAGCATCTATAGACAAGCTGGAGACAAAAGGCTCAAGAAAAGGTAGATTTCATCAAGAGGTTAACCAAGTTGAATTGGGATTCTTACTGGAAGTACTTGGTAAAACCACATAGCCAGTGCATGACTCTCAGATGTATCATTAACTCTGCCGAGAAGATGGCGCCAGCACTTGCTGATTCCGTTTTCACAGGATAGCTAAAGTCGGAGGTCAGCCATCCAACTCTCCTCAAGAAAATGATGAACACTTGCGACTACAAGGAACATATATATAGATAGTTAATTGCCAGTTTTAGTTTTAGATTCAGTTTTAGTTTTAGTTTTGCTTTATTTTTGCCCGAAATGAGGACGATCATTTAAACCACTTCCTACATTTTTGTAATAAACTATTTTTAGATTTAGCTAGTAGTATTTGAACCCTTCTCATGCATTTAGAGAAGGGTCCTGAAATTTGTCAAAAACTTGTCCTGAGAACATGCACCTTTTCACCCTCCGAGGAGGTTTTGATGAATGAAGGGAACAGGGTTTATTGATATTTGTGTTTAATAACTAATACTGAAATTGCACTTTTGTACTCTTAGTAGATGTTGAATTAAGAAGAGATAAGTCATTATTACTGAAGCTCATGAGTATAACTAGTTATAAATGGTAGTTTTATCTCTTAACAATTTCTACTTGTGTGTTAAGGTGATATTCATGTTCAGTTATTTATGTATGAATGCTTGAATGCTTAAGTTATCATTTGCCACTTCTGTACGGTGATAGCTATTTATTTATGCTTAATATATAAGTGACTTACTATGCGATATGCTTTTCACAATTGTTTCGTCTAACTTCTTATACGAAACGGTTTATCTTTATTGAATTCTTTTCTCATAGCAATTGAATGATCTTTATTACCGATTGCCATTAGAAATTATTTTAGATCGCATAACTGAAAGATTAAATCCCGGGTTAGTTTTAGAATTAGATATTTCTATTCATTAGAATAAAATTGCATGTTGTTAAATTAGATTTAGAATAAAATCATTTTGCTTAGAAATTATTAGGAAGGAAATATCAATTCTCAACACACACACACACACACACACATAAATTGGGAAACTGGTCCCATATCCCCAGTCGGATGCACTATAGCAAATGGAAAAGGAGCTGCTAACCAAGGTCCGGACCGGGTGGGTATCCCCCTTGTTGTAGACCCGATTTTCGAGGCTTCAACATATTTGGCGGTAGAAGGAGGGCCCCAAACTGCGAATGGCAAGTAAATCTAAATCTAAATACCATTCTGAGAGTAAATACCATTTAGAATCTTTAAATTTTGAGCAAGAAGTCGATAAAACAACAACCACTGCCACAAACCCGAACATTTCAGAGAAATCTACAATTGAACCTCCTGAAGTTGAATCATTGATCCATAAACTTCAGCGATTTTCTATATCATCCCAAAAATCTGAAAAATCTCAAGGTAGTGTGACTTCGCAATATAACTCTTCTCGTCCTCTTACCAGATTGCAGAGTGAAAAGTTTTGTATTGAACCAACTGAATTACCTCTACTTACAAGGAAAAGAGCAAGGAAATCACCTAAAGAGTCTAATATCAAGAATCTTTCGTCATCATCATCCATCTCAACCTCTCCATTGCGAAGTCAACCATCCACCCCTCCACTTCAAATTATTGTCCACCAGACCACTCGAACTTCAAAATCTCCTTCTCAATCATTTGGAACTATAATATCCTCATCTTCCTAACTCCAGGGATCATCTTCAGCACTTTCCTCTATTAGTAGTCCAACGATGGCTCGAACTCCATGGAATAACCTAGGGGCAATCTTAATGCCTGCGCCCTTGAGTTAAATACCGGCCCATCCTGAAAAATGGCTGCCTAAGTTTAATCTTGAAGTAGGCATGGTAGCAGAAGAACACATAAATAACTTTATGTTATCTATAAATCTCAATGGGGTTACTAATGAAGACGTTGTTGTCCGGCTTTTTCCTTACACTTTGCAAGGAGCAGCCGGATCATGGTATTTCTCATTACCATCAAGATCTATCACTAGTTGGGATATTTTCCAAGAACAATTCTTAACTAAGTTTGGTGATGACAGGTCTACTGCGACACTGATCAATGACCTGTCTAACCTTAGGGCTGAGTCAGGGGAACCTATCAAAGATTTTAACTCACGTTTCAATAAACTGTTGAAAAAATTTCCTACCGCTTCCAAGCCTAGCGAAGAAGTTTGAAGTGAATGGTACATATCTGCTCTACCATCAAACATAGCAATCTTCATTGATAGGGCTAACAAAACAAATTTAGTTGACAATATGAAGGAAGCAATAGCGGTAGAGAAATGTATCATAGCCTTAGAAAAGAAAAACGTTGTTGAAGAATGAAAATCTAATAAGGTTACTTTTAAAGAAGATCCAAAGAAAAAACAATTGAAAGACTCATTTGATTTAGAAGGATTGCAGAAAGTTTTGAAAACCATGTCTAACAAAATGGTTGATATTAAGAAACAACTAGCAAAGACTTCTTCTAAAAAGCCTTACAAGCCTTATAGAAGAAACCCTTCAACTGATTCAAAGCCTCCCAATGGTATCACAAATGTTGAATCAAAAGAAGAAGAAGAGGAAGTTTCCAATAAGGAGCCTATTGATGAAGAAGAAGTTGTAGAAGTATAAGGAATGTGGGATTTCATCCTCCTAGATAAAGAGGATCAAGAGGCATCGTCGGTCAGTACTAGAAGTAGAAATCAACTCGATCCTCCACAACCTACTCCTAAGCCAAAGAGCGCAAGCTGAATGTCTAAGGATAAAGTCACAGGAAAGAAAAATTCACCCAAAGTGACTCAAACAAGCCCAGTCCAAACAAATTCACCAACTCCATCTAAAACATTGATTGTTTCTGATGAGATGGAGTATAATATCATAGAAGACATGAAGAAGACTAGGGCTAACATTACTTTTTATGAATTGAGAAAGTCAAAACATCAACAAAAGCTACTTTTGAAAGAGTTACAAGAAATACTTGTTGCACCTCTGCCCACCGTTGTAATCTCGCAAGCTTCTCACGAGATGGGAAGACTTCCAACTAATGTGACTAATAAATTTGATCCAAATGATATCGCTTTAATTGGAGGAAGATCAAGATCTCATACTCCCCCATTTCTTCTTACTTATGAAGTTTTCAACAAAAACTTGCATAATTGTTTAGTGGATTTAGGAGCTTCATCTAATATCTTACCTAAATCAATATGTGAAAAGTTGAACATTCAACCTCAAAAATCTGCAGTACGCATAGTTCAGCTGGACTGGTTGATGATTGAAGTGATCGGTGAACTAAATTAGGTTACCATAAGGCTATCATGTAACCCAAAGGTATGTCAAGTTATCGATATTTTAGTGGCAGACATTCCAGAATTTTATGGCTTAATTCTTAGCAGAGATTGATTTGAAAAGCTTCATGGATACTTTGCAACCGATTGGTCGCATATGTGGCTCCCTTACAATGGTAAACCAAATCAAATAAAGGTTGAGCGACAAAGGCATCAAAAATACATAGTAACAGAATTGGAAAGAGAAAATGAACCTGTAGCATACAACAACAATATAATTGGCAACTATTCTGTTGACTCTTTCTTAGGAAATTTCAATGCTCATACTTTGCCTTACTTAGAACATTGTGTTTTATCTCAAGTAGAAAAATTTTCTCAAACAGATAGTTCTAAATGTGTTAATTTTGTAGATAATCCTATAAATAAATATTTACTTTGGAAGTTATTTTCTAACGGTTCTAAGTCTAACGATGGAGCAGGAGAAGGATGTGTATTAGTCAGTCCAGAGGGAAACAAAACTATGTTAACTTGTAGACTCGAGTTCGATTGCACCAATAATACTGTAGAATACAAGGCTTTAGTCCAAGGATTATACAAAGCAATCGGATTAGATATCAAGTATCTACAAGTCTTCGGAGATTCTAAAATTGTAATTAGACAGGTACGAAATACTATACATTGTCTATCAAGTCATTTAAAGCATTATCAATCTTTAGTACAAGATCTGACTAAACATTTTATAGCATTCAATATTTCATCAATTCCTAGACTCCAAAATGCTAGTGCTGACCTCTTGGCAAACGTAGCTTCCAAGCTCATTCCCTCAGAAGACTATAGCCCAGATAGATTCTCAATCGAATTGATCTTTAGACCCTCGATTCCTGATAACATTACCAATTGGAGAATTTTCAACAATGATCCTGATATTGTAGGCTTCCTCACATCTAAGGGATCTTACACTAATCAGATAATTGATGAGGACCAACATGATAAACGGTTGCAAAAAGATAGCACTAATAATGCTATGCCAAAATCAGTAGTCAAATTGGAAGACCTATATGATTTAAAAGACCGATTCAAAAGATCTACCAATTCAAAACTTCAAAGTTCAACTCTGAGCTATGAATTAGTAAATCTAGGAACTGATACCAAGCCACAGAATATCAATCTAGGTCTTAGCCTTGCCCTTGAAGAAAAATTAGCGTATGTTTGTCTCTTGAAACAATACAAAAGTGTCTTCGCCTGGAACTATGATGAGCTTAAGACTTACCACACTTCTATCATTCAGCATACTATCCGAATGATAAACGATGAAAAACCTGTCCAGCAAAAGCTAAGAAAGATCCATCCTAATCTGGAAAATCAGATTAAGTCTGAACTCAATAAATTATTGAAAGCCAAAATAATTTTTCCCGTTCGACATTCTAAATGGGTTTCCAATATGGTTCCCGTAAGAAAGAAAAATGGAGACATTAGAATTTTCATTGGCTTTCGAAATCTTAACAAAGCCTGCAAAAAAGATAATTTTCCTTTTCCTCCCATGGAGCAATTATTACAAGCAGTTGCAGGATCAAAATTAATGTCCTTCTTGGATGGTTTCTTTGGCTACAAGCAAGTTTTGGTTCATCCCGATGATCAATTAAAGACCACATTCAGAACCAAATGGGGTACATATCAAAAGATGTCTTTCGGTCTGATCAACACTGGCACCACATTTCAAAGGGCCATGGACATCGCATTTAAGGGATTACTAAACAAATCAATAGTAATCTACTTGGATGATATAACTTTATATTCCAAAAAACGAGGTAATCATCTTAGAGATTTAAAACAGATCTTCCAATGTTGCTAAAGGTATGGAATTTCACTTAACCCAAAAAAGTCCTTTTTTGCATTAAGTGAAGGAAAACTTCTTGGATTTATAGTGTCAAAATCTGGAATCCATACTAATCTCGACATAATCAAGGAGATTTCCGAAATACCCTTACCTCACAACAAGAAAGCTATGCAATCCTTCCTTTGCCAAATTAATTTTGTAAAGAGATTTGTTCCAGATTTTTCAAGGATCTTATCTCCCTTACAATCAATGATTAAAAATAATTCAATCTTCAAATGGGGCCAAGAGGAATATGAAGCATTCAATCTGATTAAACAAGAAATTGTAAATGCTCCATCTTTAACAACTCCAAATTTTTCTGATTCTTTCATTTTGTATACATTTTCCTCTGATAGATCATATGCTACGATACTCACTCAAGCAAATCAAGACAAGGCGGAAGCCCCAATTGCCTTTGTCAGTTCAAATTTACAAGGGGATAAATTAAATTATTCAGATGCCGAGAAACAAGCTTATGCTATCTTCAAAGTGATCAAACATTTCAGATCCTTTCTGCTTAAAACCCATACAAAAATCATAGTACCATTTCCAGTGGTAAGAAATCTCTTAGTACAGAAAGACGTTGGTGGGAAAAGAGCCAATTGGGTTACTGCCTTACAAGAATATGACGCTGAAATTAAACGAGAAAATATTGTAAAAGGTCAAGACTTTTGCAAAATGCTGGTTGGAGCATTGCTTATTTCCGAAATACCATTTGGAGAA
Organism: Pinus tabuliformis; assembly: GCA_031772625.1. Lineage (NCBI taxonomy): Eukaryota > Viridiplantae > Streptophyta > Pinopsida > Pinales > Pinaceae > Pinus > Pinus tabuliformis. The sequence continues at coordinate 427,850,161 of CM062817.1, forward strand.
ATACAAACATATGAGGTAAGCCTAAACGATATTGAATCATTATACGTTGATATCATATTTTATCTAAAGAACGAATATGCTCCTTCAAACCTCGATTATACAAAGAAAAGAGCCCTAAGGTTGAAGGCTAAGCAATATCAACTCGTAAATGATGTACTTCTTAGGATGAATTATGATTCTGTTCTCCTTAGATGTCTTGAGAAATCTGAAGCTGAAAAGGTGTTGCAGGAACTCTACGATGGACCAGCAGGTGGACATTATGCTGGAGATACTACAACACATAAAATCTTGGGCGCAGGGTACTATTGGCCTACACTATTCAAAGATGAGCATAGCTATGTAAGGAAATGTCAAGTTTATCAAACTGTTGCTGGGAGACAAAAGAAACCTTCGTTGCCTTTGCAACCAGTCAATATCGATCAACCCTTTGATCAATGGGGATTGGATATAATAGGTGAGATCGTTCTTAATCTAGGTTTGGTTTACCCTCTGCTTTAATGTTTGATAATGCATCGTATTTTTCTGGCAATGTTATGACTGAATTTGCGCTCAAAAGAGGTTTTAAGCTCAAATACTCTACCAATTATTACCCACAGGGGAATGGATTAGCTGAATCAACAAATAAAAACTTAATCAGAATCATCAAGCAAACCATTGATCAAACTCATCAGAATTGGCACAAATCCTTAATATATGCTCTATGGGCAAACCGAATAATGTAGAAACCCTCCATTAGCACTTCTGCCTTTAATTTAGTTTATGGGAAAGAAGTGGTCCTCCCAACTCATCTAGCGATTCCTTCTTTGTCTATAGTTCAATCTATTGATGAAACACCAACTTCTTCCTTACAACTAAGGCAACTGCAAATCCTTAAGCTAGAAGAGCAATGAGAACAGGCTAAAATAACTCATGCGCATCACCAAGCATTAGTAAAAGCTTCTTTTGATTCAAACATGATATCCAAAAAGGACTTCCAGATTGGAGATCAAGTTTTAAAATGCGATAAGGCTCATGAGGAAAAGGGTAAACATACAAAATTTCAACAAATGTGGCTTGGCCCTTTCCAAATTATAGAAATCATAAGTCCATCTACTTTTATGTTACAGAAATTAACAAGAAAAAGAGAATCTTTACCTGTTAATAGACAGATCCTCAAAAAATACTTTCCATAGGAGATTATTCTTCTATTTTTATAAATTAGGTTTTCCTTTATTTTGATAATAAAACCAGTTGTAAATGGTTACATTTGGAATTCACGAAAAAGATTAGTATTTCTTTTAGATTTTGTTTTTCGCTTGTAGAAATAGAACTGATTAGAAAATCGGTCATTATTATTGAAAGATACAGTCAAAGGCTATAAACCTGAAAATGATACTAGTTTCAACCTAGTAAATTTTGATTAAAAATGACCTTTAGTGGGAATTTGTTTTATATCAGTCAAATGAAAGGTATCAATAACAAAACAAAGATTCTCTGTAGAAAAGATCTTTCCAAAAACTCTACAATTGTCCTCCCCACCTAAGGAATTACGAGCTTCAAGTAATAATCCAGCGATACAATTTAACTTAAAGAATAAGAGGTCTCATCACGAGTCGACTTATCATAATCATAGATATTATAGCTTTCTGACTTTGCCAAAACTACATACCACAACAGGGCAATGACTCAAGATTGTTGCAATCAAAAGACAAGGGGTCTCATCACGAGCCAGCTTGTTCAGCAAAGTTATAAATCAAGTGAGTGGCACTGTCATAATTTGGCTACCAAACCAAGGCATTGTTTAATGATTAAAAGAAAATAAAAGAAAGAAGTGTGGATATGGATTTCCCTTTGAAAATCATATATTTCTCGAAGTGGGATACAGGATCATTACTGGGTAACAAGTAACCCTATTGAGGCTATAAACGCCTGCTGGCAGCAGAGGCTCTACCTACGACAAATGAGCATATTTAAAACTAATTTACAGAAGAGGCTTTGTTTTTATCTTTATAAACTAAGTAATGCATGATGTAAATACAATGACTAGCTCTAGGAAGTAAATAACCAAAGTTAACATAGAAGAAACAAACTATCATTGACAGTTGAAAGCATGGTGTACTTTATCTTTCTATAATAAAGTTTGATTTTCTGAAAAAGCTTTCTATTTTGGAAGTTTAGAAAATTCAAAAGAAAAGCAGAGACAACTGGTTCTTCCAAATGAATCGTCAATTGTTGTGGCCAACAACAACCCCCCTTCTTATTTAGTTTTATCACTAATACTAAATAAGTGGGGACCCTTATCCAAAAAAATTTAAAAAAATAAATTAGTGCTTGTATTCCCTTTTTGAATAAATCTTACTATCATAAACTTAGGAGAATACCCAAAAAATCTAAAAAGACTTAAGTTTTATGATAAGTTCGAACAAAACTGTTCTCTCAATAAAAAGCGTCGCATCGCAAAAAGGTAATGGGTGCCATCCTACAAATAGAATCCTAAGATTGCGAAATCGCGATGCAAAATCATGCATTGAAGACACTCATCACATCGCATGCCTCAAATATCACTTAAGATGAAATACCTCAAACTGTCGATATGCGATGGTGCGTCTCGCAAATCACATTTCGTAGAAAACATATGGTAATGGATGATTGCCACACGCAACGGATCAGCGATATTGTGATCTGCGATATTGTGAAGCAAATCGCAAAATCACCTTATTGCAGATCTGCAGGGCTCGTCGTTCGAAAAATCTTTTCCATAAACCGATGCCCAGTTATGCGCGTTAATGTTAATTTAATGAGTTAGTTGGTAATCATTAATGAAATATGGTTTTGATCTAATCGAAGGGCCATTTCACGTAGGATGATATATTTTATATGATTTCGGCATTTAAAGCTTTCCCATCATCTTTTTCTTATCATTACCCTTTCCTCATTTGCAAATTACAGGAGAGAAAAGCAAAGAAGTATACACAGCAGTGTCCAGAATATTATGGGAAAAAAGGGAAAAGCTCCGACTTCTGAAGACAAAAAAATGACGCCCTTATATACAGACACCACCTGTAACAGAGATGTCGGCGTTACTACTTGGGAAGGCATGCACAACCTACTCGAGGAAGAAAATCCCAAAGTAATGGAAGTTACATCTACTACAGACTCACGCGGGTCATCTGAGGCATCGATTACAGAACTAGCATGCTCGTTCTTGCACTGGATAGAGGCAAGACCCAACATTCTTCCATACACAGACATGGTCAAATGGGTACTAGATAGTCCTGACATAATGGACAGAGAATTTAAAACTCAGAACCAAGAACTCATGGAGTCGTTATTTCCACAAAATTTAAGGTTTATATCCTCTAACAAAAAGTGCGCAAGAGGCGAAAAATAGCACCAGGGAAGCCCAAATGGAGAAACGAAAGCAGTTTCTGATGCGTGATTCGCTGGTCAAAACCCCTTGAGAAGGAAAGCCTCTAATCGCTCAGTTTCCTATAAGCCCAGAAAATTGTAAGAAAAGTGCTAAAGGCTAACGGAAAAACCTGAGCTCTAAAAACCAGTGGTATCTATCAGGGATATCCTTAAGTGGTATGTGGATTTCTACCAAATGTACAACATCTAAAGTCAAGCTGGAGACAAAAGGCTCAAGAAAAGGTAGAGTCCATCAAAAGGTTAACCAAGTTGAATTGGGATTCTTACTAGAAGTACTTGGTAAAACCACACAGCCAGTGCATGACTCTCAAATATATCATTAACTCTGCCGAGAAGATGGCGGCAACACTTGCCGATTCTATTTTCGCAGGACAGCTAAAGTCGGAGGTCGGCCAACCAACTCTCCTCAAGAAAGTGTTGAACGCTTGCGACTGCAAGGAACAGATACATAGATAGTTAATTGCCAGTTTTAGTTTTAGATTCAGTTTTAGTTTTAGTTATGCTTTATTTTTGCCTGAAATGAGGATGGTCATTTAAACCACTTCCTAAATTTTTTTAATAAACTATTTTTAGATTTAGCTAGTAGTATTTGAACCCTTCTCATGCATTTAGAGAAGGGTCCTGAAATTTGTCAAAAACTTGTCCTCAGAACATGCACTTTTGCACCCTCCAAGGAGGTTTTGATGAATGAATGGAATAGGATTTATTGATATCTATGTTTAATATATACTACTGAAATTGAACTTTTGTAGTCTTAGTAGATGTTGAATTAAGAAAAGATAAGTCATTATTGCCGAAGCTCATGAGTAGAACTAGTTATAAATGGTACTTTTATCTCTTAATGATTTCTGATTATCTGTTAAGGTGATATTCATGTTCAATTATTTATGTGTGAATGCTTGAATGCTTAAGTTATCATTTGGCACTTCTGTATGGTGATAGCTATTTATATATACTTAATATATGAGTGATTTATTATGCGATATGTTTTTCACAATTGTTTCATCTAACTTTTTATACAAAATGGTTTATCTTTATTGAATTATTTTCTCATAGCAATTGAATGATCTTTATTACCAATTGCCATTAGAAATGATTTTAGATCACATAACTGAAATATTAAATCCCGGGTTAGTTTTAGAATTAGATATTTCTATTCATTAGAATACAATTGCATGTTTTTAAATTAGATTTAGAATAAAAGCAATTTACTTAGAAATTATTAGGAAGGAAATATCAATTCTCAACACACACACACACACACATAAATTGGGAAATTGGTCCCATATGCCCAGTCGGACCCACTATACAAAATGGAAAAGGAGTTGCTAACCAAGGTCCGCACCGGGTGGGTATCCCCCTTGTTGTAGACCCGATTTTCGGGGCTTCAACAGGCCTCAAAGAAGCTCTAGAAGTTCAAGACTGGAAAAAATAACAAAAATAGTAAAATTTGCTTCACTTACGAAAATTGAAAGAAATAATGGTACAATGGTGCAAGTCCAAGTGGAATAGGTGGGTGGCCAGCAATATACACCTGGATCAGTCCTCGCCTATTAGGAAGTAATGGACCCCATTGCATTGAGTGCCTCCATAAGATGGGGAAACTTTTGTTCAACCTGGTCCCTACTGAGCCACTTGCCTTGGTGCAGGAACTGCCCAACTTTGACAAGCCAATACAGTTGGATCTTCTGTTGGTGAGTGCTCCTGATATGTGTGTCCATGATACAATAAGTTGTTGCCTATTCCATTTAGTTGAGGTTTATCTCTGTTGGTGTGAGTTATTCTGCAATGTCTGATGTGTCCAGTAATGGTGGAAAGTATGGCCGAAGGTAATCCACATTGAATACTGTGTGCAGGCCACGGAATGGAGGATTGTTGAGCTCAAAAGAATTATCTCCCACATCCTTGGTAATGGTGTAAGGCCCATATCGTAGTGTTCTGAGCTTCCGATGGGCTCTGATAAGGCATTTTTTTTGCAAATGCAACCAAACTTTGTCACCCACCTAAAACTTTTGTGGAACCTGATGTTGATCATGTCGCTTCTTGTACTTGGCACTAGAATTCTCCAATATCTATTGAACCTACTGGTATATGTGTCTTATGCATTCAATAAATTCATTTTCTTTATCATCCTCAAACATTACGTGTGTGGATTCTGCCTGTGTAGTTGCATGAGGCATGGAAACATCAATCAAACACAATGGTTGAAATCCTAGACCCACTTGAAAGGGACTGCGACCAACCAAACTATGGAGAGATTTTTTATAACTGTGTTTCAGATAGGGAAGGCTCTCATCCCAGGTTCATGGATGCTTGGATTTGTACATTCAAAGTATGTGCACTATCATCATGTTGAAAACCTCTATCTAGCCATCAGTTTGGGGATGGAATGCCGCCGACTTGGTGAGATTGGTGGCCAATAGTGTCCAGAGAATTGATGAGAATGTGATCAGGAACCTATTATCTTGATCTAATATAAGGGTCGATGGGATCCCAAAATGTATCCACACTTGTTCAACAAAGATTTTGGCATTGTCCTATGTTATGATACTCTTCTTACAGGTCGCCAATATAGCTAACTTAGAAAATTTGTCTACGACTACAAATACACAGTCATTACCATGCTTGGTAGAAGGGAGGAAAGACAGATAGTCCATGGAGATGGATTCCCAAGGTTAGCTAGGAGTAGGCATAACAATGTATATTCCTTACTTCTTGATGGTTGGCTTGGTGATGGTGCAAGTAGTGCAAGATCGGATATATTTCCCAGAATCATGTTGGAGTTTTGGCCAATAAAAGTACTTTTGTAGTATGACCATAGTTTTCTCCCCACAAAATAATATTTCCACCTGTATATAGTGCGGCTCCCAATTCAACTTGGCACACTCGCTTGAAGGAACAAAAAGGTGGCCCAGGTAGCATAATAATGCACTTTGGAGGTGGGGATCAGGAAATCGGTTTCCATACACTAAAATTGGGTATGTAGAGGTGAACTCTAGATCATTTTTTTCAGTTATGACCATCCAGAGGTCTCATGTCAACAAGAGTTGAGAACAGTAGTCAGTGCTTCAACTGGGGGTCGCCTGATGTAGTCTACAATACAATTGGTGCTTCCCTTTTTATATTTAATGTTCAAGTGGAATTGTTGCATATATGTAGACCAGTTGTGATGGTGATCATTCTACAACTTCCCCCTAGTATGTATAAACTGAAGAGGTCGGTGATCAGTGTGGATGATTTTCTCCTTCCTCAGAATGTAATGCTTCCATTTCTGGAAAGCCTGCATGATGGAATAAACCTCTTTATCATAGGTCGGGTACTGATGAATTATATCATAAAAAGTGTCTCGCTATGATAGGGCATTGGATGCCCGTGATGGGTGAGAACTGCACCAATAGCATAGTTAGAGGCGTCTGTCTCAATTTCAAATGGTTGCTACTGGTCTTGCAATGTTATTACCGGTACAGAGGAGAGGTTATGCTTCAACCCAACAAACTACTTTGTTGGGAAATGGACCAAGAAAACTTATCTTTCACTTTGCCCTTGGTAATATGACTCAAATTCAAGTGATATGGGATGTTGGTTTCATGGGTCATGACCCAGGTTCAGAGTTAAGTTTTTCCAAAAAAATCCCTACACTATTGGCCCTTTCAGCATCAATCTGTGGAGTGCAGACTGAAGTCTCACCTGAAGCAGTATGGAGGGATGCTGGAACCAAGTTTATGCACGTAGAGCTTAGTGTAATGTCATTTTATGCCCTAAACCTGCCTTCATATAGATCGATAAACCTTTAAGGCTTATCGATATAGCTTCATTTAACCAACCTCTAGACCTCCTCAAAGGTCTACGACTGTCTTTCACAAACCCTAAATATGTGAATCAATTACTTACATGCCTCTGTGATTACCCCTATTTTTGTATTTATCCAGATTGGCTGAAGTGTTTGATAACTTTAACATGCAACAAGATATTCCTCACGTAAACAACTACTATCACTTCCATTCATATAATAGTATTAATCATGTAAACTCATGGATAAATACAATATTATTTCATAAACCCATCAATTATCATAGTATAAAAGCACATTCATCCATAACAGAAGTAAATAGACAAAACATAGGATTTTCTGGAATAATATCTTTATTAATATGTATTTTCTTCTTACAGCCTCAAGACTTCCTTGCGTGCACAGTTGTATGGGTCCACGCACTCAGCTGTGGACTCTCCTATAGACCTTTGCGCACACAGCTGCAGAGCCTCTCTTCTACCCTAAGACTTCTTTGCTCTTTCTTCTACTGACCCATTACATTTTTCTTCCTCATTCTCTCCTTTTTATACAATCCCATGGTCCGCGGACCATGGGTGGATCTACAAAAGCCGACACAACTTACATAAAATAAGGGTAAAACCCTTTATGACACTTCACTATCTACACGCTCCATGACCACAACTTGCAGAGACTTTACATTTTATACAACAAAACATGGGATTTTTGCCCCAAAACATGGGCTTTTTCCCCAAAATTGACCCTAGGGGACCCTGTCCCAACAGGCCCCCAACACAAATATCGTGATTCGCCCTTGAGTCACTCTACTAGCATGAATATCTTACTACAGAGACCTCCCAACTCTACTTGTGCCACTGCTACCTCAGTCGCGCTCTGCATGGCTTCCTGTTTGATCTGCTCCACCAGTTGCTCTGTTACTGGTCCTGCACTATCTTCCTTGATATTTTGTTGTGTTCTCTGTAGGCTTGTCAACTTATCCTCAATGGTGGCAGAGATAACATAGGCCTCATCCAGCCAAGGCCCCTATCTGGCCTTGAGGACCTCCTCTTTCCTCTGCGCTGCTTCCACCTGTGCAAGCAACTGTTTCTCATGAGGAAAAGTGTTTTTCGTTGGATGGCCATGCGTAATTTATAGGTGAATTCAAATTCAAATTTGGCCATTCCCCCAAAAATCCGTCCATAAATGCTATATTGGCGATAGATTTCCAAAGATTTCATTCTTAAATTCATCATTAAATGTCGCTCCCCACTCCTCTTAACCATCTCCTCACTGTCAAATCATGAACAGTGATGGTAATGGTCACTTTCTGGCTATGCTACGCGATTTCCACCCTTATAGCGTAGCTCCCTTCATGCTTCTTCTAGTACTGTGACACCCTCCCATTTCGCGCAGACTTCTTATCACGCGGCTCTACAACCCGCGCAGTGTAGTTGGTAGTTCTGCGCCTCCTTGCAGCTACCTGGAGCACTGAGGCTATACTACTGTCATGCAGTCATTCAGCTGGATCCCCAATGTATGGCTTAAATCAACTTCCATTTACCTTTCCCGGAAATGGATCTCCATTCAATTTCATGAGCTGAGCTGCTCCACCATTGGTAATCTCTTTGATAACGTATGGCCCTAGCAAGTGCATCTAAAATTTCCCTAGAAACTTATCAAACTTGTTGTCATATAATAAAACTAAATCATTTACCTTGGAGGTGCACAATTTGATGTGCCGATCGTGCCAAGATTTTTTGCGTTCCTTCTGAACCTGTTGATGGAATGCAGCCAAAAACCTATATTCCTCAAGCTCTCTTAGTTGCGTGAGCCATTCTTCTAAGGCTCTGTGTCTGTCATTCCTGTGAATTACACTATGTGTAGACTAGGCACGATATACTCCATAGACATCATAGCCTCTATGCTATAGACCAACCTAAAAGGTGTCTGATGACTAATCTTTTTACAGGTAGTTCTATAAGCCCACACAACAACTGGTATGCACACATACCAATCATTCTTGTACGCATTGCAAACCCTTTTCAATGCATTCTCCAATATCTTACTAAACTCCTCAATAGTCCCATTGGCCTGAGGATGATATGGCATACTTTTTTGGTGATAAAGCCGAAACTCCTCTGTGAGCACGCTGATTGTTTCATTGTGGAAGTGCACACTGAGATCACTCATTAAAATATTCGCGAAACCAAACCTCGTCAACACATACTCAAACATAATTTTTTCTCTTGTTTCCCCTGTATAGTCCTTTATAGGTTGTGTCTCTGCCCATCTGGTCAAATACACAGTCACAATGATGATATACTGCGCACTTGTCTTCTTGCCTAGAGGGTGAATTGGTCCTACAAAATGAATTACCCATTTCTCAAATGGTGATACCTGTAGATTCAAATACAGATCATCCCTCCACGATGGCCTGCCCATTCTTCGACATGCATTGCATGCCCTGCAATATGCTTTGGAATCCTTATGCAACGTTGGCCACCACAACCTAGAGCGTAAAATAATTTTCAGTGTTGTTTTTCCTGCATAATGGCCTCCCACAACTCCTCCATGTGCTTCAACAAGGATACTATTTTGTTCAAAATCAAGCACATAACATCGCAGTATTGTGTCTGATCCCATATTATATAAATGACCTGCCATAATAGAAAAGTCTGTCGCGTGCACGACTAACGCCTTCTTCTGTTGACTAGTGTATCCCTCTGGAGTCATTCCTGTAGTCAGGAAGTGGGTAATGTATGGAAAGTGATTGTTTCTTACATGCATCGCAAAGAGCTACACGTCAGGAAATCCTTCCTCCAAATTGGTGGGCTTCTCTCCTGTTTAAATGCACGATAGATGGTATGGCCCTGCATTCAATCGCCCTGACTTCACAATTACTTTGAAATCATACTCCTGAAACAACAACATCCATCTGGATATTTCCCCCCCAACATAGGCTTGTTGACTAGGTACTTTAATGCAGAATGGTCTATATACATCTTAAAGTGTTTGTCTAGTAGGTAATGTATGCACTTCTCGAAGGTATACACCATATCCAACCGTGCATGCTCTATGGTTGAGTAATTCATTTTAGCCTTAGACAACTTCCTGCTTGCAAATGCTATAGGGTGATCCAATTCTCCTTCACCGACTTGTGTTAGTACTGCCCCTAGCGCAATACATGAAGCATCCACATACACATGAAACTCCTTCTTCCAATCTGGGAAGACTAGGATCGTCGCAGTGACAATTTTATCCTTCAATACATCTAGAATCCACTGACATTCTTCATCCCAACAGAATGTACCATCCTTCCTTAGTATCTTTTCCATCAGCATGGTAATCTAGGCATAACTCTGAATGAACTTCCGATAGTATCCAGTATGACCCAGTGTTGTGCGCAGCTGTTTAACACTCCTTGGCACCTCCAAATTAATTATGATCGTGATCTTAGCAGAGTCCACCATTAAACCTTGTCTGCACACTACATGACCCAACAATATTTCAAAAGGGATGCAAAATAAGCACTTCTTCAAGTTTAGCGTGATCTGATACCTCCCGTATGTATCCAGCTTCAAGCGCAAACTAGCTACATGGCGTTTTACTAGTCGAAACATTATCCAATAATCAAAATATACCTCCAAAAACTTGTGAATGAACTCTTTGGATGCCGCAATGACTACGTGCGAGAATATTGTTGGCACATTCTTAAGTCCAAAAGGAATTACCGTATACTGAAATCATCCCCACTCAGTTGCGAAGGTAGTCTTACTCCTATCTTCTGGCATGATATTTATCTGATGGTATCCAAAGAACCCATTAGTGAATGAATAGGCCTCCTGTCGTCCAACATTATCCAGTACTTCATCTGTGAATGAAGTTGGAAAAGGATCATGGACACAAGCATCGCTCAGCGTCCTAAGATCTACAAAAATCCTTATTTCATCCTTCTGCTTATTTTCCTAAACTACCTTTGGAATCACCCAATCAGATTCCTCCACTGCTTCAATAATACCTACTGCAAGTATCTTATCCAACTCCAAGTGGACCTTTTCCATGTACTTGGGATTAAGGCGATATGGCCTCTGCTTAACAGGCTTCACGTCCAATTTCAAAGTTATTTTCATCACTCCCAAATTGCTGATGATGCCTTCTGAGTCTAAAAACTTTGTGGGAATCAAATCCTGATATTTGCAGAGCAACTCAGCAACCTTCTCCACCACAGCATCATCCCAATAGTTCCATATCTTTGCAAACTTTGGCTCCACCTCTACGCCAATGTTCACTTGTCTGGTTTTTAGTGGTGTGGTGATATCTGGATTCTCTATCTGTGGTCCCTCAACTTTGCGGTGGCCTTCTACCTATGGGATATTAATGTTCCTTAGATCCTCGTCTTCTTCTTCAGTAGTCACATTATAGCACTCCAGTGCATGGCACAGTTGGGTGCTCCAATTTGGTTGAATTAAATCCAAAGGATCCTGCGATATTCTGAAGATTGCTGCTTTGACCTCTTGTAGCACCTTATCAATACACTTGAACCCATCTTCAAAGCTGAATGTCATCAAAAATCCTTGTCTCAAAATGTCTCACTCTTCAGTACTGTGGTGGAGCTCTAATTCGAGGTACCAATTCATGGGTATTACATCCAAAGTGTCACAGAATAGTTGTACCCACTCAGGTTGCATCTCCATACCATAAACCTCAGTCCATTTTGCTAAATGATTGCGTGGATCATTCCTTCCATCATATTTCTCTATTAACCAGAATTTTGGTCAACCAAACTACAATCACATCATTTTTCTATAATCGCGCCACCCATCAAAACTGTCTTTATGGGTACCCCACCATCTTGCAGGCGTAGCTCACAACACCAAATACAAAGCTTGGAAGCGATGCTTCTCTCGCATTTCCCTTTCAAATTCATCCAAAAATTTATCTACTTCTTACCTCTGATGATACACAACACAATGATTTAGTCATCATGTTACAACATAGCGTAGATACTTCGTGCAACCTATTCTGCTAGTGCTCCAACTCCTCATCTGAATTTGATGTACATGAACTATCGTGGTCCCATGAAATGTGTCCATCTACTGTTGAATTCACCCAATCTTGGTCTCGCACTGTTATTTTATAGATCTGGTCGAAATCATTGTGACTTTCGTAATCGTTGATCGGTTGAGTATAGTGTGGTCCTTCTGCAGGGTCCAAACGTACTACTATGCAGAGTGATTTCCTCCCAAAGGACATTGTACACTTCTTCAAATTGATTACCCCATTCATGTGAATAGCCCAAGCGATGCCAAGAAGCACGGGGTAGGGATTGCTCCCATCGACAATCTTTATCACTTCGAAATCAGCCAATGCACTCGCGCCTTCAATATCTACTGTCACTCCTTGCAATCTTCCCATGGGGATAATCTTCTATTGATTTTCCATCCTCAATTGAATCAAATACCACTGCAACACGGGTCTCCCCATTCTTTCCCATCTCTGTTTAGGCAATGCGTTCGCATTCGATCCCAAATCCAGAATAACTTGATTCATTTCATACTCCCTTATTTGTGCAGTGAGCCTCATCTCATGCCCTGTTCTTGCCTTATGCTTACCAATTTTTTTGACTACGTGAGGTCCTCCAACAGAATTTTCTTTATCGGCACACTTATTTATAAACTCCTGCAACACTTTCATAGCCTTGCTATCGTGTAGTAGCTTCACACAAGTTTCCAAAAAGTTAGTAAGCATGGAGGGGTCCATTTCTTTAGACTGCTTATCCTGACTTCCTAAGGTAGAAGCCTTAGTGAAGCATTTCTTTGCTTCCATGAACGTCTCTTTCACGCACTCTAAGTCAAAGCCAAGCTCTTTTTCCAGAGCCTTGCAGACCCACTCACTTCCTTCAGGCTACTCTCCCTTATCCTTTCCAGTTGTCATTCCACTTCACAGCATGATATTTACGTTAGGATCCTCTTCGCGGAGTTAAAACCTCATCATATATAGGTTTTGGGTAGGTTGTTGAGGCTGCACCCTCTTCTCCTGCATCTTAGCTATTAAAACAGGGAAATCTTCTATCGTGTGATCAAACTGAGGGTAGTATCAGCATGACAGGCGTGTGATGGTATTATGCTGCTTTGACTTTATAGGTGCTCTTTGAAGCGGGGTAAGCAAGGAAGGAGCGGCAAAGATCTATCAGAGGGGAGATGAAACAAGCAAGGAGCCAACTGAAAGACTGAGGTTAGTACTCTCTGCTTCTCTCCCATTTACTTCTCATAAAGGAAAACGAAAGTAACTTTAGTTTGTTTGTTTCTAAGATAGCTACCCGTTTTAGTGGGACTAGCAACTCTGAATGGACACTAGATTTCCCGATAACAAAATGGCGACTCCACTGGGGAGCGAATAACTTGTTTTCTTGTTTATATTTGTTTGCTTTATAAACTATAGACGGAGCCTGAAGTTAAGCCATCTAGCCTTCGAACTGCATTTTCTATGAAAGTACAAAGTAGATCAATGCTTCTTCAGTCCATATCCATGTTTTGTTTATAAACTGAACAATTGATTTGTAAACATCCTAATTGCCCTGGTGGTGGCTCAATTAACCTCATTAGATCAGCCCCTATGGTTTGCATTTACTGACTATCATTAGTTCAGCCTAAATCCCTAAACTAAGCTGCAAACTGTGACCAAAAACCAAGTTAAAACCTCGTCTCTGGACCATCGCACCTTCTCCTCTAGGAAATTTGAATGCATCGCACCTCCCATGTGCAGTAGGAGAGATGCATCCCTGTTTCCCTATGTTACAGGTGCGATGACCAGATAAGACATTTTCTGCCTCTAGATTTTGGTTTTTTCTTCACTCTCTTCAGCTTTATTCAGGAGTTTTGCTGTCTGTGATCAGTATACCACTGTGGAAAATCCCTTCCTTTGCATTATTCAGCCTCCATTGTACAAAGAACTGTGAATTTTTTTATGTATTGTTTGCCATTTACAGTTGTCCTTTACAAAGAAGTAGCTTAATCGAACTGTTGTCTTTTGATTTGGAAGTGTCGCAAGTGTCGTTTTCAGTCAAAGAAAATAATCCTACTCTTCTTGATAGTCAATTACACTGTTACTCTGGTATTTGATTTGAATTAATAGTATTTCAAGTGTTGAAAGTAGTTTTCGATTCAAAATCGCAAAGTGTCGTCATTGTCTTCCTTTCGTCTTTTGAAGAGAAAATTGTTAGTACTGTCACTTTGAAAAGATAATTCAGATTTTTACTTAGCATTCTTTTTGTCATTCACACATTAAGAAAGCAAAAAACAAATACATGCATGTGCATTTGCATTTAGACTACTTGTTGATTTTGATTTAAGACAGTGCATCTAGTGTGTGCTCTCTGCTCTATGTTGAAAGAATCTCGCTTCTCTTTCCTTAGTAGCTAGGATTTTCATTGCAAAAGGAAGAATAAATGACTATTTTTTTTTATCATCTTAGATTGCATTTTAGGAATTGTATCTCTACATCATGTGGTGAACCTTAAAGGCAAACTTCTTAAGAAAGATCAATTGTAAAATAAATTCAATGAACATAAAAATGCTTTGAAACCTAACGCACAACATTTAGAAGTCTAGGCTAGAGACATATTCTGGTGTCGTAAAGCCTGGTAACTATCGCTTTCTTCGTAGGTTGGGTGATTCCTCCTCTTTGAGATGACAAGTGCCAGTACGGACTTGTGCTCCCACGTACCGTTGAGTATATATTGGGAGACCACAATAGGCTATATCCTTTATCCTTAGGAAGCTGTGTCTGCCGCCCTATCGATCGCAATGCACTGAACACAGCATTCGGGAAGATTGACTGCTGTACCGTAAATGTATTCTACAGTTTTGCGATTGGTTTGGTAATCCCTCTGTCTAGATTTCCAGAGAAGTCTCTTTCATTCCTTTTCAGACTCCTTAAAGGAAAAGGTCCATCTGAGCACCTGTCACTTCAGGCTCATTAAAAATCGAAGGGGACTATAGTCATATTTAGCTTTTTCTCGACTCTTAAAAATTGAAAAAGCAAGTTGTGTCCAAGTGTCATAAAATTTATTTTAATTGGAATAACGTCACTGTTCCCTCGTTGGTCTTTGGTTGAGAAAATGGAGTCCACCAACCAAGGATTTCCCCTTGGGGGAAATCCTAGTCCTTTCTCCTCTTGGGGAGATGTTGGTGCACCTCATATGGCCACATTGTCCCTTCCAGGACTGACAATCGGCATGCCAGTATGGCTCTTCTCGACCTTTGTCGTTCAAAGCACTGTGATTCCTGAGAAATCAAGTCAGCAACTAGATTATACTAGAGTTACCCCCCAACCTTCTAATTTTTTTGTTTCTCCCTCTCCTTCTTCCTCTTCGCTTGGTGAAGCTGGTAAAACTAAAAACCAAGTAACTGAGAAGAAGAAGAAAGGGAAGGAGAAGAAGAAGAAGGAGCCAAAGGCAAAAAGGGGCAACCATGCATCGTCTAGCAAAAATCCGCACACTGCACCATCCAAACCTAAATCTCCATGTGTCATTTACAAAGGGGACCACTATCATCGAGATTTTCCTTGCATCCCACGGGTCTTAAGGGACTGGTCTCCCCGCTTGCACAATCTGGTGTCCTCAACCTCTGACGATCATGTTGAAAGTACACTGTCAACTAGTGAAAACGAAGTCTCTGGACAGAAAGGAAAATATAAATTTCCTTGTAGACTATGTGAAGGCGATCATGTCGTCCACCGTTGTCCCTTCCTAGACTAAGCTAAAAGAGTCTTGGATAACTGTCCTGCTTCACCGCTATGGCTTCCTCCTGGATACAAGAAACTCTTGCTGAGTCCATCGCTAGTTGAAAATCTAACTGACACATCTTTGTGGTCGGTCGAAGCATCCATCATTGAAGATAAACCCTCTGAGTCCACACCGGACCAAAGTAAACAGGTCAAGACGGAAGTCGACCCAGTCTTGTCTTCAGAAGGTCCATCTTTAGATGATATAGTCAACGAAGAGAATGAGAATGACACCATTCAAATTCTTTCCGTAAACATAGACTCCAATGAACATGGGGGCAATCGACTCATTCCTTTACCGCAGGAAGGAAGTTCGTCAAAATCGTATCTGGTTGTTTATTCGGTCCCACCTCCGAGCAACCTAGTTGTTTCCTTCGACTGGAATCTACTAGGCAGACCCTGTCTACCGTCTAATGTACCATTCTGAATCATTTTACAAGCTTACAGAATGGTCATGGTCGGTGATATCATAGATGAAGGGGCTTCTCTGAGTATCCTTTCCTCAACTGCTTGGAAAGAGATTGGTTCGCCATCACTTCTGCCTGAGATGCGAAATCTGACAGGCTTCGACAAAGGAACTAGTCGACCATTAGGGATCCTTCCAAATTTTCCTATAAATTTGAGAGGGAAAACCATTTATCTGAATGTAATGGTAGTCTAAGGACCTTTAGATTACAATCTACTCCTTGGACGTGACTACATTTATAGCATGAGAGCCACTGTCTCCTCACTCTTTCGAGTAATGTGTTTTTCGCATGAAGGCAGAGTGGTCCAGCTCATAGACCAACTTTCATTCCCTGGCTCACACATAGCTAATAGTCAAATGCCATCCCTAACTGGTCTTTTCACACAAGGAATGTCTCATCAATCTCCAGTCTGTCCACCTGATGAGCGCGAGTAATTCGGTGATTATGACTAAAACCCAAGGGGCATGCACCCTGGTCTACTTTGGCAAGAAATCTTCGAGTATAGAGTAGGTTTCCGTGGAGGATATATGACTAGTCTGACACACCCGTTTGTTTAGGAAAATGGGATTAGACTAGGATAAGATACCTCCATTAGAAGGTATTCCTTTCTTGATAGAACAAATGTTTTGTCTGCAAAGTAAAGGGTAACCTGGAAACTCTACTTCACTATACCTGGGGGCATGCAAACCTTTTTGCACGCAAGTGAAAAACAACCAGCGTAATGCTAACCCCATAGTTTTGCTGACTTCAACTGCTTAAGTTAGGTGATTGGTCGGATCGACCGTTCACCTTTGCAGGGGCCAAATGGTGCCGACAAAGTAAAGGAAGAATTTTCCTACCTAACCTTAGTAGTTAATTAACCCCTAGGATAGTAGTTGGTTGTTCCTAGCTTGCATGCGAAAGGCAACGGAGCAAAGTTTCGAATGGTGCAAGCTCCCTAAAAATTGAACCTATCGATGAGACATCCTTATTATACGACTGGCACGAGCAGTTTTACACAAAGTTCAAGCTCGTTAAAAATTAAACCTAAGAAATGAGCATATGTTCCACCAGAGTTTAAGCTCATTAAAAAATGAACCAACCTCCGGTAAATAACCATTGTGAATGCATTATCATCAGCGTTTGAGCCTTGGTCGTGTTCTTACCATCACCTCCACTCTGTTTTAGCCGATCATACGACTCCATTTCATTGTTTACCCTTTTGAGGAATAGCTGCGATGAGTGATTCTGTTAGCCATCCTCTTAACACTGCCGTGATTAGAAAGTTCCAAACCTTACCTGGAACCAGCTGCTACCCGAAAATATCACTCGTTCCTCAAAAAATGAGTCTCGTTTAAGCTCTTTTCATCTAACTTGTAAAATATGAAAAGATTGCTGAGCAATTGGCCTCTCTAGCTCATTAAAGCTATCAGAAGTGCTATCCCTCCTCTAGATTTTAATATTTTTGGACCTGAGGGATCATTACACAAAAATATCGAGCACTTGTATTGTTCGGCTCATTAAAACTATCAAAAATTCATCCCTTTCATATTATTTTATACTTTTTCGGACTTAAGGGATTATATGAAGAAAAAGGATTACTGGGGTTTCCTTTTTGTCCCCTTTCAGACTCTCTAAAATTGAAAAAGGACCGAGTTATCTTTGTCGTTAAACTCATTAAAACGAATAGTGACAAACTTGTCCATGCATACAAGAATGAGTTTCACTGTTGCTAGGCTCGTTAAAACATAGTGACAGGTTTGACCGAAGGGCAAATTATAGAACAAGAATATGTTATCCTCCTCAAGCTTGACAAAAATAAAGAGGTACTGATCAGAAAAATTGGGAAGAAAACTTGAAGAAACTTTATTGGTAGTAAGTTGCTCTTGAACATGACACTTTCACTCCATCACCATGATTGAGTCGAGTTGGGTTATTCCATTCACTAGTCAAATTACCATTGGTCCACCGTACCATCCATTTTGGGGCTTAACACTACCAATCCACTTCAGTGTCGCCGATATGTTCAAGAGAAGTCGCTCAGAGAATTCACCAACCCAGCTTGTGTCTCATCCACTGCAATACCTTCACGCTTCATTCTTTCATGACCGCCACCCTGAACCTTGTATCATCAGATCGTTTTCACCTCCACAAAATCATTTGCTCTGTTCCGTGTCGTAGATGTGGGATTCATTAATGCCCTCCTACGATGGGTCACTTCTTGTCGACATCAGCTCATCATCCAAGAAGTCGATCTACGAACAACCCTTTCAGTACTTTGAAGCTTGCATGCCTCAATGGAAAGTTTCTCACTTCCGGCGACAGGTTTACATCAATGGCCTTCGATCGAAAGATTTTGCGTGGTGTTCGATGCCAAGTCCCATTTTCACACCACGTGAATTGTACTATCGTACCTTGAGGGTCATCATCATTATCAGTGATTCCTCTCGTGCCTGTTAACAGCTTACATCATTGGCTGGTAATCAGGCGATGTCCTTCCAAGTTCGACTCCAGAACATCTTTTCACATGGATCGACTTGTACTTCGGGCGAAGATTGAATGAGTCTGAAGACCCCAGATCTAGTTTCATCCATCTGGGCTGCGATATATTCAGGAAAATAAAGACATCAAATGTACATCATTGCTACACAGATGATCATCCAAATCAAAGGATGATGGCTCTATCAGAATCATCAATCTGCCACATAGACGGTTGTCTGTCCTATGTACATGAAAATGAATTTATAAAGCTAAGCATGGGAATGTCCGCCTCAACTAGATCATGAAAATATTATGAAGATAATGTATTGTATTGTATCTTATTATAGGTCACCTTCCAGTTCGAAAAACCTCGGATCCTCATGATAAAGCATTTCACCCGACATCAAAAGATTTACGACCTCATGCTTTAGGGGGAAACTATTATAGAAATATTTTGGCACTGCAAACCCAATCATATATGTCCATAAACCAAGGGCTTCTAAGTCCCTAAAAGTGTTGTTTCACACCCTAAAGGAACAAGGTGAGCTGATTACATCATATCCCAGAAGTTCTCCATGGAAAACTGCTCAGAACTGGTTAAAACTGGACCATATACACTGCTCAGTGCAAAGGGTGCAATGCATCTCACCTGCCACATGCAAAAAGTACGATGCATACTGAAAAGCCCTTCTGTAGGGTGCGATGGGTGAGAGTAGACAAATGGCAGAGACAGTTTTCAAGGTGGATGATCATGGAATCTTCCAGAAACTTCTCCTGTGACACTTACCTCTCTGAATTCGCCTAGGTATGAGTAAGAGATCATGAATCTCCAAGTGGAACCAAGAACTATCAGAGAGAGGACACTAATCAAAATCCCAGAAGCTGACTCACCCCCCTGCAAACATCTATATATGGATCCCTCATCCCAGAGATCCAAAGGCTGGAATCTTGTATTTTGTAAGGAAGTGTTGTTGGTTTCTTGGTGGAACATCATAGTGTTGGGTGATCTAAGATTTTGATGAGGTGAAGAAGGGCTTTCATGCTGGGAGGATGATGCTGGGTCAGATCAATGGGTTGTAATCCTCTCTTCTACTCTGTCTATCAATAAAGATATTTGAGTTTTCCTCCACATTCTTGTATGTTTGTTGATATATGCATTTGTGTGGTTAATATATATTTGGTCCTATATTGTTTATGATCGTAGATCTCTGTGCTTTGATGGTATTATGCTGCTTTGACTTTATAGGTTCTCTTTGAAGTGGGGTAAGCAAGGAAGGAGCAACAAAGATCTGTCAGAGGGGAGAGGAAACAAGCAAGGAGCCAACCGAAAGATTGAGGTTGGTACTCTCTGCTTCTCTCCCATCTACTTCTCATAAAGGAAATCGAAAGTAACTTTAGTTTGTTTGTTTCTAAGAAAGCTACCCGTCTTAGTGGGACTAGCAGCTCCGAATGGACACTAGATTTCCCGATAACACCGCCATCCTCTCGCAGGTCATACTCCTCCTCAACCTTGTCTACTTTTCTGATATCCTCCGTGAGATCCCCAGCACATAGATCCGGAGGCCAAGTTTCTATCTGAATTCGATACATGGGAGTTATTTCCATTATTAACTCATAGCTACGACAATTACTCTCATCATGACCCATCGATTTATAGAAGTTACAGAAGAGTTTTTACAGTGTTTGCACAAATTTCTGCAACAAGTGACAATTGTCTGTCACATGTTTTCCAGCTACCTGACAGGTAGCACACCACAGCACAAGCCCTGTACTTGGCCCTGCTTGACCTTCCAGCCTCAGAGGCATTAGCCCTCCTCCTGCAACATAATCCGTGAAGATAGGGCAATGATATTTGTCATGCCCCTAGCTCTTACACTTCAGGCACAAAACTTCTTCGTGCACCTCAAGCCGAGCCACTCTATCCTTCTTCAAACTTTGAAACTCTAGGAAACAATTCTGCAATTCCACGCGAACCTATTGTACTCCCAAAGCATCATCTTGAATCAACATTTCATGCAATCTCATCACAATTTCCAGGGCTTTTGCTTGGGTCCCAATATTTTGCTGTGATAAAGCGACCCTTAGGTGAGGCAAGAGCGAAGCTTCAAACCACTCATTATGCTGCCCATCCATAAGATTCATGTTAGCTTCGCAGATCTAGAATTTCAATCTCTGATCTAGCTCCCAGGGTGTTTCATCAAGCCTCATCATGATTTCCTTGAATCCAACCACTGATTTCGATTCAGACTTGGGCCTACTAAATTCCTTATTCAGTGCAGTCTGAATGTCTATTAATGGGGCCATCGGGTAATCGGTGTTGTACTTAATGTACCATGTTAGTGTGCGATCCTGTAGAGAAGTAACCAATGTTGCTTTCTTCATCTGATCATTTGTAATATTCTGGGTTGTCCACATTCCCTTCACAACGAACTAAAACTAGTCTGAGTCCTCATTTCCCAAGCCCTTAAAAATGGGCAATTTCAGTATTCAACATATCGAATGGTGGCAGAGATGGTGGCGGTGTGGGTGAAGGTGTATGCTATCGAGATTGATCCGAATTGGATCCATGAAAATTATCAAAACTCTATGACTGTATCAAATCAGGACAGACTTCAAAAACTTGTGAACAAAGAGCTATCACGAAGGACCTCTAGACAGTGACAGTTTGTAGCCAGCAAGGAACGACGAGGACCTCGGTCAAAGCATGCTGACTGAGGCCCATGGAGACCGTGCAGGGTGCAAACTAGCCATTAGGAAGTTCGGATAGGAAAACAGAGGTCGTTTCTAATTGTGCATCGCTGGGCAAAACCCCTTGAGAAGGAAAAGCCCTGAGCACACGGTCACAAGGGAAGCCAAAAACTGTGGGAAAAGAACTAAAATGAAAGGCGGGTCCCGCGCTCCAACACCGGTGGAATATCAGAGGCATGTTGGGTGGTAAGCGGAATTTTCAGGAGACCCAATGATGCCATACATCGAACGATGCGTCTCCAGCGGATGAGAGAGAAAACTGCTCTCATCATAGGCTAACATTTGAGAAAGTCAACTACACAATCAGAGGGAACACCATACGATCTGGGGGATCTAGATCTAACAGCGGAGATTTTGCCCGATGAATGACTAGATCTGGAGGGAGAAATAAGCTGTGTCATATAAAATTCTGATGTCCAATTTGACCGCTGAGTTGGCAGATGAATCATTTCATAATGTAACCGAAATACCGAACCGTTTTAGGAAGAGCTGGTGCAGTCGTGAGAGGACAAGTGGCCACTTCCCTGTGAGACATTACATAATGGTGATATTTGGAGGCAGGGAACTCCAAGTGAACAACATCAGGCAATCCGAAGGGGTGAAAGAGGAAGTGAACAACCATGAGACAAATTGGATTTAAGCCATGAACAGACAGAAAACAGAAGGAGGAGAAGAGGATAGAGCACTATAAGAAAGAAGGAGACAGTGAGAGAGAGACAGAAAACAGAAAAAGAAAGAAGAAAAAAACAAAGAGCCGAGCTGACCTAAGGCAGCATCGAGCATACAGAAGGCTTGAGAGGTTCAAGCAATTCCCTATGATGATATATGTCGGGAACCGAGTACCAAATTGGACTCATCCCATTCCGACCAGTTGAGGTCGAGACTTGGTGAGGAAGAGTCTATGCACTCTAGTGGCTTGGGGAATCCAAGAACCACCCTACTAAGCATTATCTGTTTTAGGAGACTCAAATTGAGCTTCTCATTGTAAAAACTCTACTTTAAAGACACAATAAGAAAAGGCCACCACTGAAAAGTTGGACTGGAGACGTAGCCCAAGAGGATTGGGTGAACTCCTTCTTAATTTTTTGTGTTCTTGCATTTGCTTACTGTGTTTCTCTTACTATTTTCCATTATCTAGTGTCTGTGTGTTTTGCAATCTGATCGAACTGTTGCCTAAGATAACATAGACACACACCGACACATGAGTCTGTAATACCTTCATTCATAAATTAATTAACTGAGATCACTCATGAGTGATTTTCAGATCAAGTGGTATCAGTGCTTTAGGCTATTAAGGCTAGACAAGCTTGTGTTGGATTTAGCTGTTGAATGCTAACTAGATCAAAGCTCAAATTTGGAGAAGGAGAGTTGGTCGAAACTAATCCTGAAATTGGGAGAGTCTATTCTCAGAAGACAATGTCAGAAGAAGGTTCTATCGGGCCAGACCCTCAATTCATAGATAGTTTCCTACCCATAAAGTCCATGGTAGAGGAAATGTGTAGGGACTTTAGAAAACACAAGGATGAGGATTCATCAGGCTCCAAACAAGACAAAGGAGAAGATGAGTCTCACTTCCATGACCACTCCAAAGGCAAAGGGAAATAAGAAAGCTTTCTCACACCTCCTAATAGCCCTGAACATAAAAAGAAGGCATCTCTAATTAAACTAGATGTTAAATTTGACTTACCTATATATGATGGAGAGTTGAATGTAGAAAAGCTGGACAATTGGATTAGACAAATTGATGTTTATTGCAGAATGCAGAGTATTGATTCAGACAAGAGCAAGATTCAACTGGCAAGCCTACACCTTGGAGGCACTGCCTTGGTTTGGTGGGAAGGCAGGACCCAAGCTGACCTAAAGAGACATGGTAAGACTATCTCTATCTGGAGTGAATTTGATTCTGCAATCAAAAAGCAGTTTTATCCATTGGCTTACATGCAGCAAGCCATGATGAGCTGGCAAACTCTTCGACAATTGAAAGGGAAAAGTGTACAAGGATACACTCAAGAATTTAGAAAGAGATCATTGATTCTAGGAATCTCATTAGACTCACCTAAAACCCTGTTGAAGTACATTGGTGGTCTACACAGCTACATGAGGCACACTATCCTCATGTTTAATCCCACTAGTATAGATGAGGTATCTGTACAAGCTACTCATCTAGAAGCTAGAGGAAAGAATGGAAGTCCAGAAGTTGGGGGATCATCCCAACCCACTGCAAGCAAGAATAAGGAGAAAAGAAAACAGAAATGGAAAGCAAGGAAGGCTAACACTGCACAGAAAAGCAAGGCTTCATGCACTCACTGTAAAAAGGATGGGCATGATGATGAGAACTGTTGGATTCTTCATCCGGAGATGAGACCTAAGAAGTTCAAGGGAAAGAAGAAGAAGGCTATTGTAGCTATTCAGAAAGATTTGGGGTCAAACTCAAGAGATGAAACAACCATTGCAACTACAGGTATAAGAGGTAAGAGTTATGAAGCATCTACTAGTAATTCTGCACAATCTATTATTGATGAAGAAAATTAGAGAAAAATACATGAGCTTTTCCATATTTGAGTTATTTCCAAACATCAAAAGATTGATACTTTGTTTGATAGTGGCTCGCAAGTAAATTTAATTTCTGAAGCAATTGTAAAGAAGGTGGGATTAGTAACTACACCTCACAAGAAACCATACCCATTAAGATGGTTAAATGATAAAGCACAACTACAAGTGACTAGACAATGCAAACTCAAGTTTTCTTTTCGGTCAGCATTTGTAGATGAGGTTGAGTTAGACATAATTCCTTTGGATATATGTGGAATTGTTTTAGGAAGTCCTTACTTGTATGATACAAAAGCTATTTTCCATAGAGATAAGAACAAGTATCTACTTGTTAAAGATGGAATCGAATACTTTGTAAGAGCTCATAAGCTCAAGAATAATTATACTCTCATAAACTCAGGGCAGATGAAACGAATGATAAATTCATGCAAACAATTCTTACTGATGGTTGTAAAGGAAAAGAAACCTGATAAAACCAATGTATTTGAGGGTTGTAATGCTAAAAAGTAAGCTGATTTAGAAAAGGTTATTTCAGAGTATGTTATCTTGTTTCAAGAACCTAAAGGTCTGCCACCCAAAAAGGAAGTAGTGCATGATATTATTTTGCAGCAAGATGCTCCATTGCCTAACATTGGAATGTACAGGTTGTCCACTTTAGAGAACGCAGAAATCAAGAAGCAGGTGCAGGAGTTGCTCGAGAAGGGGTTCATCAAGCCTAGCACATCACCATGTGGGTCACTAATCATTTTGGTGAGAAAGAAATATGGTTCATGGAGAATGTGCATTGATTACCGAGCACTAAATAAGATAACAATCAAGAATCGTTACCCCCTTCCTTGCATAGATGATCTTTTAGATCAATTGAAAGAAGTTGTTTATTTTTCCAAGTTAGACTTGCATAATGGATACCATCGGGTCAGAGTTGCAGAACAAGATGCATGGAATATTGCTTTCAAACAAAAGCAGGGATTGTATGAGTGGCTGGTTATGCCTTTTTGCTTAACTAATGCTCCTGCTACTTTCATGAGATTAATGAATGATGTACTCAGACCTTTTCTTGATGATTTTGTTATTGTGTATCTAGATGACATTATGATATTTAGCAAAACATGGGAAGAACACTTAAAGCATGTTAATCAGACACAAGATGTTTTGAAAAGAGAAAAAAATTATGTTAAACTCTCAAAATGTGAATTTTGCAAAACATCTCTGAATTATTTGGGTCATATAGTAGGGGGTGGTGAATTGAATATAGATCCCTCTAAGGGGGCAGTCATTGTAAATTAGCCTAAACCCAAATCTGCTACAGAAGTTAGAAGCTTCTTAGGACAACACAATATTGGAGAAAGTTCATTTCTAACTTTTCCTCAATTGTAGCTTGCTTACATGCTTTAACGGGATTGAACAAGGTGTTTCAGTGGGGAGGCAAACAGCAGAAAGCCTTCCAGACATTGAAAGAAAAGATTAGTACAACACCTATACTAGCACTGCCTAATCTCCAAAGACCATTTGAGATCCAAATGGATGCCAGTGACTATGCCATGGGAGTAGTGTTGACACAGCACGGTAAACCCATATGTTATCATTCTGAGACATTTAATTTTGTAGTAGTTAACTATCCTACATATGATAAAGAATTGTATGCATTAGTACAGAGTGTGAAAAAGTGGAAACATTACTTAATGGGCAAAGAGATAGTAATACATACTGATTATCAGCCACTTTAATATCTACACTCCCAAACTAAGTTGCAGCAATCAAGACACTATAGATGGATGGGGTTTCTACAACAGTTTCATTTAGTCATCAGATATAAAAAGGGCATACACAATAAAGTTGCAGATATGTTATCTAGACCCATTATAAATGCATCTACTATACTTAAGCATAATTATGTGCTACATGAGAGCTACATTGAACAATATGCTCAAGATATAGACTTTAAGGATGTATATGCAATTTTAAGTCAAGGAAAACGAGTAGAAGAATTGGATTATCATGTAAAGGACCGACTCTTATACCATTGTGGGAAGTTATGCATTCCAAAAACTGAAAGAGTAAAGATAATTCGAGAAGCACACACTTCTCTAATATCAGGTCACTTTGGGGTAAGTAAAACAATTGCACAACTGCAAAGATTTTGTTATTTGCCAAAAATGAGCGAGACAGTTTCTAGATATGTAAGAGGATGTACTATGTGTGCTAAAAGAAAGCCCAACAACAGAAAACTAGGCTTGTACACTCCATTACCAGTTCCTTCTCACCCTTGGGAATGTGTGTCCATGGATTTTGTTGGAGGACTGCCTAAATCTAGGAAAGGTCATGATTATCTGTATCTTTTTGTGGATAGGTTCAGCAAAATGTGTATTTTGATACCTTGTAATAAACAAATTACAGTTGAACAAACTACAAAACTATTCTTTCAACATGTATGGGTTCATTTTGGATTACCCAATTCCATTGTATCTAATCGAGACACTCAATTTGTGGGGAAGTTTTGGTCAAGTCTGTGGGAACTAATCGACACCAAAATGAAGAAAAGCACAGCTTTTCATCCACAAACTGAAGGCCAGACAGAAGTAGTCAACATGACAGTGATCCAGTTACTCAGGGGATGTTGCAGCAAACATCCTAAGATTTCCGATGAACATTTATGTTATGTGCAGCATGCTTACAGTAGAGCAAAACATTCTTCTACACAGAGATCTCCTTTTGAGACGTATTTTGGTTTCACACCGAGGTCTCCTTTGGATTTTGTCTTTGGTAAAGACACAACAGTTGAGGGACACAGTGATGTGGACAAGGCAACCAGGTTCATTGAACAGATACAAGAGATCCACCAGGCAGTACAGGAATAGCTGGAAAAGAGCTAAGCCAAATACAAGGCAAGGCATGACAAGCATCAGATGGAGCATAGTTTCCAAGTTGGTGACCAAGTCTGGCTGTATATCAGCAAGGACATGATGCAAGGTGAAGGTAAAAGGCTAAAGCCTATCAGGTATGGACCTTTAAGGATACTTGAGAAGATTGGTGAGAATGCTTTTCGCCTTGATATACAAGCTTACATGGTCATATACTCAGTCGTGAATGCAGATTGCTTGAGATTATTTGAACCTTCACTAATTAAGGATCCCAAAGAATAGAGTCAATTCCTTGTATTGATGACCTATTACCTGAATATCTTAATTAATTGTAGGAAGACACAATTCTGGACAGGAAGGTGAGGACGACGCGCAGGGGAGATGTTGAGTACCTCAGAGTTGGGCTCAAGGGTTCAAAGCCAAGCAGTGCAAAGTGGATAGAGATTAGACAAGTGAGACAATTGTACCCTCACTTAGTTGATGCTTGAAAACCAAATTTTGGTGGTCCAAAAGCTTTTTCAGTGGGAAGGATATGATCCAAATTGGATCCATGAAAATTATCAGAACTCTATGACTATATGAAATCAGGACAGACTTCAAAAAGTTGTGAACAAAGAGCTATCAGGAAGGACCTCTGGACAGTGGCAGTTTGTAGCCAGCAAGGAACGATGAGGACCTCGGTCAAAGCATGCTAACGGAGGCCCATGGAGACCACGCAAGGCACAAGCTAGAAGTTAGGAAGTCTGGATCAGAAAATGGAGCCCGTTTCTGATGCACGATTAGCACTAAGGCAAAACCCCTCGACAAGGAAAATCCCCAAGCGCTCGGTCACAAGGGAAGCCGAAAACCGTGGGAAAAGCGCTAAAACGAAAGGTGGGTCCCGCGCTCCAAAACCGGCAGAATATTGGAGGCATGTTGGGCGATAAGTGGAATCGTCAAGAGACCCAACAATGCCATACATCGAACGACACGTGTCCGATGGATGAGAGAGAAAACCGATCTCATCATGGGCTAACGTTCAAGCAAGTTAACTGTGTGATAAGAGCAAACACTGTAGGATCTGGGGGCTCCAGATCTAATGGTAGAGATTGTGCCCGATGAATGACCAGATCTGGAGGGAGAATTAAGTTGCGACATATAAAAGTCTGACATCCGATTTGACCGCTGAGTTGGTGGATGAATCATTTCATAATGCAACTAAAATACCAAACCATTTGAGGAAGAGTTGGCAAAGTCGTGAGAGGACAAGTGGTCACTTCCCTGTGAGACGTTACACAGTAGCGATGATGCAGAGGCAGGGAACTCCAAGTGAACATCAACAGGTGATCCAAAGAGGCAAAAGAGGAAGGGAATAGTCATGAGACAAATTGGCTTTAAGCCATGAACAGACAGAAAATAGAAGGAGGAGAAGAGGATAGACCATTATAAGAAATAAGGAGACAGTGAGAAAGACATACAGAACAAAGAAAAATCAAGAAGAAGAAAATAGAGAGCCGAGCTGACCTAAAGCAACATTGAGTAGACAAAAGGCTTGAGAGGTTCAAGCAATTCCCTATGAGTATATCTATCGGGAATCGAGTACAAAACTGGAATCATACCATTCAAACTAGTTGAGGTCGAGACTTGGTGAGGAAGAGTCTGTGCACTTTAGTCACTTGGGGAATCCAAGAACGACCCTACTAAGCATTATCTATTTCAGGATACTCAAATTGAACTCCTCATTATAAAAACTCTGCTTTAAAGACACAATAAGAAAAGGCCACCACTAAAAAGCTGGACTGGAGACGTAGCCCAGGAGGATTGGGTGAACTCCTTATTAATTTGTTGTGTTCTTGCATTTTCTTACTGTGTTTCTCTTACTATTTTCCATTATCCAGTGTCTGTGTGTTTTGCAATATGATTGATTCGTTGGTTAAGATAAAATAGACACACACCAGCACATGAGTCTGTAATACCTTCATTCATAAATTAATTAATTGAGATCACTCACGAGTGATTTTCAGATCAAAGATGAAGGTGGAGATGGTGTGTGGATGGGGTATTCGTGGGAACCCTTGCCTTATTAAATGGACAACACTCTGTGGTGAAGCCTGTTCTACTCCTTCATCATCACTTAGAGGAGGTTCAATTAACGGGCTATATTCAAGACCTGTTCTTCCTCTATCCCTGAAAATATTTCTACTTTGCATAGCTCCAAACATAAAGGTAATGGCATAACCTTCTTTTCACACAAGGGCATCTTAATCCAAGTATTCAAAGATCTCAAATACTTACCTCGTAGTCCCTTGAAGAAGCATTGATCTACTTCACTATAGTTGACTGAGGTATCGACCGTGAATTCTGTCACAAATCCTCCTATGACATGATCAAGCCAATGATTAACAACGCATATGATCTTACCTTCAAAGGCTTCTAATCTCTGCACTAACTCTGGGGTCCACACTATTAGACCGTCAAGCATCCACCTTCCTATGCCAAATTTCATTTATCTCTGTGTATAGATACATCTCCAGCCACTATTCTTTCATCAATTGCGGATTTCTGTTTTCTTGCGCCGCGAACTCATGGATCTTTCTATCCATCCATTGCTCAATTTCCTTCTTAGTTAGATTCCAATGATGTGACATCACACATCTCTTTATGCAGATCCTCGTCCCGACAACGAAACCATTTGTTGGCTTACTGGGTCCTGACCTAGGTTCAGAGTTACGTTTTTCCAAAAAAATCCCTACACTACTGGCCCTTTTGGCATCGATCCGTGGAGCGCGAACTGAAGTCTCACTAGAAGCAGCACGGAGCGATGCTGGAACCAAGTTTCCACACCCAGAGATTAGTGTAATATCATTTTATGCCCTAAGCATTCTTTCACGCAGATCGTTAAGCCTTTAAGGCTTATCGATATAACTTCTTTTAACCAAACTCTAGACCTTTGTGAAGGTCTACAACTGTCTTTGACGAACCCTAAAAAGGTGAATCAATCACTTACATGCCTCTGTAATTTCCCCTAATTCTGTATTTACCCAGATCGGCTGAAGTGTTTGATAACTTGAACATGCAACAAGATATTCCTTGCGTAAACAGTTACTATCACTTACATTCATATAACAATATTAATCATGTAAAGTCGCACATCAATACAATATTATTTCATAAACCCATCAATTATCACAGTATAAAAGCACATTCATCCATAACATAAATAAATAGACAAAACACATGATTTTCTGGAATAATCTCTTTATTAATACTTCAGTTCTTCTTACAGACTCAAGACTTCCCTATGCACTTAGCTGCAGAGGTCCGCACACTCTGCTGCAGACTCTACTATAGGCCTCTACGAACACAGCTACATAGTCTCTCTTCTACCCTAAGAATTCTTCGCTCCTTCTTGTATTGACCCATTACATTTGTCCTCCTCATTCTCTCCTTTTTATACAATCCCATGGTTTGCAGACCATGGGTGGATCTATAAGAGCTGACACAACTTACATAAAAGAAGGGTAAAACCCTTTATGACACTTCACTATATATGCACTTTGTGACCATAACTTTCACAGAATTTACATTTATACAACAAAAATTGGGCCTTTTGCCCCAAAACATGGGCTTTTTCCCCAAAATTGACCCTAGGGGACCCTGTCCCAACATGGGAGAATCCAAAAACGAACCTTCGATAAAAATTTACAAGGTCGGAAATGTTGTGAATCTCTATTAGAGTGGTCGGGGCTAGCCAATTCCGACTAACTTGGATCTTAGTCGGATCCACATGCATGCCTCACTCATTTATGATGTAACCTATATATTAGACCAAAATCATGCCAAACGTGCATTTCTCCAAGTTGGCACACAATTTGTGTTGTTGCAGGGTTTGAAGGACCTGCCAAATGTCTTGCAAGTGTTCTTCCCAACTCTTGTTGAAGATGAGGATGTCATCCAGATAAACAACCATGAATGAGTTGGTGAATGGCTGCAATATGTAATCGATTAGCCACATAAAAGTAGCAGGGTATTTTTTCAACCCGAAGGGCATAAACAACCATTCAAAAAGGCCTTCCTTGGATTTGAAGGCGGTCTTCCATACATTTGTGGGCTCTATTGGAACCTTTCGATAGCCAGATTTCATATCGATCTTGATGAAATAATTGGCCCCCTTGAGTTGGTCAAGAAAGTCATCAATCTATGGGATTGGATAACTGTTCCTGATAGTTATTGTGTTTAGTTCCTGATAATCAATGCAGGGCCTCCAGATCCCATCCTTCTTCTATGCAAGTACAATGAGGCTCCCACAAGGTGAGGAACTTGGTCAAATGTGCCTTTTTTGTAGTAACTCCTAGATTTTTTGCTTGATCTCTTCATTTTCTAGAATGGAGCAACGATATATTAGCCCATTGGGTAGAGGTGCTTGGGAGTAAAATCGATTGAATGCTTGACTTGATAGTGCAAGGGTACCCCTATGGGTGAGGAGAAGATGTCCCTATATTCTTCCATGACCTTATCCACCTATTTCTGCTGTGGGGAGGAACCCTTCCCAGGGGCCATGGCTATGGCCATGATCTTCCCTACTTTGAGAGAGAATAAGAAAGAAAACAAATTTCTCAATATGGGACATGATATTATTGCATTACTTAGCAGAGATCAAAGAGATGCTAGTAGGCGAGGCTACTTCCAGCATCCTGTATAATTTATTACCCAAAGAAATAATAATAGTGTGAGGCCTCAACTCATACACAACATGATTCTTCCACAAGTGTGGTTGGCCTAATAATACATCAAAAGCTTCAAGAGGATTAACATCACGCAATACCTCATCTTTGAAGGGATTGATGTTGTAGGAAATGTTGCACTACTGGCTGACGTGGAGATCTCGTCCTTGGTGAAGCCACCTGATGGTGTATTGTTGCGAGTGTGGTGTAGTCGGTAGGCCCAACCGCTTCATGACCTCTACTGAAATGAGGTTCTTTTGGCTCCTGATGTCAACAATGAATTGTAGTGGCGAACCCTTTACCCACGCCTGTGAGTGGAAGAGACGATCCCCCTCATCTGGATCTTCGAGCTCAATCTCCTAGATATTGATGGTGGAAATAGTGGAGTTGGGTTCTGCATCAATAATCTACTTCCCTTTATCATTTCCCTTGTCAGGTTCAGACTCAGAGTTAGAACATGCATATGACTTTGAAGCCTTCAGCTTATCCACTAGTGATTGCTTGGCTCAACACTCACTTGTGTTGTGAGTGGGGCTCTTATAGAACTCACACCACTTTCTTCTTTCCTTCTTTGTCTTCGTGGTGTTTTTGTTTGCTTGTAGCTTCGATGGGTTGTCCTGGGTCACCCTGCCTCAGCTTTGTCATTTTTTCTATATTTTGGTGGCACATTTCCCTTGCTTCAAATTCATAGATCCCAAGTCTCTCTTGTTTTGTTTAAACTTCTACTCAATCTTGATAGTGTATTGGTAGGCAACGCTAATTGAGGATATTTCCAAGACCTCCTCTTGTCTTGGATGTATTTGTACAGACAACCATGATATTTGAGTACCATATGCCACTCAGAATCGTTGATACCCAACTTCATGCGAAGAGTTTGAAAAATATTTGTGAACTCTGGCACGTCTTGCTCCCTTCCCTATCGCAGTGTGGTCCACTTCATGTACTTATCTTCATAGCTCTCGATAGTGTAATACTTCTCCTTGATGGTGTCTCGGAAAGAGTTCCAAGTGGGTGTGACTGAAAATAGTGAGGCTTCCCTCTCGTCCTTTTGCTTACAATAGGTTTTCCACTAGTCATTGACATGGGGGGCAGCTTTGAGGAGTGAAAAAGTAATATTTTCCCTATTGGAAAATCATGAACCAAAAAATACCCTTCCAATAGATTTAACCATCTATCTATGGTTTCTGCATCTATCTGGACTTGAAATATGGGAATGCCAAAGTTGACTAGTACCTTGAAGGGAGTGGTGCCTCTAGAGTGGTTGTTGGATGAAGATGTGTTGCTTGTGGGTATCCATCGAAGGATCTTGGCAAAGTTGTCCATCATTTCATTCCTCTGTCACTTGAGGTCTTCTTTGAGCAATATTTTGAAGGGATCTTCTGCTCCCTCATCTTTCTTTTCTTCCACCATTGGAGGTCATCGGGGTTTACGAGGATGGTCTTGCAAAGGTTCAACTAGTTCGAGCGCTAACTCCTTATACCCTGATCTCATTGGGGACATGCAAAGAAAAACAGAGAAAGAGAAAACCGCTTTAATACCGATGATATGGACATATGAAAGAACGCAACAGAATACAAATATAAACATAAACACAGTTGCAACAAAAATAAAACTTCATTTCATTAATATCAAAGAACTAAGATATGCTTACATACATAATCGAAATAAACTAGCTTGGGCGATGGTAGCTTATCTCTGAGAAGAGATGTGGTGGCTACATGCCTCTGAACTATGTTACAATGAGTATCAAAGGCCTATTTATTATTGAGAAACAATGGAAAAACCTAAACATCCAAAAACCTAACCCTAGGAGATGAAGCACCAAAACTATGGTCTGTTGGGGTAAATTGGTACATCAACTTCCTCGTGGCATAACTTTAGCATACAATGTCCTTTTGATGTGCACGATACCACATTATAAATATCTATCCGAGGAATATATCTTTCAACTGAAAATGTAAAATAATAACTCACATTTTTCCTCATTCCAAAAAATGTCGTTTAGGACCTCAAAATGTCTCAGGGAGTGCACAACTCAAAAAGCTGCCAAAAATAGTAAATTGTGCTACAATTATGAAAACTGAAAGAAATAGCTCTTAGGATCAACCAATGTATTCATAAATAAACTCTTAGATAATGCTCTATTGATAAAAGGAGTCATGGTATTCTCATCCAATGTCCACATAGTACAAGGAATAAATCTTCCTTGTTTAGTGAATGATCCCTTAGGACTATTCCCCTTTTTATCTTTCTTAGCATAGAAAAGAGGAACACTTCCCATTTTTTGGTTTCCTTTGTCATTGTCGCACTCAATGCACAACAATTAATGGGGGAGGTTCAATTAATTAAAAAATCCAACCTCTATGACCTTCTACATCTATTCATCACTATTCCTAGGTATGTGAATCACTTAAGTTAGACTTCCTCATAAGCCATGTCATATATTCAATGGTTGAAATTTTATTCATAACTAAGCACTTAGATAACACTCTATTGATAAAAAGAGTCATGGTATTCTCATCTAATGTCCACATAGTACAAGGAATACATCTTCCTTGTTTAGTGAATAATCCCTTAGGACTATTCCCCTTTTTATCTTTCTTAGCGTAGAAAAGAGGAACACTTCCCATTTTTTGGTTTTCTTTCTCATTGTTGCACTCAATGCACAACAATTAATGGGGGAGGCTGCATGGATTAAATAGTCCAACCTCTATGACCTTCTGCATCTAATCATCATTCTTCCTACGTATGTGAATCACTTAAGTTAGACTTCCTCATAAGCCATGTCATATATTCAATGATTGAAATTTTATTCATAACTAAGCACTTAGATAATGCTCTATTAATAAAAAGAGTCATGGTATTCTCATCCAATGTCCACATAGTACAAGAATACATCTTCCTTGTTTGGTGAATAATCCCTTAGGACTATTCCCCTTTTTATCTTTCTTAGCATAGAAAAGAGGAACAGTTCCCATTTTTTGGTTTTCTTTCTCATTGTTGCACTCAATGCACAACAATTAATGGGGCAGGCTGCATTGATTAAATAATCCAACCTCTATGACCTTCTACATCTAATCATCACTCTTCCTAGGTATGTGAATCACTTAAGTTAGACTTCCTCATAAGCCATGTCATATATTCAATGATTGAAATTTTATTCAAAGATGACTAATGAAATTTAAATAAAACATATTTTAAAATATTAATGTTTCTAGGAAATATATGATTATTTCTCCCCACCTTGGCCCCTTTAATATTCCTTTGAAGTAAGCTCTTATCATGCTTTTCACAATCATCTTGAACAATTCTATTAATTCTAAATAACATTATTTTACTTTTTTTAATCATATCATTGAAAATATACCCCATGGTAATATGGAAATCATATTTACTACAACTAAGTTCCTAGCTATTTACTCATTAAACCTTATTCCAAGTGGATAATAAGTGATCCAAGTGATTCATAAAAGCCAAATAATAACGAAAGTGGTTAATAAATCTTACAACTTAATGACCTCTGAAATCATGATGTTGCACTACTTTTGGGGATGGGTCAATGACAAGGACGGGGGACGAGTTTCCAATACAAGTAGAGAGCACCCCCAAATTTTCAAGGGGAAAACAAGTTGGGGACGACAATCATATATATATAATTTTAAATTCACTGTGTGCATAAAAATAAATCATAAATAATAAATACATCATTGCAATAAAATTATCAACATTGAACTAGCTAAGAAATCTGAAATTCATATTAATAAATATAAAATCAAATGCATAATCTTGAATCAAAAATTCAAGTTGAAGTTTTTAATTGAAGGATTATGAGTCAAGAGAAATGTTGAGGAAGTGAGTTGAGGAAGTGAATTATTCTCTTAGTGGCATACATGGTATTTAGTTGGAGGGTATCCATATATATGACGGTCCAAATGGCCTAGCCCTAAAATACTAAATCTTGCTAGTATGACCTTTCCAAGACCTAATTTGCCTCACCATAAATGTCAAATTAAGAACTTGGGTTGAATTACTAGAGCTAGTTGTCTTGCTTCCTATTTTTGGTTAAATCCAAATGCACATTCGATTTTTAGTATTCTTGGTTGACATTCTTGCATGTAAACTAATTCGCTTTATTAGCCCAGTTGTCAAGTATGTTAATTTTGTGAAAATCAAACCTTGGCTCAAATTACTAATATTGCGAGTCTCAATTAGCCGAGTTGGCAAGTATGTTAATTTTGTGAAAATCAAACCTTGGCTCAAATTACTAATATTGCCAATCAAAACACCTAATTCAACCCTCTTTGTTGTTAGGTTTGTCAAATAAAAGCCAAGTTTCACTTGTCAACTGCACTAGATGTTTTCCTAATCATGTGAAAGAAAAAAGTGCCTTCTTATAGTCAATACTACTAATATGGCCAAGTTAAACAAATTCAACTCCCTTGGCATAGTTAGCAAATTTGCGAAGTGTGTTAGAGCCTTAAACATAGTGTGGTTTCTTTACTTCAGTTTGACATAATCCTGATTTATTATTCTTGGACAAAGTAAGTGCATAAAAGCCATTAGGTACATGCAAACATTTATGTAAATAAATATTGTTTATTAATAAAAATATGAAATAAAAGTACTGATGAATGAGACACTTGAATAGGAGATTCCTGCCTAAAATGATGCTTCCATGAAAAAGTTCTTGATAAAGTTTTAGATAAACTTAATGGATGGGAGACAAAAATCCATTAAGTTTCTTAGCTAGGGAAATATGTTATGTTGTGGATAAGCATAAATCATCATGGGAAATAAAGGCAATAATTTAAAGAAAAACCTAGGCAAGTAGTTGTGGAAGACCACAAAAGTAGGACGTCACTAAGGGAAACATCCGACATGGAAGAAAGTTATGAAATAACTAAGAAAAAATCAACAGAGGGGTTGATATTTCTGGAAAGTATTCTCATCTCAGGAGGAACTGGAGGTGCAGTTCATGACTTGGTGGTGAGTGCGCTCATTAAGTACAATTTTATGACTATGACTTTGGTTAGAATGTTTGTGTTTTAGTTTTATGTTGATGCCTACGAACTCTATGATTATTTGGTTGTAAGTGTATTCTATAATGATTTCAATATAGCTATGAATTTTGTAATCGTTTCAACACAAATTTATTTTGCAATTGAATTATGTGATTACATAGAGATATTTAAATTCTACTTATGAATGTACTTGCTTATAAATTGTGAAGAGCTAGTATAGGAAACGAAGGAAGCTGAAAATTGATAATTATCAGGGTGGATAAAATATATCATGATGAATATTGTATCGAGAAATGGTGTTTTTTTGTGGTTGGGTGGAAGGTAATTTAGGAAAAAAAATTAGAACATATTTCCTTTGATGAAAGTAAATTAGTTAGCTCTATAGAGTGCATAATTTTCGGTAATAATGAGATTTATTGTGTTTGGATGAACTAACTAGATACATATTATGTAGATGTATTGAGGTACTTACTAAGAATAAAATATTGTAAAATACATGAAAAACATATATACATAGTGATGTGTTCACCAGTGGTTGTAATAACCACACCGAGAAGTTTGGAGTGAAGCTTGTTAGTCAAAATAGGTAAGGAAGGATAACGTAAATATCTAGTCGCATCGAAGCCTGTTAGCCAAAATAGTTAATGAAGGATAACATAGATATATATTTGCATCGGTGTTATGAAAAAAGGGAATTAGGAAGCTTACAAATAAAATCTAATTCTTTAAGAAAAAAAAATGAATAGCCCATAAGCCCTAGTAAACAAAAATAGTATTTTCTTTTCTCTAATAAGACATCTGAGTGCGAGCAGAAGATTTTCCTAATAAGTATGTATATAGTCGTATATCAGAAAAGTGACAAATTTCAATTTAACAAGATACCATAATCGGTGTAAGAAAATAATTTATGTAGAGTATGTATGCCTCATTCTCAACATTTGAGACAGAATCGAACAAATGGCTAAAAGTACAAAGAGGCTTTTGCAATAAAGAAAAGGGTGTAAAAATAGAATATTAAATTGACTCAGAAGGAAATTATCTATCTACTACACTACATGTAAATATTGGCATAAATAAACTCGAATTTCTAGTATATTCATCTTGTGATCATAGAGATGCCTGTATAACTAAATAACGAAGTATACTATTGACAACGAAGTAATTCGATGGGAAAATATTAGAATCCTTTCTATAAATAATTCGAATTTCAATATGCAGCATCACTGAGTATAAATTACGAAAAAAACTTAGAAATATGAAAACAGAAGTAACCACTATAACAATTCAAAATTTATATAATCAACAGTTCCAGTCGAGTGGGCATGTTCATGTAGGAATTATCATATATCATTTCCTACAATGCTTGGGAATACAATTTGCTTCCTGGTACCACCATACATGTTGAAAATGGTGACGCACTATTTGTAGAACATTCATCCAAAGAAAAAAAATTAACTTAAGTCTGGAACTATAACATTCACTTTGGGATGAATGAAGCCATTAATTCACACTATGGGGACCTTACAAGAGGTAGCGCATCGTGGCAACCAAGAAGGGAGAAGCAACCTGAACATAGGAGGCCAAATTAGATTGTGTGAAATAAGCCATTTGGGGTAGCTTTACATGCACGAGGCATGAGGAAAGAGTAGGTACTTGTATGAAAGTACAATCCATAGAAACCTTTAGACCAACAAATGGAGTTGGGGACAAAATTGAAAAAATAATCAATAAGTGAAATGAAACTTAAAACTCATGGCTAAAAAGAGCATTTCACCTTGATTAGAAGTTGTTGAAGTAACATGGATTGAGAATCATCAATTGAAACACTGGAATAATGGAAAAATAGTTCAATAGTGAAAGTCACCACAATGGTTCCATAAATTAGCATGGAAATTGCATTTGGCAAATTCATTAACATTTTGGAAGAAAAGAGAGCTAAACCTAGAATCTCGTGGCGTACAGGTGTTATGATCCTTATCAACTGGGAATCGAACCCAAATGAGCATCGAAACCCTATGAAACTGAGTATTAACATTGACCCAAAATAGACCATAGGAATCACCTATAACAGAAGAAAAGAAAAATCATAATGCTAAACAAAGAGACTAGAACATAAAATTGTGGAATATTTTCATCGAACCCATAACATATCACCTGAGCATGAAAGGTGCACCTGGAACTCCAGCATTTGCAACCATACTCTCGGATGAGAAACCTATCTGGGACAAGTAATGTCACCCAGATAAAAAAAGAAAAAAAAAAGAAAAAAGAAAAAAACAAACAAACAAAAAAACTGTAATTAGTATGCAAAACTAGAATTTGACTGGTGAAACGTAGAAAGTAGTCACACCTCTAAGAAAATAAAAATATATATAAATATAATCCACCCAAAGTTCACAAACTTATAAAGAAACCTCCTTGGCAGTGAGGATACAGAGTTCTTGCCACAAGTTGAGCATTATTTGAGCTTCCAAGTGAAGTTACATTGCCAAATGTCATGATAGAATTATAAAATGATATGGGAAGTGACCAGACCCTAATTAGGAAGTATGAGAAGACCACACACGAAAAATTTGAAAAGAATTGGAAAAACAATGAGGGTACTGCATTAGGGTTACAAGAAAGAATGACCTCCGTCGATTCACCAACACTTCATCTGATCATTCATACAAGAGGGACTGACAAATCTTGGTGCATTCACATGGGCCAGACTGATGTGTCCACACCTGAATACACCAATGCCTACAACCCATGTGCGTTATACGAATTGGGTGTAAGTGTGACAATAAAGTATGGTACAGATGTAACATATGAAGCATGGAGAGATCATAGCATAACTTACTTGGTTACCAAATAAACGCAACACTTGACACGCTCAGAGAAAGGAACAAGAATGTGATGTCAAGGATAGTATTATAATCATGTTTAGAGCTTAAAAGAAATCGAACCGTACCTGCAATGTGGAATTACGACCTTTATTAGGATAGGGTATTAACACATGAAGTAGCTAACCTTGGTGAGAGATAACTTAATATAATGAAAAGTAACAAATTTAAGATATAATCTAGGGGATAAAATAAAAGATGAAGAACATAAGATGACTAGGGGACATAAGTTTCCTAGGGTGTTATCTGTAACAATGACTCTATTATAAAAAAATAAAAATAAAAACACATAGTGGTGAGTAGAGGTTTTATAACAATTAGAAGTGGAACTGTGCTAGATGGTATTAGAGCCCAAGTCACACTATTGGGCCTTATGGAATTGCCACGTAATAATAATAAGAATAAGAATAAGAATAAAAAAATAATAACATAATTCTTTGTGTCTCAACTATATTTTTTATTCTGTTTAATTGCAATGTTAAAACAATAGAAAAAATGGTTGAGAAGGCTCCAACCATCACGAAAGGTGCAGATTTGTATGTCGAATTAGGCAATGGGACTACTCCAACAACTACTCAGTTCATGGACATGATTAGAAATTTGCAGCAAGAACTAACATATTTGCAGAGTAGTAATGAGCAGTTGTTAAAGGGAAGCGAGGAACAAGAAAGAATGATTAGAGGGATGACTAAAACACCTAGCCATAAAACAGTGGAACCTGATATAGTAAAAGGGGAAGAAAGGAGCATAGATTTAGAGTAATCTGAAAGTGGGGTGATTCTAATAAACATATCCCAAAACTCAGAAGAAAAAGAAACAAACATAATTAAAAGGGGAATTTTGGAAGATCAAGCCTCCTAATTTTGATGGGGAAAAGGAGGAGGATGCAGAGGTTTGGTTACTTAATATGACTAAATACTTCCAGGTCTATGATTATGAGAGAAACCTGAAGGAAATATTGGCCATTTACCAGCTATAAGGTAAAGCTACTCTTTGGTGGGAAGAGGCAGAAAGTGTGTATTTTCTTGAGGAAAAAACACTATCTTGGGAGGAGTTCTGAAAACAGTTTAAAAACCACTATTTAAATAAATGTTATTATGATGGTTGTGCCTAGGACTTCCATGAATTAAGGTTAGGACAACTCACGATGGATGAGCTTGTGGAAAATTTTACCAATTTGTTGCAGTACGTACCTTATATTAAAGAAGAAAAGGCTAAGGTACAGAGGTTTGTGAACTATTTTCCTACTGTGTACAAGGAGCAGATTGAGTTCGAAAATCTGAAGACGATGGATGAAGTTGTAAGGAAGGCCAGGTTGTGCTACCAGTGGTTTAAAAGGAAAGGCGAGGGCCCTAAATTCTGACAAAATAAGGATAGAACCAAACCTATAGTGGGTGATAAGTAACAGAAACTAAGAAATCTTAAGAATTTTGGTAAGGAACATCAACAGAAAAGCTTAGTAAGGTAAATGTAAATTAGCCGGCACACTCCCAAGTGGGATCAAAATCCATGGACCTAAATGTTAAAAGGAATAATGGAGGAAAACAGAGAGAACCATTAAAGTGTTTGGATTGTGGTGAACCTCATTTGTTGATGGACTGTCCACACAATCCCATATATGTACGAAACATACAAGCTGTCTATGAAGTCACTACAATGAATGACCTCACTAGGAATATCCTGAGAATAAGCACAACCTTGGAGGATAGACAAGCAAATAATCAATCCACAATGATTGAAATTGAAGGTACTATTTCCAACCAACCTGTTTCTATTTTGATTGATCCAGGGGCTAGTTTAAGTTGTGTAGCACCTCAGGTGGTAGTGTTGAGTAGGTAAATCCTCTCTATGAATATAGATGCTCCCTCTAGCCCAATGAGTGGGTATAGCAACAAATGAGACAATCTATAAGACACTTTCCTAGATTACAGTCGAAATAAGAGAAGAGGAAGGAGACCTACCTCGCTCTGATGATATAACACGCTCCCTTTTTGAAGATCTTGATCACTTGCTCCTAAGGCTCAATCCTTGCTGATCATAGCGTTTGAATACCTACACAAGAGGCCAAAGACATGGCAAAGCATAAAAGTGAAACAAGCATAATCAAATGTTATCCATTTAACAGATCAAGTAAAATTAAGATAAATGAAACATTGATACAAGTAATTATAGAAAGTGAACCAGCAGTTGTATATATTAATAAACAAAAGAGGAAGCATAAAATCCAAGCCTTGAAGTTAGTAGCCCTTCTTGAGTGAATGTCCAAGCCCAAACTCAAGCCCTCCAAGCACACCTTCTTCAAGCCAAAGTGAATATCATGTAGGAACTATCTCAGCAGAAGGGTGCAAATAATCAGAGACCAAGCATTTGGGAATGGAGGGGGGGAATTTATAGGAAGGGAGAGGGATTTAGGATCTCAGCAAAGATAGGGGAAGGTCCTCATCTCAAGGAGGAAGATCATAGTGATAAGATCAAAGGGTAATATTGGGAGAATTCAACCACATCCACAATGAACATCATCCACCTCACCGTTTTGGAAGCCTCTAGATAACAAATCTTCTCCTCCACTTTGGGAAAACATACCTTTTAGGGTTCAGCATGAATATCCAAGAAAAAAACGCAAAAAATACTTTGTAATAATATATTCCAAACCCTAGCATCCAAAAATATAATTCATGACACAAATCATCTATCCACATAAATATAAACACTAACTAACAACTTCAGTCAAAGCCAACCAAAATATCAACAAATTTATACTAAATTATCTTTTCTCAGTACATCAACATGGATCAAAGATACATTCAACAAATAAACCCTAGTGTTACCACTATTGATACCATGCACTTAATATACTGCCACTACTTTGTCCAATTGTATATTTCTGATATGTATCCACAATACTACTATTAATGTCACTACTCTTGTAACTGTACTTGAGATATGTACTTCTCACTATACTAGTGGCATTGTCCAACCACTGCCATCAGTAACACTGTTACAGTGCCTTTGCTTCTTATTACAATACTGATGTCAATACAATAACCACAAGCCTATGATATACATGGCATCAATAAGTTCTCCATGATACCCTTTTCTCCACACTAGTACTGAACAATTTCTAATTGGTATCAACCTACAACATAAATTCTCCTCCTAAACTTTGTTTCAATTGTCAAACACATTTCCAACACATGCAACACTATAATATCTAGAGCATAACGCTACTTGATTCATCAAAAATTGACAGTTCCTTACACAGGCAGTAATACAATCCCTTCTATATTCTAAATAGAACATACAAACCAAACAAAATGTACATCAACAATAATGTAATCAACAATAACGACTTTGCATCCATAATAAATAGTGATAAATCATAAGAAGAACCACGAAAAATATATCATTTCATCCCTTCACTATAATCAATATCTGAGAACGGACATTTTCTTATAGTTATTACTTTGGTTGTTATCCTGTTGATTCATTCAATGTTTGAAAACCATAATGTAACCATTTTCTTCATCCCTAGTCACTTTGTTATTGACTAATCATTGTTGTTTCATCCCATAAAAAAGGATTAAAAGTAGTCAATACTCGACAACCAGTTACTATTTTTAGCAGAGTTAGACCATACAATGGATCAAAATGTAAGTCAGAAAATGTTGTAGTTTGAAAGCCACATTATTCTCTCTTCGCTTTTTTAAGCCAAATATGGATATACATTTTTCATCGTGCATGAGAGATCTTTCACAACCAAACAAATTATTTATAGATTTATCTATCTGAACAACCTAAGCAATGATTGGTAAAAATTTTGTTTTGTGTTGGGTTGTGTTATATTCTTTCCATGACTAGCCCACGTAGTTAACTGGGGGGTTAGAAGGGGGGCAGAACCCCCCTTTGTTGCACCGATTGCATGGCGGGGGGGGGGGGGTCTTAGGGGGTTTGAGGGGTGCAAGTAATGCCACTCTATGTGGTTCAGGGCAGCGCCCTAGAAAATTTTAGTTTTGGACCCTATGTTAGGTTGGGTGGACCTACCTATGATTTTGTGCATGATTTTCGCACATGGTTTTGGACGCGATGGTTTTCGGTCCATGGTTTTGGACTCGATAGTTTTCAGTCCATGGTATTGGATGCTTCGACATGTATAAATATGTATTGTAACATTGAAAGGAATATAATGGAAAATCAAGCTAGTAGTCTCGGTTTTGGGATCCATAGGAAAATCTCTATATATATGTGTTTTATGTGTTATGCTCTTGCATTGTTTATTTTCTATGTTTTAGAATTCGTAT
The DNA here is from genome assembly GCA_031772625.1 of Pinus tabuliformis. NCBI lineage: Eukaryota > Viridiplantae > Streptophyta > Pinopsida > Pinales > Pinaceae > Pinus > Pinus tabuliformis. Next base: position 427,894,115 of record CM062817.1, read on the forward strand.
GCAGGTAATTTTGTTATGGGGTTAAAACCTTCATTTGGTATCAGAGCTGTTTTGGCTTCAAGGGGACACCTTTGTTGTTGAGGGGTTACGCTCAGGCCTGTGGTAGACCCTGTTCATGGGAGATTTGTGGGATCGATTTTGATGGTGAAAGAAGATGGCAAGCAATGGAAAGATAGAGATCAAAAAATTTAATGGTTAGAGTTTTGAGTTATGGAAACTCAAGATGGAGGATCTGTTGGTGGATAAAGATCAGTGGATCGCGATATATCTGGGTACTAAACCAATGGGAGTGTCTGATGAAGAATGGAAGAAGTTGGATCGAAAGGCTAAGAGCATAATACGATTGTGTGTCTCAGATTCAGTATTGCTAAATGTATCAAGGGAAGCTATAGCGAAGGCTTTGTGGGACAAGCTAGGTACTTTGTACCAATCTAAGTCTCTAGTGAATAAATTGTTCCTACGGAAAAAGTTGTATAACCCGAGGATGAAAGGTGGAAACTCAGTGGCAGAGCATCTAAACACATTTAATACTGTGGTAAGTCAGTCATTATCTGTTGATATTAAAATTTTAGATGAAGATAAGTGCATCAGTTTGTTGTGTTCTCTACCAGATTCTTGGGATAGTCTGGTTATTGCAATAGGTAGCAATGAAACTGCCTTACAGTTTGATGAAATAGTCTCATCCTTGCTAACGGAGGAGATGAGATGGAAAAATATGGACAGCCAGAATGGTGATACCTTGTATGTATGAGGATGGTCCCAGAACAGAAACAAAAATAAGTCATCGAGTGGGAGATCTAAATCTAGATGGAGATCTAAATCTCCAAGAAAACCTCTAAAGTGGTGTGCTGGAAATGCGGAAAGGAAGGGCACTACAAAAGGGACTGTAAATCTAAAGCTCCTGACGAAGGAAAGGGATCTAATGATGCTCCTTCTGTAGAGGCGAAAACCACCTCAGATGAAGGTGGGGATGTGTACTTGGCTTCTTCAAGTACACATGTATATCATGAGGCATGGTTGATTGACTCAGGTGCATCCTTTCACTTCATTCCCCATAGAGAGTGGTTCTGCAAGTATGAGAAATACAATGGTGGTGATGTATTCTTAGGGGATGATAGGAAGGCTAGAATTGTTAGTCACAGAAAAGTAAAGTTCAAGTTGCAAGGTGGAAGGATTAGAACACTTCTAGGTGTTCTAAATATTCCTGTATTGGCCAGAAATCTGATTTCTGTAAGCAAGTCAGATGATGCAGGTGTAAAAACAGTGTTCAAGAAGGACACCTGCAAGATGGTTTGGGGAGCACTAGTATTTATGAGGAGAGTTTAGATTGGAACTCTGTACAAGCTGCAAGGTAGCACTGTTGTTGATGGGTGCAATAGTTTTGTGGTTCCTGAAAGTGGAGCATAAAATCTAGTGGTCTCTAGAGAGAGGACCATGTTGTGGCATCAAAGGCTTGCACATATTGGAGAGAAGGGCCTTCGAATACTTCATGGTAAAGGTATGGTAGAAGGTATGAGTAATATCTCTCTGGATTTTGAGTTTTGTGAAATTTGTGTATATGGGAAGCAGAATCGGGTGAGTTTCCCCTTTGGTGGTAAGAGGGCGAAACAGATCTTGTGCACAATGATGTGTTTGGACCTATGAAGGTTCTATCACTGGGTAAGTCTGTGTACTATGTATCATTTATAGATGACCTCTCAAGGAATACATGGATATATTTCCTTAAGAAGAAATCTGAAGTCTTTGATAGGTTTAAAGAATTTAAGGCTCTGGTGGAAAGCCAGACAGAGAAGAAGATAAAGGTGCTGAGGATAGATAACGATGGAGAGTTTTGCAGTAAGGAATTTGAATAATTATGTAAGAAGTGTGGTATATCACGGCAGAAGACTACTCCATATACAACTTAGCAAAATGGAGTTGCAGAATGAATGAACAAGATATTTATGGAAAGGGAAAGAAGCATGCTCAGTGGTGCCAAGTTAGGACAGGAATTATAGGCAGAGGTGGTGGAGACAACATGTTACCTAGTCAATAGATTAACTTCATCAGTGTTGGAGGATAAGACTCCACAAGAGATATGGACAGGTAAGAAACCCTCTCTTTCACATCTGAGGGTATTTGGATGTGATGCATATGTACATGTTCCAAAGGAGAAACGAACCAAGTTGGATAGTAAATCTGAAAAGTGCATCTTTATTAGGTATAAGGACGGTTTAAAGGGTTATAAGCTTTGGAACCCAGTAACAAGGAAGGTTGTGTACAACTGATATGTGGTGTTCAGAGAGGCAAAATATGTTATTAAACATGAAGTCCAACCAAAGGAACCTGAGAAGATAGAGTTTGAGCTAAAGGAGGAAGAATCAGACTCTACAGCGGAGGAGGAATCAGAAGATGAAGAGCCACAAACTCCAGGTGTGAGAAGATCAGTTCGAGAAAGAAGGTAGCCAGAAAGGTATAGTCCATCTAATTTCTGTTCAAATTTTTCTTTATCTATTACCGATGATGATCCCAGAACTGTGAAGGAAGCAGTAGATTCAGAGTATGGAAAACTCTGGAGAGAGGCCATGGTTGATGAAATGCCATCTTTGTGATGAGCCCTGAACTGGGTAACTTATTGGGCTCATTCTGCCTAACTGTTCTTTACCAATCCACCATTTTTCCATAGTTTATGCATGTTTTTTGAGTATATTTATGTTAGTTAAATGAATGAGGATGGTCACTTTACCAAGAAGGCTAATTTGTGGTTATTTCAGGTTTTTGGACAAATTTTGGAACAAAGCCAAGGAGTTATGAGCCAGGTGACAACCAAGCATGAAGGAACAAGGGTGAGGATTCATAGGAAGGGTGTCACTTGCATTAAATGGCCCTTCCTTGAAATCTCCACCCTCAACTCGGAGCTCAGCAAGCCACCAAAACGAATCCTAAAGGCAGCCAAGCAGCTTTGTGAAAATTGACTGTTTACTGCAAGATTGGACAACCGAGCCCCTTGAGTTAAGGAGGGCTATTAAAGACCCTTGTAGTGCATAAATAGGAAGGCTTTCAGCCTTCGTATGTTACTTTTTGAACTGTTGTGTTTTGCACTAGAGTGCTTTCATTTTCTCAGCTCATTTTCATAGCTACTGCTGTATAACTCTCTTGTGACATGGTTATTTTTGAGTACTGAAAAGTAGCTTTATTTGGCAGCAGTTCTGAGTTTCTATTAGGAGCCTATAGCTCTTGGGGTTGGGCCCAACCCAAGTGCCAAGGCTTCCTTTGTGTACTGTTATTTGCTTTTTATGTCTTTGCAAAATAATTTCTGTTAAGTAGATTAAAATCTTGCTGGTTACCTAGGTCATTGTTGATGACTAGAAAGGCTTTTCATGTTCAACTTGAGTTGATAGGTTAATAACAGGGAATATCTTCAGGAAAAGGCCATCAAGCACCTCTGATCTCACCTCTCCCTCAATGGGATCGTGAGCTGGGACGAAGGTGACCTTGCTGCCAACAAAAACATTGTCTTTGCTTCACCATGCAATCATTAGTGTTAGATTCTCATTTGCAGAATTTGATACTAGTTGTGGTTACATGTTTAGGTTCATGATTGCTTAGTTGCATAGCTATTTCACGTGATTTCATTGCAAATAAACTTGTGTTCATTTCCTTTGTTGTTACGTAGGCCAGATTAGAGTAAAATAGCTAGGTAATTGGTTTTCCAAGTCATTGTTTGTTCAGTTTGAGAAATAACTTGCAGAGCACCTATTATACCTCTCCAACTACCTATACTCCATCAATCCCATCTACTCCATCCCCCAACTCTGACTCTTGCCTCACACTTGCTATGTCCCCTCACTGTGACCTAACTTCCATACTTTTGTGCAACATTGCTTTACTCCTCCTTGAACAAATCCAACCATCCTCATCACTGCTCAGCTCCATCCACCAAGCCCTGGACCTCCTCACACCTTTATCCTACCCCCATAGTCACTTCTCCACCTTTCGCTCTCCATCCACCCTCCAAAACCCCATTTCTGAACATCCTGTAGAAATTACAGAACATCTTGTAGAAAATACAGAGCATCCTGTAGAACCCCTGCAGACTTCCTGTAGAAGCTCACGAAGGCAGTTTCTTGATAGCCAAACTCTGTGAAACTCTCTAGAAGGGTTCTAGGGACCCCTTAGGCCCTCTTATAACCTTCCAAACCTCCTGTAAGCATTTCCTCTCTCCAATCCACCTCTGCACAGTAAAAAACCAGTTAAAGCACATGCGTGACAATTCTGACGCTTTACTCAAAAATACAAAAAGATGTTATTTTCATATTTTATTGTAGAACCAACTTAGACACATGCATTTCCCCTTCTTAGAAGTCAATGACATCTCTTTCAGTAGCTTTCATCCTCTTTCTTGCATAAGTAGGATTAGCTAGTAAAATTAGGGTTTACTAGGATTTGCATCCCTTTCAGTGTTTCAGTTTCTTTCTGCAAGTAGATTAGCCTCTTTTGAGTTAGCTTCCATACATCAGTTAGAAAGCTTCTTCTCAAAGCTCATAGAAGTTGGCTTAAGCTCCTAGCTGACTTGTGCCAGCTGACCAAGTGATAGCTATGGCAAGAGCTAGTACTTGTGCATACAGCACTGTCGCTTCCAATTTTGTTACGAACTACCGGGTTGATAAAAGTAAAGAAGGGAGTCCCAGGAGTTGCAGCATTATTGCTGCAATACTGGAGGCCACCATTCTTTTTGGCGCCGTTTCCAGGGAAGCATCAGAGTATTTGTGATTGCTGTTTTTCTTCTATTTTTCTACTACAACCCTCTGCTAAGTAGTTTATTTCATTTCCATTCTGCAAATTCATTTCTGTAAAAGTAGATTAGACATTTCCTGCTTTCATAGATTAGCCTTTTAATTCCACAATTTCAATTCTGCAAGTGTAGATTAGCATTTCAATTCCACAATTTCAATTTTGCAAACGTAGCCTAGCATTTCATTCCTACAGTTTCATTTCAGAAAAATAGATTAGTCCTTTTCTGTTTTCATTCCAATTCCGCATTTTCATTTCAGCAAGATAGATTTTAGTTAGTTGCAATTCAATCTATTTCAGTTTTGCAGGTACAAGCAGAAAAAGAACAAAAGCAACCAAAAATCTTTCATTTCATGCCTCGTAGGAACAGAGATAATACTGGAAAATTCCTACCCAACACCCCCACCACATCACTGAGTCACCCTTCTCTCCTCTTTGGTGCCAGTGATCCAAAAGAACCTATAGGTGAACCTCCTGAGATATGCGAAGATCCTATAATAGAAGAAGAGCAAGAAAACATTCCTTTTGAGATCATGGCTAAAAACATAAATGGTAGAGAAGATGATGAGAGAATAGAAGGTGCCTTTCCCATCCGAGAGACCAACGGGGACATGAAGATGAAAAACATAAGTCCCTCAGCCTTACCTCATTTCCATGGATTGACCACTGATGACCCTGATACCTTTCTATTTGAGTTTGTTGTCCTTTGTCGAACTTATGACTATGCAGAAGATGAGCAAAAGTTGAAACTCTTTCCCTCTACCCTCAAGGATGCAGCACTACGCTGGTTCATGGGGTTACCTGGAAATAGTATCACAACTTGGGCTTAGATGTAGAAAGCCTTTAACAACAAATATCGGGACTACTGTAGGTCAAAGGAAACAAAGGGAGAGATCTTTCGAATGACCATGGGAAGTGATGAGTCTTTAGAAGACTATGAGGAGAGGTTCCAGCTTAGCTATAAACGGGCCAGGTGCATGCTTGACCCTGAATCTCTGAAGCTGGTTCTACTCCGAGGAGTCCCCGAAGACCTTCTAGATACCCTCCATCTGCTAGCTGGAGGATACATCTACCAACTACCTTATGAGGACATAAAGACTGTGTTTAGAAACCACTCTAGGATAGCCTGGAAACGATGTAGGGGAAATCCACTCTCGACTAGTGCCACCTTCTCCAAGCATGAGTTTGCTAATCAGATGGAAGACCTCAAAAGTGAGATGACACAGACTATTGCCATGCAACTAGATACCTTCTGAATCCAGAAGAAGAAAGAGGAAGCTGAGAGGGCTCTGGCCATTTTTTGTCCCAGATGTACAAGGAAGCATCCTAAGAACGAGTGTCCATTGCACTCAGTGGAGGTATGTTTCGTTTGTGAGGAAGATCACCCCACGAACCAATGCCCAACCTTACCTGGACTTAAATCCATGTACCAAGGGATTGAAGGGACCATTGAGACACTCTACTTCCTTAACCAAAGGAGGCCGCATGGGTCCAGAGCTTACCAGCAGGGGATGCAAGGAACATCTCAAACTTATTACAACCCCAACCAATCCGCTCACATGCCTTCTTGGGGGCCCCCTGCTCATCCTTCCTGGTCTGCACCTCCTCCTTGGTCTTATTCAGCCCAATACATACTCAACCTGCTGCGACATTCGTTTCACTCTCATGTCCAGCCACAACCTCAGTGGAATGCACCTCAACCAGGGTGGAGGCCCCAATACAACTCTCCCCCTGCTATTTTTCCTCCACCTCCTACTCAACCACAACCTTTACCTCTTTCTCCTCCAAGACAATCCCAGATGCCTACTCAACCGAACCTGAACACCAACAATAGACAAGCCCAACAGGTATACACTGGAGAGACGATATGCCATAGCTATGCTGTGGAGATTTAGGAGATAAACCTATGATCTAGAAAGGTCCTTCCAGATCGCCAACCTCCTCCCCCGGAGGATGAGGAATAGAAACAGGAAAGTGAACCCAATGCCATTCCACCCTTTCCTGAGCGACTAGCAGTAACCATGCAACCAAATCCAGAGGAGACTGAACTTCTGGGAGAACTTAAACAGTTGTGTGTGAAAATACCATTTCTCCAAGCCATAAAAGATGTACCAATATACAACAAATTGATCAAGGAGAAGTGTTTCAGGCACCCAGGCAGGCGAAAGAGAGATGCCTCGACTATCAATGTCATAGGACAACTGTTCGATCTAATGTCGGGGCAAGTAATCTGTCCAAAGTATTTTGACCCTGGGAGTCCTGTAGTTGATGTCCACATCAATGGCACCATAATCCCCCATACTTTGATTGATCTAAGGGCTGCAATTAATGTGATGGCCACAGACACTATGCTTAAACTCAACCTTCAGAGTTCCTTGAGGAAGACCTCGACAGTACTGCAGTTAGCAAACCACTCCACCATGACTCCCGAAGGGATTGTGGAAGATGTCCTGGTCTCTGTTGACTCTTGGGAGTACCCTGCGGACTTCTTGGTCCTTCAGCCAAAGGCAAAGCTCACTGGATACCCCCTCATTTTGGGAAGGCCTCGGTTAGCTACTGCGGATGCTTACATCAGTTGTCGAGCTGGAAGCATGACCATCAAGAATGGGCCTATGTTCAAACAGCTAGTCCTCTACCCTCCTGCCCAACCTCTGCTAGAACATGACTTGCCACTCTGGTTGGAAGAGGGAGATGAGGATGAGGTCTACTCTGCACCATTGTGCACAGTAGAAACCACCAGGGGAGGCCCTCAAACTGAGGATGACTTGATTGAAAATTTGATTCAAAATCCACCTCCCAATGCACTATCCTTAGAGGAGTTGGTGGAAGCTAGCCAAGCCAGCGCTTTAGTGGACCTCTGTGTGACTGATCCAACTTCTCCCAGAGTTAAGAATGTGGGATTTGGCCCCGAAAGAACCTTAAAGATCAACTCCTCCCTATCTCCCTCCTAGGAGAAGGAGCTGTGTAGCTTACTGAAAAATCATCTGGATGCTTTTGCTTGGAGCTATAAGGAGATGAAATGACTCCACCCTTCGATCTATACCCATCACATTTACATTAAAGAGGATTGTAAACCAGTCAGGCAACCTCAGAGGAGAATGAATCCAGCCCTTAGAGACATTGTCAAAGAAGAATTGCAAAATTTATTGGATGCAGGATTCATCTACCCCATCTCTAATAGTGAGTGGGTCTCACCTCTAGTGCTTGTCCCCAAGAAAAAGGGGAAGCGGAGAATCTGTGTAGATTACTGAGAACTTAACAAAGCCACCAAGAAAGACCATTTCCCTTTGCCTTTCATAGATCAAGTGTTGGATGGACTGGCAGGGAAGAAGTTCTTCTCTTTCCTAGATGGGTTCAACGGGTATAATCAGATCCAAATCAGCCTGGAGGACCAAGATAAGACCACCTTCACTTGTCCATGGGGTACCTTTGCCTACCAAGTCCTTCCCTTTGGGCTATGCAACGCTCCTGCCACTTTCCAGAGAGCAGTATTGAGCATATTTTCTGAGTTGGTCCATGATTCGGTAGAAATCTATATGGATGACTTTACTCCTTATGGGTCCAACTTCCAAGAAGCATTGACTAACCTGGGAAAAGTTTTAACCAAGTGCATTGAGATGAACCTATCCCTCAGTCCCGAAAAATGTGAATTCCTGATGACTGAAGGGACTGTGCTAGGTCATACAATTTCTCAGCAAGGATTACAGGTGGATCCTAACAAGATTGCTATCATCCAAAAGGTCCCACCTCCTCAAAAGGTAAGAGATGTTCGGAGTTTCCTAGGCTTAGTAGGATATTATAGAAGATTCATTAAAGATTTCAGTAAGCTAGCCTCACCATTGTTTGGCCTCTTAGGGAAAGATGTTAAGTTTGACTGGACTGATGACTGTCAAGGGGCTCTAGATGAGTTGAAGGATAAGCTGGTGTCCACCCCGATCTTGAGAGGTCCAAACTGGGCCCTACCTTTCCACATCCACACTGATGCCTCGAACAAAGCCATAGGGGCAGCCTTAGGACAAGTTGAGGAGAAACTACCATATGCCATATACTTCGTGAGCAAAAACCTGTCCAAGGCAGAAATGAACTATACTATAACCGAGAAAGAGTTCCTGTTTGTAGTCCATTACCTAAACAAGTTCAGACACTACATCACTGGTTATCAAACATTTGTACACACTGATCATGTTGCGATTAGATATTTAATGAATAAGCCTGATGTAAATGCTCGGATCACTAGATGGTTACTTTTGTTGTAGCAATTTGATTTGACTATTGTCGACAAGCCAGGTAAGGAAAATGTTGTTGCTGACTTCTTGTCTAGATTGGATTTGCCTGCAGGTGAAGAAGGGACAGTGGACGATAAGATGCCAGATGAACACCTGTTTGCTATCTCAGTGCTCTCTCCATGGTTTGCTGATATAGCAAATTACTTGGTCTCGGCATAGTTCCCTCCACATCTATCCTCAAAGGAGAAAAGAAGAATTGTGAGGAAAAGTGCCCCATTCACTTAGATCGGGGGAAACCTATTCAAACTTGGCCCAGATCAGATATTGAGGCGTTGTGTTAGGGAGGAGGAAGTCTTTGACATCCTCCTAACCTGTCATGATGGGACCTGTGGAGGCCACTTTGCAGCAAAAAGGACTGCCTTCAAAATTCTACAGGCAGGATACTATTGGCCTACCCTTCATCAGGGTGTCAAAAGATACATCAGCCAGTGTGACCAATGTCAGAGGATGGGGAAACCGACTCCAAGGGATGAAATGCCTCTCCAACCTCAAGTAACCTTCGAGCCATTTGAGAAGTGGGGCATGGATTTTGTGGGTTCTATCAACCCTCCTTCAAAGAAAAGGTCTTACATCATTGTGTGCACTGACTACCTGACAAAGTGGGCAGAAACAAAGGTAATCAAAGCAGCAACAGAAGAAAAGGTGGCTGAGTTTTTAAGGGAAAATATCTTCTACAAGTTTGGCTACCCAAGAGAATTAGTCACCGATCAAGGAAGCCAGTTTACCTCTAACTTGATTGAAGACCTGCTCGCTCATCACAAGATCAAGGGCAGGACTTGCACCCCGTATCATCCACAAGCAAATGGGCAGGTGGAAGTCACTAATAGAGAATTGGAAGGGATTTTGACTAAGGTGGTGAGAAGCAGCAGAAAGGATTGGGCAAATCGCCTGGTTGAGGCCACCTGGACCTACAACACCACTTGGAAAACTACAACAGGTTTCACACCTTATGAGCTGGTCTACGGGAAGAAAGCTTTGCTGTCCACAGAGTTCGAGTACAACACATTGATGGTGGCAGCTCAGCTGGACTTAGATCTCAGCCATGCTCAACGTGAAAGATTATTGCAGCTGAATGGATTAGATGAACAGAGAATGCAGGCCCTCCTCCACTCAGAAGTAGTTCAACTCTAGAAGAAGATATGGCATGACTGGCACCTTAATGAAAATCAATTCCAACTGGGAGATTGGGCGCTGCTGTATGACTCAAGATACGCGGATTTCAAAGGGAAGCTGAGGACAAGATGGTTAGGACCATATACAGTGGAAAGATGCAATGACAATGGTTCAGTCCTTATCATGACCATTGATGAAGAAGCCATCCCCATGCTTGTCAATGGGCATCGATTGAAAATCTACAGGAAACCCTTTTCAAGGCAGAAGTTCATTGAAACTTTGGAAAAATCAGTGCTGGTAGTGGAGCAGGGCTCTGCCTCTATTCCACCCACACCTTGATCATCAAAAAAAAAAAAAACAGGAATAAAAAGATCCTTGGGTGAAAACCCCTCTGAGGTGCCCAAGGCAGACAGTGAGGGTGAAAACCTCATGGAGACGCCCCAGCTGTCTCTTAAAAAAAAAGAAAAAAGGAAAAAAAAAGAAACAAGCCTAATCTCTGTAAAATAATTGCAGGTTGCAGGGAATACATTGCAGGTAAATAAGGTAGCGCAAAACGAGGACAGGGGTCCATACCAGGCTACAGGACATCCTTACAGACACTCCCTCCATGGCCACTCGTCTTTCCTAGGATTTGATCACATTCGGGTCGAGATTCCACCTCCTATAGGAAGTTCTGGGCTTTCTACAAGAAGTTTTGTATTTCTACAGGAAACATCCTGTAGAACCTTTGGGTAGGCCAAATTCAATTTTGGAAGGGGATCTGAAGCTTGGAGTCTGTTGGTTAGGGTTGTAGCCACCCCTTTATTCCATCCATCACTGTATGTCACCCCTGTTTCATCTCTTTCCACCCCCATTGCACCCACCTGGTTATGTGTTCATGCACAGTCATACAAGGAGCCCTGTTTTCTTCAGATGGACAGAAAAATTTTCAAGTGACAAATCAAGCAGCAAAGGCTCGCACACTCTACCTGTTCAAGCTCCATCTAGACTCTTCATCAGCGAATATAGCCCTGCTCGTTCAGCTTTCATCCGAGGAGGAGAAGCAGCTACAGGACATCCTACAGGAATCCTGTAGCGGTTGATCCCTCTAGAAGACATACTCTAGAGGCAGGGGCAGCCGAAAACAACAAAGGGAACATGTAAAAAGACTCCTCCTAGACGAGAAAATGTCCTCGACAGCTGCAACCAACCAAAACCTGTGCATGTAGCGTTGCCAACTGAAGGATCGGGTTCCAAAGTCGTATATACGGCATCAATGAATGGAGGAATGGGTTCTAACACCCGTGCGCGAGGCAGCAGCAAGCGAGGCAGTGGTTCCAAGACCGAGGTCTACATAATGCATCGACGACCACGCAGGTAAGTGACTAACCCCATTCGTCAATTGCATGACTATATTTCGAAAACTGCATGGCTGTGAAAATGGTTTGGATTGAATGGGATCAGTGGCCAGTCAAACTAGCCACCCTTAGCCAGTTACAAAGCCTCGTGGGATCCGAACGAGCCCAGTTACGTTCAAATTTTCCACCGAGAAGTGCAGCCGACATGTGTGTAGTGTTCAGTTGGGGAAAATCAGCGAGACTGGTAGTGGTGGCGGCGGTTAATGGCAGAGGCGAGGTGATGGTGGTCAGAGACACGCAAAAGAATGATGGCTGTGATGTTGGATCAATGGTTCGGTTCGCCCACCTCACTCCCTCGCTACGAATTGTGTCACAGTTAGAAAAATATCGGCTGAAGACTCTCACCACCCACTGCTCATTTGCACTTGCAACATCCTGGGCCGAAGTACCCGTCCTCTGCCTCTGAAATCTGTTAACTTGTGGTCCTCTGCCGAGTTTTTCGGCCTGTTCAGAAGTGTAGTGACATCCTGTAGAAGTGTAGTGACATCCTGTAGAAGCCGGCATGAGTTCTACAGGAAGCAACTCTACAGGAAGTTCTGCACAGCTTTTTAGAGCAGAAAAGCCTGGACTTCTCTTCATCAAATTTGGAGGTCCGAGAGAGGTAGGCTCAAAAACACTCCTCCATGCATGGTATATTTCGAAAAAGTGGTGAATTGAGCTGTCTTGAATTGGAGGGTTAGAGACAAGTCTGCCTGTGAGTCGAAAATAGCAGTTTAACTGTGTGTTGCACGGAATTTCTCAGTTGGTTCTGCGTCAAAATTCTCCTCCCCAGTTCCTGTTAAGAAAATTCCTCCTGTAGAAAAGATAAAGCACTGTGTGGGCTAACCTGTGTATGAAGAATGTGAATTTTACATGGTTGTGTGTATGTTGGGGATGAAAACTGAGCTCTGCACTCTGTCTGTGGAAACCTAATTCTTCTTTTTATACACGGACAATCGCGTTTTGGGTAGCGAAAGCATTAGAACCAGGGAATTGGTGCAAAGTTAAAATATAAACACCTAAGAGATCCTATCTTGAAGTTCAAAGGAGAAAACCATAAAACAGCAATCCCTCTCTGCTCAGAGCATAAAACAGAGCACTCTCGCTATGCCAGGGGGATTTATCAAGAAGGAACCCTCGGATTCCAGAAAATTGCGTGAACATCACGAGGTGGTGAACCTCTTCACCCGTGCCAATTGGATGACCTTTTATGACAAAATTCAGTGTCATGACGATGAGATAACAGAGGAATTCTTAATGTCCCTGCAACCTAAATCAAAGGCATTGGCCACTGTGAATTTTAGAGGGTTAACTCTAAAGATTACCCCTAAACTCATTAGTCTAGTTATTGATCTGCCATTAGGGATACCCTGGAGCAAAGAGGAGAGGGCATTGGGCCAAAAAGCCAAGAAAGAATTCTTCCTACCCGAGGAACAGTTTGCAGAAGATAAGAACGAGGTCCGGAGAGCCAGCATACATCCTTTTTTGAGCGAAGTCAGTTTCCAAATCATGAAATACATTACCTGTGAGGGGCGGTTCAGTATTGTCTACGGCTATCACTTCAGGTTGCTAAAGGAACTAAGACATGGAATGGATTAACCTCCAGAACAAAAGTTCAGCATCCCCTATTTTCTTCTGCAGTCATTAAGTGAATGTGTCACAAAATTGGAGGAAGGGACACCGGATCAGTTAGCCCATCATGGGCTCATCAAGCTTTTAGTAGAAGATGCCCTCCATACCTACACTGTCCCCCTCTCTTGGGAAATTTTCTGAAACATGAACAGAGATGACGATATTCGTATTCTGGCCGAGGAACTCACCTCATCCAGCAGTGAAGAAAGGGAACACACTGAGGCAGGAGAGAAAGCCAGTGGTAAAGAAACACGGGACAGACCACCACAGAAAGAACAAGAAGAGAAACGAAGGAAAGGCCAAGTTGCTGAGCCTAAAACTGGGGCAAGAACAAGAACACAAACACCCAGGGAGAAACGATTGCAGAGTAGAGCAGAGAGGAATAAAAAAGTCGAAACAAAGGAGGGCGCAACCAAGGCAATCACACAGAAATTAAGAGAGAAACATCTAGCCAAGCAGACCGAAACAGTTGGGACAGTTTCTACATGAAGCATGAAAACAGTCGACACAGGAATTTCTACAGGAAGCATGGAAACAGAGCAGCAAAAGGAGAAGTCACCTGAGATTTTGGCTAGGGAGGCAGCAGCTGTGTTGGCTGCCTTAAGCACATCTCCAAAGCAAAAAGGGAAGTGAAAAAGGGAGCCTTCCATGTACTTTAAGGCAAGAAGGAGCACTCGAATCAAAGTAGGTAGACCCCAGCCGCAGTCAAAAGAGCCAATTATCATGGAGGACACAGCCCCTAAACCAAAAGAAGGGTTTCCTTCAAAGATTTTCGTCACCTATGAACGAGGAAGCCCAAAGACTTCCACTTGGAAAGAAAGACTGAAGACAATGGACTCAAAGACAATTCTACATGAAGGTGAGAAAGATCTACAGGAAACTCGGGCTAAGCTAAAAGAGGCCGAGAAATTGGAGGAAAAGGCGGCCAAACAACCACAGGAAGAAGAAAGGACAGAACAAATAGTGGAGCCTAGCCCTCAACCCAGTTTGGGCTCATACTATAACCTCTTAGAGGCGGGGAAAATCATTCCCTAGAAATTTGTTGTGCCTTTATTCTTTGCACTGGAAGAAGAAAGAATTAGGACTCACACTTGGATGAGGATCGCCAAGTCCAAGGGTGTGGCAGATATAGGCCCCCTAGAGGAACAACTCAAGGAGTCAAGGAAAGAATTGGCTATGATAAAGCATGTGGAAAGATGTCAGAGGGCCAAGCTACAGGAAGAAAATGAGTTGCTTAAACAGCAGCTACAACTACAGGGACAGTATAAGGAAGACAGGCCCCACATCATGGGAGAACAACAGCAACAAGTGGAGCCCACAACAGACAAAGAAACCCCTGATGAACATCAGAGAAGAGATGGGTTGCAGGCTGAAATTGAGGCACTAACTAGACAACTACAGGAGAAGGACTTGCAAGCAGCGTAGGAGATACAGTCTCTGAAACAACAGGTGCAAGAAAAGGAGGCCCAAATGGCCTGCATGGCTAGCTGGGCAATAGAGGCCATACAGTGTAGGTAGCCTGCCAAGTCATACACCTTGTACCTCAAAGATCAATGGTTGTAGTTCCAGATTAACACCTTGGCCCAAAGGAGCACTACTCCATTTCAAAACTATCATCAGTTTGTGGCTTTATGTGACAGTAGCTCATCAGAGGACAGGGCTAAATTATCAGAGTTTTATTTGCACAACTTAGCCCTTCCAAATATGAATTCATGGGATCCCAACACTGTGATAGGAGACGTACAACTTATGGCCATGGCCTCTTGGATGAATCATGAGGAAAAAAGAGTAGCAGAGGTCCGGAATATTATGAAAAGGGAACTCAGTGAGCCATTGATGATCAGAGTAGAGCCGGATAATCCCTCAGCATTGATAAGCGCCCACCAGCACTTGGCCAATAGCCCTCAGGATTTACCATATTACATTGAGCTACAGGCTCAAGCTATTGCCCACTTTGAGGACATGGAGAGACTGTTGGGGGATAACTGCCTTCATGCCTGCACCAGGTGGTGGAACACACTGCCCCACAGTTTGAAGATAAGAGAATACCACTCTCCCACTAGGATGAAGGAGGCCTTGGCAAGGGTACCCCTCTACAAACAGTCAATACAAAATCTGCAGGCCAATTGATCGGCCTGAAATACAGTCCTCCCTTTCTTTTGGGATTGCTAGAAGGAGTTAAGGAATAGAAGGAGAACATACAGTGGGAGGAAGTGGAAAGAAAAGCAGGATTTCACGACCGGGAAGAAGACATCACCACGGAGGCCTGGGACGTGAGAGAGGCAGTCAAAGCTATCAAGGATGATGAGCTTGATTAGTTGCTCATAGGATGAGCAACCCATTTAGCAGGGGGGTGATGATGAGCCCCGAATTTGGTAACTTATTGGGCTCATTCTGCCTAACTGCTCTTGATCAATCCAGCATTTTTCCATAGTTTATGCATGTTTTTTGAGTATATTTATGTTAGTTGAACGATTGAGGATGGTCACTTTACCAAGAAGGCTAATACGTGGTTATTTCATGTTTTTGGACAAATTTTGGAACAAAGCCAAGCAATTATGAGCCAGGTGACAGCCAAGCATGAAGGAACAAGGGTGAGGATTCGTAGGAAGGGTGTCTCTTGCATTAAATGGCCCTTCCTCGAAATCTCCACCCTCAACTTGGAGCTCAGTAGGTCACCAAAACGAATCATAAATGCAGCCAAGAAGCTTTGTGAAAAGTGACTGTTTACTGGCAGATTGGACAGCCGAGCACCTTGAGTTAAGGAGGGCTGCTAATGACCCTCGTAGTGCATAAATAAGAAGGCTTTAGGCCTTCGTAGGTTACTTTTTGAACTGTTTTGTTTTGCACTAGAGTGCTGTCATTTTCTCAGCTCATTTCGTAGCTACTACTGTATAACTTTCTTGTGACATGGTTATTTTTGAGTAATGAAAAGCAACTTTATTTGGTAGTAGTTCTGAGTTTCTCTTAGGAGCCTATAGCTCTTGGGGTTGGGCCCAACCCAAGTGCCAAGGCTTCATTTCTGTAATGTTATTTGCTTTTTATGTCTTTGCAAAATAATTTCTGTTAAGTAGATTAAAATCTTGTTGGTTACCTAGGTCATTGTTGATGATTAGAAAGGCTTTTCATGTTCAGCTTGAGTTGATAGGTTAATAACAGGGAAGATCTTTAGAAAAAGGCCATCAAGCACCTCTGATCTCACCTCTCCCTCAGTGGGATCGTGAGCTGGGATGAAGGTGACCTTGCTGCCAACAAAAACATTGTCTTTGCTTCACCATGCAATCATTAGTGTTAGATTCTCATTTCTAGAAATTGATACCAGTTGTGGTTACGTGTTGAGGTTCATGATTGGTTAGTTTCATAGCTATTTCACGTGATTTCATTGCAAATAAACTTCTGTTCATTTCCTTTGCTGTTACGTAGGCCAGATTAGAGTAAAATAGCTAGGTCATTGGTTTTCCAAGTCAATGTTTATTCAATTTGAGAAATAGCTTATAGAGCACTTGTAATACCTCTCCATCTTCCTGTACTCCATCAATCCCATTTTCTCCATCCCCCAACTCTAATTCTTGCCTCACACTTGCTACGTTCCCTCACTTTGACCTAATTTCCATATTTTTGTGCAACATTGCTTTACTCCTCCTTGAACAAATCCAACCATCCTCATCACTCCTTAGCTCCATCCACCAAGCCCTAGACCTCCTCACACCTTTATCCTACCCCCATACTCACTTCTCCACCTTTCGCTCTCCATCCACCCTCCAAAACCCCATTTCTGAACATCCTGTAGAAATTACAGAACATCCTATAGAAAATACAGAGCATCCTGTAGAACCCCTGCAGACTTCTTGTAGAAGCTCACAACGGTGGTTTCTTGATAGCCAAACTTTGTGAAACTCTCTGGAAGGGTACTAGGGACCCCTTAGGCCCTCTTCTAACCTTCCAAACCTCCTGCAAGCATTTCCTCTTGCCAATCCACCTCTGCACAGTCAAAAACTAGTTAAAGCACATGCGTGACAATTCAGACACTTTACTTAAAAATACAAAAAGATGTTCTTTTCAGATTTTACTATAGACGCAGCTTAGACAGATACATTTCCCCTTCTTAGAAGTCAATGGCATCTCTTTCAGTAGCTTTCCTCCTCTTTCTTGCATCAGTAGGATTAGCTGGTAAAATTAGGGTTTGCTAGGATTTGCATTCCCTTTCAGCTTTTCAGTTTCTTTCTACAAGTAGATTAGCCTCCTTTGAGTTAGCTTCCATCCATCAGTTAGAAAGCTTCTTCTCAGAGCTCATAGAAGTTGGCTTAAGCTCCTAGCGGACTTGTGCCAGCTGACCAAGTGACAGCTGCGGCAAGAGCTAGTACTTGTGCATACAGCACCGTCACTTCCAAGTTTGTTATGAACTACCGGGTTGATAAAAGTAAAGAAGGGAGTCCCAGGAGTTGCATCATTATTGCTGCAATACTGGAGCCCACCACTTTGCACAAAAATGAGTCTTGTGATCTGTTGGAGTTGCCGGCTAGAAGGAAACCCATTGGTAGAAAATGGTTGTTCAAGAAGAAGACAAATACAGAAGGAAAGGTGGAGAAAAACAAAGCTCGGTTGGTAGAAAAAGGTTATTCCCAGGCGTCGAGAATTGATTTTGATGATATTTTTTCTCCTGTTGCCAACGTATCTTCTATTAGATTACTTTTATCTTTTGTTGCTGCTTTTGATTTTGAGGTAGAACAGATGGATGTGAAGACAACATTTCTTCACAGGATCTGCAAGAGGAAATCTACATGAAGCAACTTGAAGGTTTTGCAGTGAAGGGTAAGAAAGAACTGGTATGAAAGTTAAAGAAGTCTCTGTTTGGTGTTAAAATAGTCACCAAGGATGTGGTATTAGAAATTTGATACATTTATACGGGGACTTGGCTTCACCAGAATCAAAGTAGATCACTGTGTGTATTTTAAATTAATTGGTGACCATGTTATTTATTTGGTCTTGTATGTAGATGATATGTTGCTGGTTGGAAATGACAAAGAAATTATCCAGGATTTGAAGACCCATTTGTCCTCTAAATTCGACATGAAAGATCTTGGTGATGCAAACTATATTTTTGGCATGGAAATTAAAAGAGATCGAACAAAGAGGAAGCTTTGGTTAAACCAGAGGAAGTATGTCGAGACAATATTGCAAAGGTTTAGTATGCAGGATAGTAAACCGGTGAAGGTTCCTATTCCTGGAGGAGTAAATTCATCTACTAAACAGTGTCCCAAGGCACAAGAAGAGGAAGAGGACATGTCCCGTGTTCCATATGCAAGTGCAGTGGGTAGCTTGATGTATGTGATGGCTTGTAGTAGACCAGGAATTGCACATGCAGTGGAAGTATTGAGCAGGTTTATGTCAAAACTAGGGAAGGAGCTCTAGAGAGCAGTGAAGCGGGTTTTTAGGTATTTATGTGGAACTAGTGATTATGGTTTGTGATACCAAGGAAGACCAAGATTGGAAAGAGTGTTGTATATTCATGGCTTTGTTGATGTAGACTGGTCTGGAGATCTGGGTCAGAGAAGATCTACAAGTGGGTATGTGTTTAACCTATTTGGAGATGCAGGTAGTTTGATGAGTAAGAGACAATCTATAGTGGCACTATCAACTACAAAGGAAAAATACATGGCAGCCACTCATGTAAGCAAGGAAGCAATTTGGTTGCAGAGATTGTGTTCAAGTATGGGGTTAGTACAGGGAGCTATAACGATAGACTGTGACGGCCAAAGTGCAATTTTCTTGGCAAAGAACCATGCATATCATTCAAAGTCAAAGCACATTGATGTTCAGTATTAATTTGTGAAGGATATGATAGAAGCCAAAAAGGTGTTGCTAGTAAAGGTGGACACTTTGAAGAATACTGCAGATTCATTGACAAAATCTATGAGCTCTGAGAAGTTCTCTTGGTGTAGAGAAACAGTGGGCATTGTAAGGCTAGATAAATGACTAAGCTCTCTTGTGGCCCCCTATGGAAAGAAAACAACAAGTGGGAGAATGTTGGGTTGTGTTATATTCTTTCCATTACTAGCCCACATTGTTAACTGGGGGGTTGGAAGGGGGGCAGAGCCGCCCTTTTGTTGCACTGATTGCATGATGGGGGTGGTCACAGGGGGTTTGAGGGGTGCAGGTAACCCCACTCTATGGGGTTCAGGGCAGCGCCTCGGAAAATTTTGGTTTTGGACCCTATGTTAGGTTGGTCAGACGTACCTATGGTTTTTTGCATGATTTTCGCACATGGTTTTGGACGTGATGGTTTTCGGTCCATGGTTTTGGACGCGATGGTTTTCGGTCCATGGTATTGGATGCTTCGACATTTATAAATATGTATTGTAACATTGAAAGGAATATAATGAAAAATCAAGTTGGTAGCCTGGTTTTGGGATCCAGGGGAAAATCTCTACGTATATGTTTTTTATGTGTTATGCTCTTGCATTGTTTATTTTCTGTGTTTTATAATTCGTAAGCAGGTAATTTCTGTACGGGGTTAAAACCTACATTTTGTAGTTGAATGATGCACCACCTTATTTGGGCCATATTATTCCTCCACTCTTTATGCATAATATGTTTTCAACTCTGTTATGGATAAAAAAACATAGGTGAATAAAACATCATACTCAGAATCCAAGCTAGACACTAATGATTCGTGATGTAGTGATAACTCCGTAGGTGCATGCATATTTCTCACATCTCTTGCTTTAAAATTGATGAGTGCCAGTATTGCAGCAAGGATGCTGCAACTCCTAGGCTACCAGCTTTACTTATCAACCTGGGGTTCGTACAAACTTGGAGGTGATAGTGTTGTATGTACAAGTAAAAGTGATGGTGTTGCCTATTGTCACAGTTCAACTGGCGAGAGACCACTGGAGTTCCAAGGAAGAATTCTACGGAGTTAGAAGAAGCTTGATCTTTGATGGAAGAAAGGTCAATCTACTCTAAGAGATTTACTCTACTGCATTAATGGAGAAGGTCAACATGTAATGCTAAATCACACCATTCCCTAATTAATCATTTAAGAAGCTATGCTAGGCAGAAATGCCAGATCAACATAAAAAAAAAATGCCACTATCTAAGTTGTAGAAGTGAGAAGCATCAAACAGTACTAATGTGCAAGTAAAGAGACTAAAATAAATCTATTTTTGCTTTTTTGGTCTTTTTATGCAAAATCAAGTATGCAAACTAATTGTTCTTGTGGATGTGGCATGTGGATTAAGGGTGTTTGAAGATGGCGAGAAGGTTTATGAAGTCATTGCATGGTGTGGAGGGTCCCTAGGAGGCTTTTGGTGACTTCCTAGAGGTTTTCCATCAATTTGGCCTCAAAACATGCCATTTCAGGAAAACCTACAGGATGTATTAAAAACCTACAAGATGATCATGTAGGAATTATAGGAAACGTACAGGATACAGCCGAGAGGTAAATGTGAGATGTTGGAGGTGATAGGAGGCTTAGGAAAGCTATGTGATGGGTGGAATGGAGTGGTGGAAGGTCTATGATCACTCAGGAGTCAATATCGAAGGTAAGAGATGGCTAGATTCGCTCAATGTGCTTGGGAGAATTTCTATTAAAAATGATGGAAAACTAGTGAAAGTGATGGTGAAAACGAAGGATGGCTAAGGTGGATGAAGTGGAAGGTGGCTTCTCTCTTTGAAGTCTTAGTCTCCTCCTGAAGCATCTTCTTTGCATAAAACATGTGTGTCTTCCAAAAGGATATGCAACAAGATACATTTTCATAAACTAGAAAAGTAGAATTAATGAATCAACTGCCTATACTATGCATGAAGAAAGTTGTTGAAAGGAATTAAAGCATGAGTGAGATCTACCTCAAAAATAGAGATGACAAATATGACAATGAAATCTACCTTGTGAAATTAACCAAATACTAAATTAAAGACAACAAACTTCAAAGCTCATAAAAGAACTAGAAATTTGTGTTTTGGGGGTTTCTTAAGGGTCCCTTCCTCAAGTCATGGTCCCAAAGGAAGGAAGTGAGGCTGAGACACCTTCTAACAACCTTGTGGTGATCCTTTTTCTCCTTGCTAACCTGTTACTTGAAATAAGGCACAAATGGAAGCAAACTATTAAATAACCAATCTAATCTATACTACTTGTAATGGAAATGCATCTAAAAGGAAAATTAACAATGAAGCTATGAATCTACACTAAACATACATGTACAATAAAGAGGAGCCTTGGCTAATAGCATTGGGCCCTAACCCAAGAGCTTCAGCCCTCTGAGTTAACTCAGTGATGCCTCAAAACAAAACTTATTCTTATTACCAAAACAACAAATTACATCAATAGAACTGTCACATGTTTTGTAGCTCGAAAATAGATTATAGTTTTACAATAAAAAAATATGAATCCTATTGAGGTCTTAGGCTTCTCTACTTATACATTTGAAGTCCCCAGTGACTTCCTTAAAACTAGGGAGGCTCGGCTCCCAAAATCAACCTAAACTGGTGCTTTGTTTCTCACTTGCTTGGCTACCTTCTAGTTCTCATGATTTGGTTGTTTGCATTCCAAGCTGATATGATGAATGGAGGAATATTCGAATGGAGGAGTAGTAAATGAGGAGGATTTACCTCCTACAATCCCTCTCCCTTTTCCCATTCAATTTTTTACCTTGTTCTTTGCCAAAATTCCTTGATTTTCTCCTTTAATCCTACATTCAGTGCATATTAGACCACAAAGCATAATATCCAACTCTAACTCACCTCATAAACAAAATATAATCAAAAACATGTTATAACTTATGAGAAAAGTTGGTTTGACTAAGCTAAGATGTGAATTAAGGCCCATATAATTACCCAATGATGTGGCTCATCAATAACCTCATCGTCGAACAAGGAAAAGCTATTATTCATGATTTACCTATTGTGAAACATTTGGCATAGCACAAATAAACGTTGAGCATGTAAAATATATTTCACTCAGTCAAACTTATAATATTCCATACTGTAGCTAGCCAGAGAGTATTCAATGTGAAAGACGTAATCGGGAATTTGAGATCTCATAAGAGGACATCATTCATCTACGACATCTATGAATGACTCAATGTTAACTTATGCAGGGTTCAAACCTTGAATCTGAATAGAGATTGCAAATTTTGTATTTCCAATTCATGACAAAAAATTTGTTAAACACACACATGGCAAAGACAAATAGGAAAGATAAGCAAGAGAGTTCACTTATTATTAACAAATGATATACATTTATAGTACATGGTGTGACCCTTGGATTCATATTCCAAGTGGTCTCTTGGACTCCTTTTGGTTGTTCAGCTTCCACACCAACCCTTAGAGGATTAGGTGTCCAACATTCCCCCCCTTAATCTGAAGGGTTATGTATGAGTCCAAGAAGAGAGATGTAATACAAAATGTGCAAAAATCCATGGCAGCACTAGGTTGAATGTGCTCTCTAAAATGTTGGTAGAAAGGGCGGTGGTTTAAGGATGACCACCAACATTGGAACACTTAGTGCAGTTCCAGAACTCTTCCAAGTCTAGCATGAAGCTCAGGTCTTCTACTAGAGGAAGTGCTCCTGATGTTTTGAACAGGGAAAACTTCAACCATGAAAGGGAGGTCTCACCCCACATAAAAGGGAGAACCTCAACCTGAAAATGGAGGTATCAACCTATGATGGTTTAAGGATGACCAACAACTCTGGAATTCTTAATGCAATTCCTGGAACTCTTCCAAAACGGGAAAGAAGATGAAGTCTTCTGCTAGAGTAAGTGTCCCCAATTCTTTGGAGAGGTATCACCGACTGAAGGCATGCTCAGGGGCATATTTATCTCTGGCTACAACTCTGAATCTGGTGTGGCAGGTTGTGGCTCAGGCTCGCTTGATGTGGCTTTGAAGCTTGTAGATGACCATCATTTCCCCCCCGTCAGATACAAGGTGATATGATGGAGAAAACTCAACTACAATATTGTTCAATACTCTAGAACAAGTTTTGACATATGACTAGAGTATCTTCTTGGTTGTTGATGCCCATTGCCAAGAAGGGATCCATCCAAGATGAATCTTTGTTCTTGTAGGAGGTTTGTTTCTGAAGCATCTATTTGAAGAATGACTGGTTTCATGACAGTGCTTACATGGATAAAGATCAAAACAATGATCTTTCAGATGGCCAACTGGGTCACAGTGTTGGCATATCACAATTTGTTGTTGTTGTTGTGGAAGAGGAGAAAAATCAGGAACAACTGAAGATGAACAGTCATGAAGGAAACCAGCACTCTGAAATTGGATTGGTTTGGAGTAGTCTGGAATATGAAAGGACAAGTCCTTCTCATATCCAAGACCTGTTCTGTGCTTGTTATGGACAAGTTGTTCCCAAGGTCTGATGACCGACTTGGGAAGTGCAGACTGAATTTCTGCTTCTGCATGTACAACTGTTGCTTTATTGGGTACTCGATCTGAATCAATTTGTTTCTCATGGGAGTCTATTTCAATGTTCTGAACAGAAACAAGTTCAGAATGATGACTCCACTGCTGTAATTCTTCTTGCTGGAATTGAGATTCTAGTTGCAAAAACTCGATCTTTTCCTATGCATTATGCAGGCAGGTCTGAATGTCACAGAGAGTGTCTTTGTTGATGTTTACCTTCCCATCAATAGTGGAAAGTATTAGGGTGTTTAGTAGCTCTAATATATCATCAAATTTGGCCATTATGTTAACAAAAATAAACTCCTCTCAACGATCTCTTCTTTAAACCAATGGATTCAAAATTTTACACCATTATATATACAACCTTTATGGAATTCAATGTATACAACTAACATATAATAAAAACGACCATGCTCATGGTCTTCACAGAATTTTTAATAGAGATCCAATGATATCTTCAGTATTCAATCAACCAAAGCACAAACTACACACAAATGCATGACAACAATGACCAGTTCAATGTAGTAATGACCCAATTGCAGGAGCTCCGCACTAGTTAAAGGATCACTCCACACGTTCAACACAAGCATCAACGCACATAAATGAATGCACGAACACTGTGAATTCTTTAGACAATTGCAACGATAAGATATCGAGGAATATTAATGGTTACCAAGCCAATACAGCCACCCGTGAACGAATTAGGAAGAGGAAGCGCCTTCTACAAGTCTGGGGCACTTGAATCCCAGGGCGTCGGTGTATTTCGACTTGACGGGAACGTGAATCTGGAGAGAAGATTGGACTTCCTTAAAAGAGAACCTGCAAGTATAATGTGCCTGAAAAGGTGGTTTCACCTGTCCAGCAAATCATTGGATATAAATTAGATTAATCTGCAACAAATCTTTGATTTGAAATGAACATTCGAGCGAAGCGCCTTCTACGAGTCTAGGGCACTTGAATCCCAGGGCCTCCGTGCAGTTCAATTCGATGGGCACGCTCTTAAATTGTAGTTAACAAAGGTGTGAAGATGGAAACAGGGTGTAAGGCCAGCATACGAGGAGCAGCTAACAACAACGCCCGCATCCAAGAAGGAGGAGGGAACCAGAAGAGGAAGCATTCCAAGGTCTGGTCTCCTAGATCAGGCCTCCATTATTGGAGGTGCAATTGACTTTGTTAAAGAACTAGAACAACTCTTATAGTCTCTTCAAGCTCAAGCTCAAAAGCATAGAAAACAATGTGAACTGGAAGGATTTCAGAGTCCCAAATCAATTGTCACTCCCTTCAACGGTTTCTTCCTCTCTCCACAATATACTTCATATTCGTCACAGTGAATAGAACAAAAATGTGAGATGGAAAGTTCTAATTTGGATCAGCATAAATGAACATGAATCGTAATTCATCAGAGCAGTGACATCTCAATAAACTTAACATTCTATCTAAAAATCACAGTATTTAGTGCTAAGGTGAACATCTGCGAGGGTTTGAACCATGTGGAGTTGGGCCATCCTTCGGAAATACTTTCTCAGGCTCTATAAATCTCGTTGCCAACAATGATCAGTGTTCTCGACTTCATAGCTACCACACCGATGCTTCACTCATCCCATCAGGTGAATTCATCGCTTCACTCGCTAGCTTTAACCACAAGATTTTGGCATAACTCAGCAGTGCACATGCAGTCATGTGACACATTGTAAAAAATATGGGATACTTGAACCCGTAGTTGATCAATAGATACTTTTCAACATTCTCAAGGATTCTTCCGCTAGCCATTCATGTAAGTATACCTATCCATTATTGCTTCAATCATTGTACCTATTGGAATCTGTTCAAAAGAAAGTGACAAAGTTTGCCGAGAGGGAAGAATTGAGTCAGCTATATTATGCTGAAGTTGAAATTATTTTCATATTACACAGGTAGGTAAAATGTGGGAAAGGGAGTCATGTCCAGTCAGGAGAGCGATGCCAACATGGGCCAGCCAGATATCAAAGATCATTTCGGAGGAGACCAGTGTATTTCAGAGGTCAGGGGAATGGCAGATGGAGTTACACCAATTCTGACAGGTTATAATAGAAGAGGCATTTTGAATCAACTTGGCTCCGAGAAATCTAAGGGAATGGGCATTTTCTCCTGTGGATTCTGGGAGAGGTTTTAACCCATGCCAGGGATCTCCAAGGATGAACCACAGAGAATTTTTAACACACACCAAGGATACTTAAGGGATGAACCTCTCAAACCCAATGAAGCAGTCGTAGATGGTGCAAATGTAGGCAAGAGAACATGAAATGTTTCTGACAGATGAGGCAGCTCAAATTTGGTTGGCAGAGGGGAAACCCATCAAAGCGCATCCGTAAATATAATTGGAGTGTCAAGGCTATTCGAGAAAGACTACTGGAACAGGACGAATGAGATATCTGTGTCACGTGCCTAAGAGGGACTTCTTGTAGCGCATGTAAAGGAATAACATACTAAAAATACAGTTTTGAGCAGCGCCAAGGTTTCCAGGTAGATTTCAGAGCATTCGAGTAGGTGCACAATGAGGAGGAGTGTTTGGCATGCCAGGCTGAGAATGGCAGAAAAATAGTGGATGGCAGAGCTGAAATGCACACAAATGCCACAAAACTAGTGGCTCACACAAGATTTGAATAGGTTAGGAAGGTACTTGCTCTGATACCATGTTAAACACACACATGGAAAAAACAAATAGGAAAGATAAGCAGGAGAGTTCACTTATTATTAACAAATGATATACATTTATAGTACATGTTGTGACCCTTGGATTCATATTCCAATTGGTCTCTTGGACTCCTTTTGGCTGGTCAGCTTCCACAACAACCCTTAGAGGATTAGGTGTCCATCAAAAACAACGTTCCAGAAGGGCTGAAACGTATTCCTTCAAGATAGTGCAAATTCCTTCTGTAACAAAAAATAAACACATTGTATACCCATGGTAGAAGAATAAGCCTTAACCCTAAAGTAAATTCAAAGTAATGACTACTTCTCAAGATGTTCTTCAACTACTCTTGGTCATAGGTGGTTTAAAAAAAATACATGAGTGTTGGATGCATTAGTTTGATGAGGAAACTAAGACATTTCAATAGTTTTTAAGGAGACATTATTGAGGTTAAATCCCTAATAATAATTGAAATTCGAATTTTGAATTTATTTAAATTTGGATCCAAATTTCGATGTCAACTAGACTTTTAGGAAGATTTAAATTTTAAATTTTTTATTTGGATCCAAAACCTCTCACTAGTTATTAATTTCAAAATAAATTTTAAAACTCTCCACAAACAACTTTTTTCCATATTATTACTTGATTTAATATTTTTAGGAAGATTTTTCACTATGTTGGCCAAAGATAGACTATCCATATTTTTGGGGTTTTTGACCACTAGGTGGGGCTTCATCTTTCAAATGGTATATTTTTCAAACTGTTAGGTGAGAAACATAACATTGGAATAGACATGACAGGGATAGTCAAATGATGGAGGTTTCCATACCAAGATCCACGATCTTCATCCCCAAATGCATCAACGAGTGTGGGGCTTCTAGGGCTTTCTAGATGTTTGACCAATGGAGCTTCCAATTGATGACATATAGTAAGAGTGTTCAATAACTGACATTGGCATCAATGAAAGCACCATTCAAGAAATGGTTTGCTATAATTTTATTTAAATGATTGTAAGCTAGCCTTGATGACCACACTAGGGTTTAAGCTAGAGATCCACTATGTCATATTTATAGAAGTGAGTTTAAGAGAGAAAGCATTGGGAGAAATTTTCCATGAAACATAAATCTCTTACATGCCTCATGGACTATCTTAAATCATTTGTATCATATTGGACAATGCTAAGATGGAATGTGCACTGGGACATGTAATTGAGTGGATGGATTGGATACATTGTCAAGCTATGTAATGGACATATTTGATAGTGAAGATAATGGATTTAAAGTGGGTTTACCTTTTTGTGTCGAAGTTTCCCAGTATAAAACTATGGTTTGTATTTGATGGGTATGTGCCTTATTTATGATTCTTTTATGTTCTTGTTCCTTCTTATAATATGGAATACACAAATGCTTTAACTATGGGCATGGACTGACTTAATGGTTAAGACAATGTTACCAAGAATAATTATTATAGAGCATGTAGGCTTTGCTGCAGCTAGGGTTTAATACTGTAACAACCCTCGTGAAAAGTTCATGTAATAAAAGTTAATAAAGGAAAAGTAAGACCACAGTTAAGGGACACTTATTCCAAGCTGAATTTTGGGCAAAGATATCCTAGTGGGATTATTGGATTGGTGTTTTGGCTAAGGAAAATTAGCAAAGGCTAAGGCAAAGGAAAAAATGCATTTTTGGCATATTTATTTATGAAAATAAAGGAAATTAGGAGAAAAGTAAGGTGAAAGTTCGCAAGTTGAATGTGAGGAGAAAATTAAAGGAAAATAATGGAAAATGAAGAAAAAGAGGCCTCATTCATAAAAAGGCTTCTGAGGATCAGTGGGCGAGATTTTCGCTAACCTTTTTTCAGTTCAAGTTTGGAGCTCTCTCATTATTTTCTCTCTCTCACTCACTCTTGGTCACTTAGAGTTTTCTTGGAGCACTTTAGTTTTGGATCAAGGAAGGAAAAGAAGTATTAGGCAGCTTCAACAGGAATACTTGTAGGCAACCTTTTGCATGTGTGATTTCCTAACTGGTTTGGACATGCATGGATTTACATGTTGGTATATGGTTCTCTTGTTGTTAGTGGCATGGTTTTACCAGGTTATGATAGTGGTTTTCAGCCTAGCCTTGCCATTTTCTAGATGCCATGGTGTTGGGATGTTTATTTGGTTTTTTGCGTTTTGGTTTGCTGGATGGAGTTTTGAATCTGGGGCGAACGTGGTCTCAAGGTTCATTCCCAGAGGCCTAGCAATCCCTTGACCGGTTTTGGTGGGATACATGATAAAGATGAAGGGATAAGTCTTAGTTTAGGGCCTAGTGATCTATGTTTTGGTTGCAGTAAAGCCTGAGAGACTGGTCTAGGTTTAGGACCTAGTGATATGGGATTGAGAGACAATGAGATGGAAAATTCCTCAAGGATAGTGATGGATTCCAGATGGCATTCCAAATTTGGTTCTGTTTTGATCGGAGCACATGTACTGGTGTGATCACAATTTGGTGAGGGTGGAGGTGTTTTAACCCTTGGTTCCCTTAGTTATTCTTAGATTGGTTGTTCTATAATATCCCACATTCATGCTTGGAATATGGCACGTGGGTGACTAGATGAAAGAGAGATTTAGTTCAACCATGTCTATGGTCAAATAGTAGGTGGAAGCCCGAACCTCGTCAGATTTTCCTATGATTAATAAAAGCTAAGTTCTCTAACTTTTGTACTTTTTTATATGTGGATTTAATGGTTGTCATATCTCAGAAATTTATATGGTTTAATTTCAGTTATAAGCATGGGTATGTGATTGGTTCATGTCATGGTTATTTCATGTATTTACTTATTATTGTTAGATGGATGGATTGAAGACCTAATTGATGATATAATAGTTCATTGGAGAAGGAGGTGATCCTTTTGGTTATGTTTCATAAGTTCTTTTAGTCATTTATGCTCTATCTTATATCCTAGACCTGTAGGTTGCATTGATGTCAAGTGTTTGACAAAATTTTAGTCCCAGTTGGGGATGCACAGGCCTAACCCTAAGGTTTATTTTGAGTACTCAATATTGTGATCATGTCTTTGAATGATTCTGAAGGTTGTAACAAGTTCTGGATAGAGGTTGGGAGTTTGGGCTAGAAAAGTGGCTCAAATCTCAAGGTCACTGGCACAGGCCTGCTGAGAAAAGTCCAGAGTCATTGGCACTGAGGCCTATGAGAGCAACTTTGGGTTTTTGGTTGTTGTCTTGCCTATATAATGGGATCGACTTTGGGTTAAAAGGTTTAAATCATCAGTGGGACTCAGGGACATGTTGTCTGAGTAGTTGACATGTCTCCTGAGGGTCTTTTGCTGATGTGGATGGGTTTTTTTGATATGTTCCATTGGTTCCATTTCCTTAAGGTCACCTAGGAGATTGAATACCTTAGTAACCTGTCTCATCACATGTTTTCCTAATTGGCTACTTGCTTGAATGGATCTAGGAGTAGGGGGTGATACAGATTGGTATCAGAATGTGGTTGCACTCTCCTTGGGTGAAGGTGCTTGGTCATGCATGCATGTCAGTTTCATGTGTGTCTCTTACAGTTGCATTCCATGTGCTTGTTTCATTGCATCATGTCGATCATGCTTATAGTGAGGTTGTCATGAGGAGCTTGATGCAATTTTGTGGGATGCATCATCAAAACTTTATGACTCGTTGCATATGGTTATATGTCACTTACATGTTGATTGTATGCCACTTGACTACATCCTTGTATGTTAGGCACATTCTTGAATGTTTCGATTACATGTATTAGTCTTGTAGGTTGATTACAAGAATTGATCACTTATGCTCGACTACTTGCATTGATACGTATGTGTAGTTGATTAGGCATTTCTTATGCATGTTGATAGTTTCATGTGGAAATATGTGCAATGGAGTAATGGTTGTTGTCATGCATGACATCACATTATGCATTGTTCATATGGACTTGCATTGATGACTGGACCCTAGCTAGAATATAGTTTATGCGTTGATACACTTATTTTATATATGTCTATATGTTGTTATAATTATGTTATAGATGTATCATGTTGATTTGATGATCTTCCAGACAAGGTATCCTCCCTTAATTATACTAAGGTACGTTGGTTTATTGTGACTTGGTTTAGATGACATAGTATGCCTTGTAGGAAAGAGATCAAATGGCTAGTAAGATGGTAAACTACATAGAATATCCCTATGCATCATATGAGCAGCATGGCATAGGGCACTCTTCTGACTTGGTAGACACATTAAGAAGCCTGAAGGAAGAAATAAGGAGTTACAAAGTAGAGAATGAAAAAATCATGTAGGCACAAGAGAGACAAGCAGAGGTGAATGCGATACTACTTCAGAATTTTCCAGATTTGCAACGACAGGGATCACTTCAGATTAGCCATGGACATCAGGACAAAAATAATGAGGCATATGGTAGTACATATCCTAGTGGACACAAGTTGGATAGATATGGCAAAATCATAGATGGCAGACTGTTGGAGACTCTAGATAGGAGAGGTGATCGACACAGTTATTATTCCATTCTCATTCTGATAAACATCATGATTGTCATCATCATCATTCTTACAAGAGGAGTGATGTTCGATACTTGTCGGATGAGTTTAAGAAATTAAAGTGACCTATATTTGATGGAGAGATGAAGAAATTACAGAATACAGAAGCACGGTCGCTTGGTATAAAAAAATTCTTTTGATTTCATGATTATTCAGAAAACATGAAAGCAACGATAGCCACTTTCAGTCTCAAAGGTAAAGCAGATATTTGGTGGGAAGACATGAATAATTTCAAAGGTATACATGAGGAGGATTTGACTTGGCATTCATTTGGAAGGCTCTTCAAGAATAAGTACTTGTTGGAGAGGTACTATGATGACAGAGCTAAGGAGTTTTATGAGTTGTGGATGGGTTCTATGACAAATGATGAGTATACTAGCATATTTTTGGAGTTGTTGAGATATGTGCCTTACCTCAGGGAGGAGAAGGTCAAGTTTCAAAGATTCATTAGTGTATTTATAGTTGTATACAAAGATCGGATTGAGTTCGATGAGCTGAGATCGTTGGAGGAGTCCATTTGAAAGTTGAAGCATTGTTATGAGTAGTCGAAGTGCAAAGTTGAGCCTAAGCATGACTTGAAAAGAAATCAGAAAGATGAAGGAAAATGGCCACCAAAGAGAGGAATACCTCAAGATGAAAGTGAGAAAGAAAATGTAGTTCCTTACAAGAGATTCAATATAACTGAGAAGGGACATGGAGAGCAGTAGGCTAGAGGTGGTGGTAGGGAACCATTATAGTGTTGGATATGTGATAAGGATCAGCATAAGAGGGATTCTCCACAATACCAGAGTGGTGGTAGACCCCAGATCTAAAATTCTCATGAGGCACATACAGTTGTTGATGTTGGTCGTAGCATTCCTCGGATCTATGCAGTTGTGGACAATAGGTAGGTGGATCATCAGGCATCGATCATTGAGATGGACAAGTTGCTTCTATTTTGATTGATCCTCGATCTAACTATAGTTATATTAATCCAGACCTAGTGGATAAGTGTTGTTTGAGAAAAGAAGTACATGCATAATCTTAGATGGTATAGTTGGATAAAAGTACAAAGAAGTGAGTCCACCATTGGGTAAGAGCTTGTGCATTTGAGTTAAATGGTATGCCTACAACAAAACATTTGAATGTATTTCCATTGGGTTTGTATAATATGCTTTTGGGTATGGATTGGCTATACCTTCACAAAACCAAAGTGGATTTCTTCGACAAGGCCATTGAGTGTGTGGATGATAGTGGGGAAAAGAGGAATTTGCAGGGAAAGAAGAAGCCTACATCAGTGAGGATGGTTACCACTATGCAGGCTAAGTGTAGTTGTAGAAAAGGTTGTGTGATGTTTACAGTACACATTTCTAGTGACAAGGGTAAGGAGGTTGAGGATGGAGATGTGTTAAGTAGATACCCACTTTTGAAGCAGTTTCAAGATGTATTTCCATAGGACATTATAAAGTTTCCACCTCACTAGGGAGGTAGAATTTTATATCGATTTGATGCCAAGGGAAACCCCAATATCAAAAGCACCTTATATAATGAGCACACCTGAGTTCATTGAGTTAAAGTTGTAGCTGAAGGAAATGTTGGACAAAGGGTACATTAGGCTAAGTGTATCACCTTGGGGTACACGAGTGTTGTGCGTGAAGAAGAAAGATGGTACTCTTAGATTGTGCATTGAATACAAGAATCTGAACAAAGAAACGTTCAAGAACAAGTACCCTTTTCTGAGGATTGATGATTTGTTTGATCGTTTGAAGGGAGCAGCAGTGTTCTCTAAGATCAACATGAGATCGAGATACCATCAGGTATGCATCAAGGAAGAGGATATCTTCAAGGCTATGTTCAGGACCAAGCATGGGAATTATGAGTTTGTTGTTGTTCCATTCAGTTTGACTAATGCTCCATCTAAATTTATGTGTTTGATGAATAGTGTGTTGCGTCCTTATCTGGACAAGTTTGTTATTGTATTCATTGATGAGATGCTGGTATATTCTAAGAATGAGGAAGAACATGCCGAACATTTAACAATAGTGTTGAGGTGGCTAAGAGAGCATCAGTTGTATGCTAAACTTAATAAGTGCAACTTCTTTCAGACAGAGGTACATTATTTGGGGCATGTTGTCTCCAAGGATGGCATAATGGTGGATCCATAAAAGATAAGGGCAATTATGGAGTGGGAAACTCCTACGAATGTGGATGAGGTGAGATCATTTATGGGAATGGCAGGCTACTACAAGAGGTTCATCAAAAAATTCTCATGCATTTCATATCTTATTACGCCATTGCAGTGGAAAGTTAAGAAGTTTGAATGGGCAGAAGAATGTGAGGCTAGTTTTGATTAGCTTAAGCAGTTGTTCACACATGCACTAGTGCTAAAGATTGTGGATCTAGACAAGGAGTTTGCAGTGTGTACAGATTCTTTCAAGAGAGCACTTGGTGGAGCTTGCATGCAAGAAGGGCAAGTAGTGTGCTATGAGTCACGAAAATTGAATGAGCACGAGAAGAACTATCCAACGCACGATCTTCAGCTAGAAGTGATTATACATGCATTGAATATGTGGAGGCACTATCTTCTTGGTAGGAGGTTTACATTTATGAGTGATCACAGTGGGTTGAGATATTTGTTTGATAAGCCGAATCTGAATTCCACGCAAGCTAGATGGTTGGCTACCCTTATTGAGTTCGACTTCGAGATTAGATACATCGAAGGGAAGGAGAATTAGATCGCAAATGCTCTTAGCAAGATGGTACAAGTAAATCATATAGCAGCTATGAGCTCTTATGGAACAGAGTTATGGGATAGGATCTTGCGAGCATAACAACGGGATGAAAAATACATGGATATTATGAACATGTAACAACAAATCAAAGGTAAAGGTATAGGTACAAGTGTAGGTATAGGCATAGGTATAGGTACAGGTGATTAGGATGCAGACTATCATCTCACGGAAAATGGTCTGGTGAGATTTAGAGACAGGATCTACGTGTCAAATTACAGTGAGCTTAAGAAGATTATCTTGAGGGAGTTTCACGCCAAGCCATACTCGAGTCATCTAGGATATAAGAGGACATTGATAATGGTAAAGAAGTCCTACTAATGGCTAAATCTAAAGAATGAAGTGGAAAAGTGTGTGGCTAGATGTTTAGATTTTCATCAGGTCATGGAAAAATGTAAGCATACAGGTGGTTTACTACAACCTATAATGATTTTGGAATGGAAATGGGAGGTCATTTCTATGGATTTCATCACAGGTCTTCGAGGACAGTAAAGAATCATGACTCTATTATGGTCGTGGTTGACAGGTTGAGCAAGGTAGCTCATTTCATTCCAGTAAATACTACATATTCATCCAGTGAGGTAGCATAGGTGTTCATCAGAGAGATAGTGAGACTGCATGGTGTTCCAAAAAAGATTGTTTCGAAAGGGAATGCAAAGTTCACTTCCATGTTTTGGAAGGAGCTATTTGTAGTTTTTGGTACAAAGTTGGCCTTCATTAAAAATTATCGTCCGCAGACAAGTGGACAGAGAGAGAGGGTCAACAAGATCTTGGAGGATATGGTGAGGATGTATATGATGCACTAGCAAAAGAAATGGGGGGAGTATCTTCCATTGGTTGAGTTCGCATACAACAATGGTTATCAAGAGTCATTGAGGATGATTCCTTTCAAGGCATTGTATGGGCAGAGTTGTAACACTCCCATCAGCTAGAGTGATCCAGTGAACAGGTCACTTATTGGACCAGACATGTGGGCATACATGGAGCAGTAAATGTAGGTTATAAAGAAGAATCTAAAGGAAGCACAGGATAAACAGAAGGGTTATGCGGATCAACACAGGGTGTTCAAGGAGTTTCAGGTTAGGGAACATGTGTATTTGTGCATCAATCCTAATAAAATCTCTTTGAGGATTGATTCATGTGCCAAGTTGACACCATGGTATTGCGGGCCTTTTGAGATCCTTGAGAGGATTGGACTAGTGGCATATCACCTTGCACTTCCACCAACAGTGAAAGTCCATGATGTTTTCCATATTTCATTGCTTAAGAAGTATATAAATGATGTTAATCATGTTATTGATTAGTTTGTATCGTAGGTGGAGCAAGAAGGAGAGTTCTAGCTGGAGCCTCTGTGCATATTGCAGTGGAAACATCTCATTCTCAAGAAAAAATCCATAGAGAAAGTTAAAGTGCAATGGAATCACTTTGGGCCTGAAGAAGCTACATGGGAGATGGTAGATCATATGTTGGCCCTTATCCTTCATTATTTTCTGGTTGAGGAAAAGTAGTTTTGGTTTCATTTTGTTATATGTTTGTCATATGTCTTGCTGATGTTATGATATATGTAATTAGATGTATATGGATGTAAATACTTCCAGGAGCTAAGTTAAAAAGCTCCAACAAGCGGTATGTGTGTATATTATTATCGTTTTTATATTTTCATGTTGTCAGGATGTTTTGATTTTGAGCAGGTCTTTCATTGTACATACTACAACGAGCTAAGTTATAAATCTCCATGGACAGTATGTTTACTTTTCAGTGGTTTTTCTGAGGTCATGGTGTTGTTTAACATTGATGATCATGTTCCCTAAGGGGGAGGGTTCTGTAACACCCCTGGTGAAAAGCTCATGTTATAAAAGATAATAATGGAAAAATAAGACCACGGTTAAGGGACACTTATTCGAAGATGAATGTTGGGCAAAGATATCCTAGTGGGCATCATTGGATGTGTGTTTTGGCTAAGGAAAATTGCCAAAGGCTAACGCAAAGGCATTAAAAGGAAAAAAGGCATTTTTGGCATATTTATTTATGAAAATAAAGGAAATTACGAGAAAGGTAAGGTGAAACGTCACAGGTTGCATGTGAGATAGAAATTAAAGGAAAAAAATGGAAAATGATGAAAATAGAGGTCTCATTCATAAAAAGGCTTCAGCGGATCAATGGGCAAGGTTTTGGCTAACCTTTTGTCAGTTCAAGTTTGGAGCTCTCTCATTATTTTCTCTCTCTCTCTCACTCTTGGTCCCTTAGATTTTTCTTGGAGCACTTTCCCTTTGGATCAAGGATAGAAAAGAAAGCAAAGGGAAAGGAAGGAAAGTAAGGATCAAGGAAGGAAAAGCAGGATCAGGCAGCTTCAACAAGAATACTTACAGGTAACCTTTTGCATGTCTGATTTCCTAGCGGGTTTTGACTTACATGGCTTTTCATGTTGGTATATGCTTCTCTTGGTGTCAGCGGCATGGTTTTTCCAAGTTATGAAAAAAAATTTAGCCTAGCCTTTCCTTTTTCCAGATGCCATGGTGTTAGGATGTTTATTTTGGTTTTTTGAGCTTTGGTTTTCCAGATGGATTTTAGAATCCAAGGAAGAGGTGATCTCAAGGTTCATTCCTAAAGGCCCAAGAATCCCTTGACCAATTTTGGCAGGATACATGCTAAAGCCTAAGGGATAAGTCTCGGCTTAGGGCCTAGTGATCCAAGTTTGGATTATGGTAAAGCCTAAGAGACTGGTCTCAGTTTAGGGCCTAGTGATTCGAGATTAGATTGCAATAAAGCCTGAAATACAAGGAGATGAAAATTTCCTCGAGGATAGTGATGGATTTTGGATGGCATTCCGAATTCGCTTCGATTGTGATTGGAGCACCAGTTTTTGTGTGATCATAGTTTGGTGACAGTGGAGGTGGTTTAACCTCTGGATTCCCTTGGTTGTTCTTGGATTGGCTGTTCTATGAGATCCCACATTCATTATTGGAATATGGCACAGGGGTGAATGGATAAAAGAGAGATTTAGTTCAACCATGTATATGGTTGGATGGTATGTGGAAGTCCCGAACCTCGTCAGATTTTCCTATGATTAATAAAAGCTAAGTTCTCTTACTTTTTTACTTGTTTATATGTGGATTTAATGGTTGTCATATCTCTGATATTTATATGGTTTAATGATGGTTATAAGCATGGTTATGTGATTGGTTCATGTCATGGTTTCTTCATGTATTTACTTTTAATTGTTAGATGGATGGATGCATGACCTATTGATGATATAATATTTCATTGGAGAAGGAGGTGATCCTTCTGGTTATGTTTCACAAATTCTTTTAGTCATTTATGCTACGTCTTGTATCCTAGACCTGTAGGTTGCATTGAGGCCATGTGTTTGACAAAATTTCAATCCCGGTTGGGGAAGCTCATGCCTAATCTTGACATTGATTTTGAGTACTCAATATTGTTATGATTTCTTTGAATGATTTTGAAGGTTGTAACAAGTTCTGGGCAGAGACCAGGATTCTGGGCTAGAAAAGTGGCTCAAATCTTAGGGTCGCTGGCACAGGTCTGCTGAGAAAAGTCCACATCCATTGGCACAGAGGCATATGAGAGCAACTTTGAGTTGCTAGTCATTGTCTTTCCTATAGCATGAGAGAGAATCTGGGTTAAAAGACTTAAATCATCACTGGGACTCAGGGAAAGGCTATCTGAGTGGCTAACATGTCTCATGAGGGTATTTTTCTGATGTGGAGGGGTTTGTTTGATATGTTCCTTCAATTTAATTTCCTTAAGGTCACCTAGGAGATTGAATCCCTTAGTAACCTCTCTCATCACATGTTTGCCCGACTGGCTAGTTGCTTGGGTGGACCTGGGAGGAGGGGGTGTTATAAATACTTCAAAGAGATTTGTACAACATACTAAATGTCCTTGTAATTTATCGTACAATAGGAAATACACTCTTTGAATT
Organism: Pinus tabuliformis; assembly: GCA_031772625.1. Classification (NCBI taxonomy): domain Eukaryota; kingdom Viridiplantae; phylum Streptophyta; class Pinopsida; order Pinales; family Pinaceae; genus Pinus; species Pinus tabuliformis. The sequence continues at coordinate 427,931,659 of CM062817.1, forward strand.
GCAACCTCCCATGTATCTCTCTTGAGGCCTAAACAAGATTGGCCTAAAATAGAGAAAATGACTATCTTGCCAAACCAGTGCTACTAAGCCCTACCTATTGAAGTAAGATATAATAAACTTTAACTTAATGAAGCTAAAAATGGATCTATATTTATATATATATATGAAATTATGCAATTCCCTTCCACCTTGAAGTACGGAAGGACAATCACTTTTCTCCTAGAAATCAAATTGGGGCTTTTTCACATTTCAATCTAAAAAAAAATTACATTGTTGCTGAACCTTCTATCATTATTCTAGAAACATGATCTAAATGCATACTTATCTTTGTTTAATTAAAAAAAACAACCAACATTCAGTTGAAACAATTATTATCTTCAACCAGAAAATAACCGAAAGAATGCAAACTTTTCCACAAAAGGATTCTTATTGAGACAACTCATAAAATTAGATAGAACCAAATCAATCAAAGCACAAAATTTCATCCAACGTGACTACCAACTCTCTACATGTATCCATAAATGCAACATACAAGTTCACATAATTTTTCATAGAAAAGGTTGGAATGTGACGAGGTCAATAGTTTAATTGTGGTTCTTCTTGCATTGTGCCTAGTTCATTGTGACTTCGAATTTGGAAATGATTCCAAACACTATCGAAACCTACACTTGGGCATCAATTTCTACTAATCCAATCCGTTAGAAACACCTCACAAGTATGGTTCTTTACCAATAGTGTGAGTCATATATTTTGTATATGATAAAGAGAGCGTAAAGTAAAAGTTGAAAGGTCATCGTCAACACCTTCTATGCTTCCAAAGAGTGAATTATCTTTTATGAACAATAAACCCTATGCTTCCACCCGAGCCTTTCAAATCCTAGCAGCATAGAATTTACCCTGCACTTGAAATGGGACTAAGTATGAATTTTGGTGACTTCTTGGATTGGCTTGACATTCAGGAAAATGAGACTATGATTTACATGTATTTCCTCTATAAGAATTCCATTTCGAGTGCTTAGACTAAGGAGCTAGCCATGGGTTTGGAGGTCAGCAACGAAGTTGGTTTGGGTTCTATGGAAACGTTCTGAATCTAGAAAAAAGGCACTCTTGTTAGCTCTAGATTTCATCCCAAAGGGTTTCCATGGTCATAGGGTGGATAAGAAGTAGGGGTTTATTGTTTTGGGGTGGCCGCCATAATTCAATATTTTTCCACATCCTACCACTACTGGCTTTCTCTCCCACTATAGATGGAACTCTATGCTCGAGACGATGACTATGGGTATTCATATGATCACCATGCTCTCTTCACAAATGAAAAACTCAACTCTAAATTTGTTTTTGATGAGATCTAGAACTATAAAATCCTGAAATTCCATTTCTAAACTAGATTCAAGCTACCACCTAACTAAGAAAAAAACAAACCTACCTTACTAAGCCTACAAATTCAACTTCACGTAATACATTGATTCATTATTTTGTCTTAATTTTTATATTAAGACAATTAAAATAACTTCAATTTTCATTTTAAAATAATTAAAACTAAAATGTATTTCTTTAAGTCAAAATATTTATCTTGTCTTAGAAAAAATTCTTAAAACCCCCTATACATAGTAACATGACCCATTTATTTAAGTTAGCAAGTGTGGTTACAAAGAATATTGCATTCCATGTGTTGCTAATAATTAATGATACCTGAGGCCCCAGGGGTGTGATTGGTTGACGAGCGAATGCACTACTAAGTTGTTCGTGTTGCTATGCAGTTCATAGTTTCAAACCTCATCTTACCCATGTGCTATGCTTGAGGGCAGTGTAGTTGCAGCTAGAGTTTATAGTGGAAGTTGTTGGGTATCGACCCCGTGTCATGTTAGTATGAGTGTCGATGCGTTAGCGATTCTGCTAATCGTTAAAAAAAATAATGATATCTACAGAGTGTGGGTATGGGGTGAAGGCATCAACAAAGCAAGATGCATATAGCTTTAGAGTGGTATTATTAGGGATTGTAAGTGGAAAACCTCCATTGTAACATATGCCTATATATTTATAACACATGCTTATAAACATTACCAAATGAGGGAGATTATAATTGCTGACTTTACTTGGTTTTTTATAGAATTGTCATTTAAAATCAAGTTTTTAGTAGAATGTGTCAAATTTAATAAGTTCTTCCAATTAAATAAATAGTGTGAATTTAACCTAAATTTATTGTGTTCAGCTCTATGTTTGTATTGCATGCATCGAGGTCATAATATGCTTAACGTTTTTCAATATATAAAATATTATGTCTTCTTCATGCTTTTGCAATAATGCAAAATGAGCCAAATGATACTTACCCTTCTACCTCTACACATGCTTTACCTTCACATATAGCTTATTTTTGCATAGAATTTACCTTTACACATGCCTTGCTTCCACATAGTTTTCAACTTTGCACATCGCCGCACACCTCTTCTACTGCACATTCTCACTTCCACATGTTTGTACACATTCCTGTCTCTACATACTTCTTTCCTACACCGCCAGACCGCACAACACTTCTTTTGCACACGGACTAGTCCACACAATTGCTTTCTCAGATTTGTCCTTTCATGCATGATTTCGTACACAATGTTATCAAATGTTTCTATCTCACTTGCTATCATTACAAAGATTTTGTGTTATGATATTTACCATTGTTTAATAGTTGTTTACACCTTATAAATTATGTTTGGTACTCCATATTTTTCATCCATATGCCATGTTTCTTTTTCCATCTTTTTAAATACATGAAGTCTATTAAAAAAAATTGTAACTAACTCATTTTCTTGTGTTTTCTTCCTTGTGCAATGTAATTTTTTACAATGAGTTATTCTTCTCTAAAATTTTCAAAGCCTATGATTCATTAAATAAATTATGACATGGTTTTGTCTCCTTTTACGGACTTTCAAAACAAAAGTAGGAATCACGATAGTTATTAGAAAATAGAGAGAAATCAAAGAGATCCATTAAACAAAACACCTAACACAGTATATTTTATTGATCTCACAGACATTACATATATAGGAATACATGATCATTCTAGATCTCAAAATGGTGGATATAAATTACTAAAAATAGCTAGTACACCTATTAACCTAGGAACTCACAAAATACAACTCAGGACAACTTGGAAGACATGGAAGCATTACTTCCAACATCCTCCCTTAATGCTTACATGTAGAAAATATAAAAACCCATGTTATAACAATAAATAAATCTTTTTCAGATTTGTCTGATATGGTCATCATCAACACCAACATCCACTCTGGAATCTTGGAAATACCGCTCTTTCACCACCACATCTTCGAACTATCACTTGACCTCCATTTAAAACGTAATCGCCTCTGACCATCATTGATGAGATTTGCAGAATTGACAACCTCCAAAAGTGCAATGGGTCAGTCTCGGTACTGAGCCATTCTATAGAAATTCCACCATCTATAAATCCACGGCCCTCTGCAACCTTCATCAGTTATCTAGGATAGCATTCTAGATACAGAATGTCTTCAGCAGACAATTCTACAACTTGACCTTATAAAATAACCTATACTAACACTCCTGGAGCACAATGGGTCACACTAGATTGACCTTATTAAGAACTACATGTGACTATTGCTCTCGGAGCACGATGGGTCACATTAATCTGTTGAATAATTGACCTGTTCTTTGTGGTTCTACATCATTTGATTTTTACCAACAACTTTTTTTTTAATACATACCAACTAATCATCACAACTTTATTTCACGCATCATAAAAACTTTTTAACCATAAAAAAATTTACGATAAAAAACTTTAATCTTTAATCCCTTATGTCTCCTTAAACCATGCACACATTAGTCTTCGCTTATGGATTGGATTCCTTTAATAAAATCAAACCTTTAAAATCAATGAATGCACAATAAAGTGAATACAATATTTAATTATTCCATTCACTCTCATGCCCATTGTAATTTATGCCCTCAAACGAGATCAAACCTCCATCTAAATTAATTGTCCATTATTGACATGCCAGATCTTCTCCACGCGTCATTCACTGCTCATTGAACAACGATTTCAATATTTTCTATCATTACTGTTCAGATTTATACGTTGAAGAATTCACAGCAAGGGAGAAGTGATACTTCAGCAGAATTCATCATGAACTCCTCAAATTCACCCTTATCAACGCACTTGCCCACAATTCCATCACCAATCTGGGTTTTGTTGTTATGTCTTCAAGTCTCATCTTCACCATTTCGCACATCTGATCTGAGATCACGGTTTGGCATCGAACGAGCAGAGCCACCCATTCGTTGCGAACACAATCACATTGTAGTAGAAGCAACACAACAACCAATCCCGTTAGATATCAAATTGTTTGCAGCAGCGTATGGAATCTTTAATAGAATCTATTTTTTTTTTTTAACTCACAATGGATTAGCTCAATACTTCAATAAGCATTCAACATACAGATCTATAAAACCCAGCACTACTACACTACCAATCTCGCTCAAACATACGCTGAACAGATATATAAATGAAAAATAATATAATTTACTCACACAACACAATCTCCTATTCTATTTTATTCACAGAGAAATAATATTCAAGGATCTCTCATCTTCCTGGCTTTCCCATGAGGTAATCAAGCCAGATCTAGCTCTGACACCTTATTAGAAAATAGAGAGAAAGCAAAGAGATCCAGTAAACACAACACCTAACACAATATAGTTTATTGATCTCGTGGACATTACATATATAAGAATACATGATCTTTATAGATCCGAGAATGGTGGATCTAGATTAATAAAAATAGCTAGTACACCTATTAACCTAAGAACTCACACAATACAACTCAGGACAACTTGGAAAACATAGAAACATTACTTCCAACGATAGTAAGATTTTAGTTTGTTTACTTTTAGTTTTAATAATTAATTTTAGTTACTTACTTTTTAGAATAATTTAATGTATAATTTATGACAAGTTATATTAATTTAATCTTTACTTTAATGAAATATAAATTAGATTTTAATTTGATTATTAATTTCGCAATATTACATTTTTAATTTTAATATCAATTTTGATTTATTTTTTTAAAGTCAAATTTATGAAATCACATAGAAGCATCAATCTTGTAAACATCATTGTTTCACCCTTATGCAACAAGAATCCTGGATATCTGTTAAGTTTGAGGGCATCAAGCTTGTGAACATTTTCATATGGATTGATATTAATCGGATATATTTATTTTCATCCAGATATATGCAAAATTTGCATTGAGTTTTACATTTTACGTTGTTACCTTGGATATCTTGATTTGTATGCAATTATTTTATCAATTTTTATGTGTTTGTTTTATTTATAAAAATATCTTGATTTGTATGCAATTATTTTATCAATTTTTATGGGTTTGTTTTATTTATTTATTTTTATATTGATTATTTTTTTAATTTTATTTTATCTAAATGAGTTTTTATAGATTAATTTTATTCATTTATTTTAATATTTTATTAATTTATATTGCCTTGTTTTATTATATTAGTTTTTATAGATTAATTTTATTTATTTATTTTCATATTTTAATAATTTGTATGGCTTTGTTTTATTATATTATTGATTTTATATTAATTAATTTTTTTTACTAAATACATTTTTATCTCGAATATCTAGATTGGCATGCAATTAGTTTTTATTTATCTTCATCCTTGGAAAAGGTTGATCCCAGATACATTTTAGAATGTTTAATTTGGGTTTAATTATTATTTTGATTAAATTTTACTCTATTTTATGTTTGCGATGCGGTCAAAACAATATTGCAACTCGACATTCTATAACCACCATGGATGGATCTTATAGAAATCATGATGCGAAGCATAAAACATTATAAACTCTTTATATTTCCCTATCACAACGTAAGATAACGAAATAAAATTGTAAATCAACCATAAAGATTAACTTATGAATTAAACAAGAGGGCCGCGTGGTAGCTAGTCCCCGCCTTGAAAAGCGAAGAGGAGACACTTGCTTCGGTTGCTGGGTCAACTGGATCGACCGAATCCGAAAAGGTTACTGCTTTGCACAGGTAGTCCTTACTCTGATTTGATATGAAAGCACCCGCCAGAGGTAAAGAAGTCCACTCAGTCCGCGTAAGGTTCCCATGAGTAGAGATTCATGCTGACATTCTAGCTCTGATTTCCAATTGGAAATGACTAGCATAGAAACCTGAATCCCCTGTTGGATTGACAGGGTCGAGGAACAGCGTCGACTCTTGGATGACTAGTGGGCACGAACTACTGGGGTGCAGGCTAAATTGGCACGGACTAGAGCTTCAATCAATGACTAGTGACCAGTAAGCCATTAATTCTTCCTTTTCTAGTTGCTAAATCCTGTATTTTTATTTAACTAGTTTATCATGATCTGGGAAAGCTGACTGCTAGGCATTGAATTATCTATCCCAAATGCCCTTGTTCAAAATCCTGTATTTTTATTTAACTAGTCTATCATGATCTGGGTAAGCTGACTCTTTGGCATTGAATTATCTATCCCATGTGCCCTTGTTCAAGGCCATGTTAGTTATTAAGCTTTATATTTCATTCATATAAAGGAACGGGTTAGTACATTGCTGAACTGCCATCAAGATTTCATACCTTGTACTTAACTTCACTCAACCACTATTCTTTTCCTGTAATCTGGAGAATATGCCATTTGATTTCTATGTGTTATTAATACTACTGCGTCTTTTTTTATTTTCTAGTTTCAAAATTATTTTTATTTCCTTTCCTTTTGTCATGCATGGCTATCTGTGTTCAGCTGATTACTGGCCTTAGTGTTGATCCTAGCCTTAACATTTTACGTTGACTATAAACAAATCTATGGAAAACTTGATCTAATTTTATGACTATCAGAACTATTTCCCCAATTTTATGACTATTCTATTATTAATAAAACTATTTCAAAGGAAAATCCAAAAATTCGAAACCAAACTACATGAGACACAAATAATAAACCATACTACTTAAACTAATTTCCTTTGACACTCCAAGTACTTACTATATGAAATTGGCTCATGTTAATTGATAGTCTCGTTACCGTAACGGTACTGCTCTCTTCGATGTTGCAATAAATATACAGTCGCCCATTTCGGTTGCAGGGAATTCAGCAAAATGGGGTCCAAGCGGCGGTGGTGGGGAATGAATTAGACAATGGTTTGTTTCCTGTAAGTGACAGTGAAAGAAAACAGTGGAAGAAGGCTTGCACCATACAGTCAGTGCTCGAGTTGTCCGTGTTGCCAACCAGGGAATACAAATTATGAACAACCTACATGTTGTTACGGAGGAGAATGCTCTGGTTCAACGTGTACAATTAAACCGCTCTCACGCGGCGGTTGCAGTGGTTGGTAAGTTCCGTAAGAGGCCTCCTCGTACATGTGCTTCTGTGAGGAGCATCAATTGGCAATAATTTTACGAGATGATACCGCCAACGTGGCCCTCCGTTTTTAGGTCGATCAACTCCGAACGTTTTATTTAGGATAAATATGAATAAAGTAGAGGCCCATTAGGATGGATATCTAGGTAACTATGTTATGAGAAACAATTTTTTAATGTATTTTTGTTTTTTTTATATATAGTTTACCTATTTTATATATTGAGTTTTATAATTCGAGTCGTACTGGCTTGATTTTATAAGATTGCTCATTACTATATTTATCTAACAGCATCATGATTGAGTTTAGTTAATGTATACACACTTGTATATAGCATAGAATCAGGGAAATTGACCTGCGTATTCACCAAGAAAGCACGACGTCGATTCGTATCATTTATCTTTACGCTGACATTGACTTACACAGTGCACCTGTTGTCTAACTCAAGAATGAACTAAAAGTATAGCAATTCATGTAAATTACGCTGATTAGGTGATTGCGATATGGTTAGTACTAAGAGTTGTAATACACTCTAATAAACTACAGTGACTAGTGACGAGTATCGGATTACACATATTCTAAGCCATGTTATATCTAACCAGGATTACACATATTCTAAGCCATGTTATATCTAAGCAACATTATATCAAGGGAAAATACCAGGCGGCTACTTAATACACCTTAAATTATTACCCACTAGAGCTTTCATGCATTAATATAAGTATGGCCGTATTAGAGCTCTGATTGATAAGAAATATCACTAGTCCAGTAGAACAACGGGATGAGACGGTCACTAATACCCTTGTTTTATAAGCAAACCTTGACACAGCCACATATCTCTCATGCCATGAACGCGAACCTTCATGCATATTATTTCGGATATGCATACCAAATGTCCAGATCTGGGAGGCTTCTCTCTCAGGTTCGATGAACACCAACCTGCATGCATACCAAATAATGTCACAACCAGATCAGTGTGAAGGCAGAAAACATGAAATTTTGCAGAGAGTAGTGCATAGTCTGTGCCTATATTCGTCAAGGTTCAAAGTGCAGAGTCGCCGAAGATTGAACAGATTGTAGTGAAGTTCTTTACCAATTGCTTGCATATAATATTGAGCATGCTAAGCGGCCTGCTTCCCTCATATTTGTGCAGTGGAGGCAAGCTTCAGTATATTCTTGTTCTTGATAACGAATTTACAGGCCAAATCCCTTAATCGTATGGGCACTGTAAGAATATGCTGTGTTTTCATGTGAAAAAGAATAAACTGAAAGGGAGAATTCCCAGGGGAATTTGGGAGTTCCCAGATGTTTCGATCCTGGATCTCAGCTTCAAAAGAGATCCTGGATCTCAGCTTCAACTCTTTTGAAGGAGAGATCGCTCAGCAATTGGGAATGCGAGGAATTTGCCTGAACTATATCTGTAGAGAAATGGGTTCTCTGTCTGACCTATATCTGCAGAGAAATGGGTTCTCTTGAAACTTGCCAGTGAAATTGAGCAAGCTTCGCAGTTGATAAAAATTGATGTTAAAGGTAACAAGTTAACTGGAGTTGTACCTTCTGAGATTGGGAAATTAAGCTTGTTGAATAGTATGTCTTTGCAGGAAAATAATCTTTCAGGACCCATACCAGCTCAGATTGGACACTGTAAGTTTGTGTCTTCCATTAATCTTGCATATAATGAGCTCACAGGACCCATTCCTGGCAGCCTTGGTTTTATGGAAGTCCTTAATTCTCTGAATCTTTCCAACAATACGCTTTTTGGAAAAATACCCAACACCTTGGCTGCTCTGAAGCTCAGTTCTGTAGATTTCTCTAGGTTCTAGGAATTCTTTAACAGGGCCAGTGCCAATTGAGCTCATTAACCAAAGCAACAACAGAAGCTTTTCTGGAAACCCTAGCCTCTGTGGTCAAGGCCTGGAATCTTTGTAGCCCTGTGATTTACATACAAGGGGCTTTTCTGGAAACCCTGGCCTCTGTGGTCAAGGCCTGGAATCTTAGCAGCCCTATGATTTACATACAAGGGAAGTTTATCACGAGAGATGGATAACTGGGTGGATTGTTAGTGAGACTATATTCTTGATCCTCAACATGCTCATTGGAGGATGCAGGGTGCATCGCAGAGATTCCAATAAGGTCAAGAACTAATCGAGTTGAATCAACAGTTATGGAAGCAAAGTAAGCCATGGAAGTAGCGGTGGCATTTGAACGGAAACCAGCAGCATCTACAGCAAAGGAGCCAGTTCGAGTGCCAGTGCATTAGTTGGTTAGAAAGTTAGGAGCTAGTCTATTTCTGTCTAAGTCCATCAACCCCTTTGTTCTAGTATCGATCTCGTCCCCAGTATCAATCCCTGTCGTCCCACAAAAGATGTTGAAGAGGCGGCAGTGGCATATTCACTCAGGATGGTAGTTCATTTCATTTGCAGGGAGGAGCATTTCATTTTATTTGCAACGAAGGATCACAGGTAAGCTCACATTCGGTATACACTTCAGTAGACACATCAACAACATTATTAAAAAATAATTAAAATATTTGTGACAGATTAAAATGCTGCGAGACTATAAAACAGTTAAACACATTCACATACAAAATAGTTAAACACTTTCACATTCTACCTTTTGTTTTGACATTTTTTTCCGCTTTGGTTTCTCTTAGGTTGCATGGCCATGCATACTTACATCTATTTTCCCATGCATAGTTACATCTAGACTTGCAACAGTAGCCGGCCAAGACTGCTTCTTGTCTGTTTACGTCCCATATTATTTCTCCATATTTGCAGTGTGGCTTCAACATCCTGCCGTGAGAACCAAAGTGTGGCTTCAGCATCTACCGTGAGAACCAAAGCATTAGAGAAAATATTTGCAGAATTAAAGCATTGGAAAAAATATTCGCAGAATCAAAGCATTAGAGAAAATAGTTATAGTGTGGCTTCAACATTAAAACATTGAGAATCAAAGCATTAAAGCATGGAGAAATTCATGTTTGAGAAATTGAGAATCAAAGCATTAGAGAAAATTCATGTTTGAGAAATTTGCAAAAAGGCAGGTTGCGGTAGAGTCTTTGGAAGGCCGGCTACCATATAGCCTTTGACTTTGAGAAATCTACAAAAAGGTCTGCTGCGATACAGTCTTTGGAAGGCCGGCTACCATATAGCCTTTGAGAAATCTGCAAAAAGGTCGGCTGCTATTAGAATCTTTAGAAGGCCGACTGCCAAAAAGGTCGGCTGCTATAGAGTCTTTAGAAGGCTGACTGCCATATCGTCTTTAGAATTGAAGAAAAACTGAAGACAAGTGGTCATAGTTTTCAGAACTAAAGGCAAAGGCAGGTGGCTACTGCCATGCAAAATTTCAACATTTGTCATTGTTATGCAAAGTTTCCAATATGTGTGATGTCTACAATCTTCTAATCTCTTAATTTTACTTAATTTTTCCAAACAAGAAATGTTTTCATGTTTTCAAAACTAATGTCAGCATTAAATAATTGAGACTGAAACTATCGAAATCAATTCACATTTATGCTAACTTTTAAGTACATTTCGCCTCGATAGGAAGCCAAATAATGCATCGATATGAAGCCAAATAAGATGTTTAAATCACAATATGTATGTCTACAATCTTAATTTTTCCTAATTTTTCCAAACATCAAATGTTTTCAGAACTAATGTTAGCATTAAATAATTGAGATTGAAACTATGGAAGTCAATTCACATTTATCTTAACTTTTAAGTACATTTCACCTCTATATGAAGCCAAATAACGCATCGATATGAAGCCAAATAAGATTTTTAAATCACAGATTCGTGAGATTGGTCAAAATAACGGTGAGAAGAAAGCGATAGGTTGACGAAAAGGTGTTCAAAAATACTGTATAAAATATAAATTAAAAACATTAAGTTTATATGAATTAAGTAACTTGGTTAATGAAATAGCTGAAAACTGATTACAATAGTCCTGTAACTCCAAAACAACTGAAAACTAATTACAATAGTCCCTACAGCCCCGAAGGGGCATGGACCACTGAAAACTAATTACAATAGTCTCTACAACCCCGAAGGGGCATGGACATGGACTAATAACTGATGACTAATAAATGATGGGTGAGCACTCTCTTCAAATGACCACCTTATCTTGAGTTTTTGAAGCCCAAATATGGTTTGAGGAATATGTTAGGAAGAATTTTTTTTGTTAAACCGACTATGGAAATGGTTATCAAATGGAAAGAAATTAGTTAACATTTTTATTTTTATTTTTCTGGTTTTATTATTAATTTTGTTAATTTTTATTTTTATTTTTTCTTAATAATTTAGAAATTTAGAAAAAAAACAAAAAACAAAAAAAAAATAAAAGAATAAAAGAGATAAGCTTGAAAACAAATAATGGAACATGCAAACAAAGTCATGTAAATAACAACAAATTCAAATCTATTGAGCAACAAAAACATTTAATTTGGAAAAGGTTATGGAAACAAAATAGGAACAAATCAAAACTAAGTAACAAAATAGAGGTATACAAAGGAGATGGGATATTGAGCTTTATTTGCAGGAAAAGGTTATGGAAACAAAATGGGAACAAATCAAAACTAAGTAACAAAATAGAGGTATACAAAGGAGATGGGATATTGAGCTTTATTTGCAGGAAAATTGTCTTAAATTTTAAGATATTTTAATATTTAGAAATCGATTTGAAGAAAATAAGAAGAATCTCATTTGTATTAACTTTCATACTTTCCATTATTTATAAAACCATTTTCAATGATGAAGTGGTTACAAATAGTTCTACTTCAATTAAGTATAATATTTTTTACAAGAGGTTGTGGATACTTTTTGAAGACCTAGATGTTATTTGATCAATTTCTTTTTTTTGCATATGGAAGAGAATATGTAGTATATTTTCTTATGTATGTTGTGTTTTTCAATTTCGGTGAATTTATGTTATTCAAGTGTTAGTGGAAGAGGGTGAAGATTCCTGTTGTTATCACTCTGTAATTTTCTGAGGTTGCAGAAGAAAATCACAAAGGTAACCACAAACCAACTTTGGAAGTTGGGATCTAGCCCTGCTAGCTTCAGAGAGGGCTCTCTCTATAAGATTTAACTTTGTTGGATTGAATATTAGGCTAGCTATGAAGTTTGGGGTTTGATTTGTATTTGAATGGTTGGTTGATAACTAGATTACCATTGGGCTATGGAGTCTGTTACATAAAATACAGATTGACTGCAGTGTCTACAAATAGATCTCACAAGGCAGGGTAGCCAAACCGAGTGGATTCTTTTAGTTTATGAAATGGAGAAGGAAGAAAAAATTAAGATTCACTTTAAATATAGAGCATTGTTACTTGAATTATATATTTAAAGATCATAAGAAAACTTTGAGATTATTCGTAGTCAGGTGCAGAGTGTAGATTTAAACAAATTACTCCCTTTACTTATCTATTGAATAATTCAGATATGAAAACAACTATGTGCTATAAACAGAGAAATATAAACACATAAGATGATATATGCACTTCACCAACAACTTGACACAAGAATCATGTGAAAGATCTTTCTGTATTACTTGGAAAATCCGTTGATGCTTCAACAATATAAAATAGTGTTCTTTTGTTCAAAAACCAACCCTTGATACTTCTGAAGATGAAGTATTTATAATTAATTTACAAAAATATCCTATCATAATGACTAGGATGTATCCAAAAATAATCAAAACTGAATCAATCTAACTTATTACAAAGATATCAGGGAAATTAAAACTCTCTGAAGTGGTGGCACTAAATTGGTGGAACAGTTGGCTGTCTGGCCCTCGAAATATGCATGTGTTGTGTGTTGGTTGATAACAGGTGCCTTTTAAAACCCCTAATTATCCTCACATTAATTATCAATCCGGGCAAGTCCTCTTATTTCAAGAGTGTACACAGTATGTGGCTGCTATTTAATTCAGAGAGTAATGCTTCCTAAATCGTAGTATAGATCTTTTAGTACAAGAGTAAACGGATGCTTTTAATAAATCCCAATTGCAATTAAAGAAAACTCAATCCTCTAATGAAATCAAATCTTACATCAATCCAAGTAACAACAACATCAGTTGAGAGTACAGTAGTGATAACTCATCTCTTCTGAACTGATTCAATCTAAATCAAATCCAAAATTCGATAAATAATCTAAACAGTGATGATATCAATCTGAGAGTTTCAACAGCGGTAGTTAATACTCTTTACAGTTGATTCAATAAAGCGGAATATTTATCTAAATAACTCAATCTGAAATGAAAGTGAATTGAATCAATCGACAATACTGTAAGTCATATAAAACAAAGATATTCTATCAACACCGGAAAACAATAAACAACGAATGAGATACAATCACAGAAAGCAGAATACTATCAAACCATCACACTTACGGGAATTGGAAATGTATGACACAAGGAAGGCAGTTTAGTCCACCAGTGGTTAGGCGCTTAGCCGCCAATGAACACTACTAAGTTAATTTAGGTATGCGAGGGAACAACAACTTCAATTATGTATTAATCATCAAACTTGAGTAGAATTACAATATATTGTATTCACTCAACAGCGAGAGTCTATAATATTATTACAATTCCAAACATAACAGAGCATCCCTTTCTTTTTAAAATCATCTCCTTTTATAATCCGAAAGGGTCAAAGATAGATAGTAAATGTGATCCCTCAGGATCGAGAGGTCCTGAGGGATTTGCAACCGATATCCAACTTCAGACATCCTTTCCTTTCTCGCATTGATTCTCTTGATTCGACTTTAGCCTTGACCGTAACCGCCACGTTCCTTCCTTGGCTTGTTGATCTTTGTTGTTCCTTCATTAGGAAACAACATCTATCCCTTTTGTTGTTTTTCTGCATAAATAAGGGTAATAATTAGCTAAGACGTAACTGCAAATAATTCCTTTATTTCTTACCATTATTATTTAATACATTAACACATTAAGATATAGAAAGGATAAGAATAAGGGAAAAGAATAATGAAGTTAATAGTAAACGCATACCTTTACCGTGATTCAACATTGTGACGTTGAGCTGTGTAGCCAAATCTACTTTTTACTCCATTAATTCACATATTTTATCCCAACATTGTTCACTCAAGATAGTCATTTTCAGCAACTTTTTGTATACTTTGTCGACTTCAGTATATTTGGCAAATGTCGGCTTGGTGATGAATAGGATTTTAATTACATACTGAATGTCGAGGTCATATGGTAATGTTTCTAGGAATGCCTTTCCTGTCATACTAATTCTTCCAGTTGCAACCTTCGAACTATCTCTTTCCTTAGTCATTATTTTCTCACTGTAATCCGACCATGTGCTGAGCTTATCATTAATAACTAACAAATTTGGAAGTCCTTTCTTGTAAAGGGGTTCTAACTTGGTGAAGAATTTTTGTACACGAGTGTCCATAACCTGACATTGCTCTTTAAGCTGTCTCATTAGATTTCTCTTAGTTAGAACCTTCTTGACTTCCAATATTGTTTTTGTTCAATCTTGAATCTCCAATTCTTCTAATTCTTGTCTATTTTTTGAGTTAAGGAATTTGATGAGCTCAGTGGCCTCAATGGATTTATCTCCCAACTCCTTTGTGACTTTCTATATGTATTCATTGGACCATTCAATCAGATCCTGTTGCTCAAAAATAATTTGTATTGAAGGCCAAATGTCTATGACATCTTCATTGATTCTTTTCTAGATATTCTCTTTTACCTAGCCCAATGTATTGCCCGTGGCATAGTATTTTTCCATCTTCTTCAATCTCTGGGATAATGTTTGGGACTTCTATGTTTCTTTCAGGAGGGCATCTTCAAATCTTGTTCACTATTCTTGTAGGACTTTCACCTCCTGCCTCCGTTTCTTTATCTCTTCTCCCTATATAGACATGTTTTCCATCTATTCAGCCAACTTAACTGAATCATATACAACTGATGTGGGAAGCACTGTAGAAGATGATGTTCTTGCTGTCATGGCTATTGTAGGGATACCTGTTTGAAGTAGAGATGCAATGGGAACTGCATCAAGAGGAACCACTGCTAGTTTTGAACTTTGTTCCTTTCCTTTTATCATTTTGTCCATCTTTGCTTCCATCTCTTTCATCTATGCATTCTGTTCCACTAGAAGCTTCAGCATCTCTTCTTTTTGTAGCTTCATCTCTCCAAGTTCCTTGGTATGTGGATCTTCTATTGTAGGCAGCTTCAATTTCTTCTTTAGGGCTTCAATGTCAGCATTTTTCTTCATGATTATCTCCTCCATGGATTTTGAATTATCTGGATCAAAGCCTACTTTGATCACCATTTCCTCCAAGTATTTGATTAAGTTGTCTTTGGAAAGAGAGGACTCTTTCTCCAGTTTAAGCTGAGATTGCACATTGTTCAAAGTAAGTTGTAGTTTGGAAGCAGTGATTGCAGTCTGTGTGATAGTAGAGTATACCATTTCTCCAGCCTGCCTGTGCATATCTATTCGATCCAAAGGGTGAACATCCTTTGCCTCAAATTCAAAAGTAGCTTGTTTGAAGTCTATTGCTAAGTTTGGTTTTGGGACCTTGGCCTGTAATAATTCCATATGCATTCTTCCATTCTCTGTGTCATATGCTGAAATAATCCTGTGCTGGATGGAAGAAGGTTGCTTCCTGAATTGAGAAGAGATATTATCATGAATGGCTTCATTCCTTTATTTAATCTCTTTATATCTCTTGGAAATATCCAGCTTCCTCTATTATGTAGATGACTCAGGTGTGTGAGGTAGCATAGCTGGAATCTCCTTACTAGCTGAGGATGATGGAGACTCTGTGGTACCACTATCCAACATAAAAGTTTGAAAGCCTAAGAGTACAATAGTACCCTGTGTGTCCTCCAGTGGGTGGAAGTCTATTTTAGAGCCTGTTTTAATCTTCTTTGTGTATATTTTGAACTCTTTGGTTGAGACCTTTGTAACTGATGGAGAGTCATCGTCTCTCGGTCTCTTATCTGCATTTTCTCTGGGTATGGGAGTCTTTGATGCTTTCCTAGAAAGTACCTTTTCTTCAGCCTCCTATAATGTATTCTCTACCCAAGTGTGCTGCTTCATATACTTCTCTATTTTTGGCCTTTGAGTATGCACATAGGGTGTTTATTTTTGTTCCAATCTTAACTTGGAAATTATGCCAAAGGGGTCATAAGACCAAGTGAAACTGAGAGGGAAATTCATATGTTTTAGTAGGGGGTCTACTTCCTCTCCTGTTGCTCTACTGTTGCAGATGAAAGGTCCTATTTGTGTTTTAATTTGGAACTGAGATTTCTTCTTGGCTCCTATGAAATGAATTATCTCTGAATGAATTATTTTTCTAATCTACTTGAAGGAAAATATTCTCAATAGAAGGTACTTGGGCAGTTTATAAGGTGGCAATTCCGAACCATAAACTATGATTTCTATGAACGATTGGTAAAGGTACCATTCCCCTATTTTCACCTGTTCACTGAGCTACAAAA
The DNA here is from genome assembly GCA_031772625.1 of Pinus tabuliformis. Taxonomy (NCBI): domain Eukaryota; kingdom Viridiplantae; phylum Streptophyta; class Pinopsida; order Pinales; family Pinaceae; genus Pinus; species Pinus tabuliformis. Next base: position 427,948,554 of record CM062817.1, read on the forward strand.
CTTTCTAAATGTCCTCACTTATCCTGTCATACTGATTCTTCCAGTTGCAACCTTCGAACTATCTCTTTCCTTAGTCATTATTTTCTCATTGTAATCCGACCATGTGCTGAGCTTATCATTAATAACTAACAAATTTGGAAGTCCTTTCTTGTAAAGGGGTTCTAACTTGGTGAAGAATTTTTGTACACGAGTGTCCATAACCTGACATTGCTCTTTAAGCTGTCTCATTATATTTCTCTTAGTCAGAACCTTCTTGACTTCCAATATTGTTTTTGTTCTATCTTGAATCTCCAATTCTTCTAATTCTTGTCTAATTTTTGAGTTAAGGAATTTGATGAGCTCAGTGGCCTCAATGGATTTATCTCCCAACTCCTTTGTGACTTTCTCGATGTATTCATTGGACCGTTCAATCAGATCATGTTGCTCAAAAATAATTTGTATTGAAGGCCAAATGTCTATGACATCTTCATTAATTCTTTTCTAGATATTCTCTTTTACCTAGCCCAATGTATTGCCCGTGGCATAGTATTTTTTCATATTCTTCAATCTCTGGGATAATGTTTGGGACTTCTATGTTTCTTTGAGGACGGCATCTTCAAATCCTGTTCACTGTTCTTGTAGGACTTTCACCTCATGCCTCCGTTTCTTTATCTCTTCTCCCTATATAGACATGTTTTCCATCTATTCAGCCAACTTAACTGAATCATTTACAACTGATGTGGGAAACACTGTAGAAGATGATGTTCTTGCCGTCATGGCTATTGTAGGGATACCTGTTTGAAGTAGAGATGCAATGGGAACTGCATCAAGAGGGACCACTCCTAGTTTTGAACTTTGTTGCATTCCTTTTATCATTTTGTCCATCTTTTCTTCCATCTCTTTCATCTATGCATTCTGTTCCACTAGAAGCTTCAACATCTCTTCTTTTTGTAGCTTCATCTCTCCAAGTTCCTTGGTATGTGGATCTTCTATTGTAGGCAGCTTCAATTTCTTCTTTAGGGCTTCAATGTCAGGATTTTTCTTCATGATTATCTCCTCCATGGATTTTGAATTATCCGGATCAAAGCCTACTTTGATCACCATTTCCTCCAAGTATTTGATTTAGTTGTCTTTGGAAAGAGAGGACACTTTCTCCAGTTTAAGCTGAGATTGCACATTGTTCAAAGTAAGTTGTAGTTTGGAAGCAGTGATTGCAGTCTGTGTGATAGTAGAGTATACCATTTCTCCAGCCTGCCTTTGCATATCTATTCGATCCAAAGGGTGAACATCCTTTGCCTCAAATTCAAAAGTAGCTTGTTTGAAGTCTATTGCTAAGTTTGGTTTTGGGACCTTGGCCTGTAATAATTCCATATGCATTCTTCCATTCTCTGTGTCATATGCTGAAATAATCCTGTGCTGGATGGAAGAAGGTTGCTTCCTGAATTGAGAAGAGATATTATCATGAATGGCTTCATTCCTTTATTTAATCTCTTTATATCTCTGGGAAATATCCAGCTTCCTCTATTCTGTAGATGACTCAGGTGTGTGAGGTACCATAGCTGGAATCTCCTTACTAGCTGAGGATGATGGAGACTCTGTGGTACCACTATCCAACATAAAAGTTTGAAAGCCTAAGAGTACAATAGTACCCTATGTGTCCTCCAGTGGTGGGAAGTCTATTTTAGAGCCTGTTTTAATCTTCTTTGTGTATATTTTGAACTCTTTGGTTGAGACTTTTGTAACTGATGGAGAGTCATCGTCTCTCGGTCTCTTATCTGTATTTTCTCTGGGTATGGGAGTCTTTGATGTTTTCCTGGAAAGTACCTTTTCTTCGGCCTCCTGTAATGTATTCTCTACCCAAGTGTGCTGCTTCATATACTTCTCTATTTTTGGCCTTTGAGTATGCACATAGGGTGTTTATTTTTGTTCCAATCTTAACTTGGAAATTATGCCAAAGGGGTCATAAGACCAAGTGAAACTGAGAGGGAAATTCATATGTTTTAGTAGGGGGTCTACTTCCTCTCCTGTTGCTCTATTGTTGCAGATGAAAGGTCCTATTTGTGTTTTAATTTGGAACTGAGATTTCTTCTTGGCTCCTATGAAATGAATTTTCTCTGAATGAATTATTTTTCTAATCTACTTGAAGGAAAATATTCTCAATAGAAGGTACTTGGGCAGTTTATAAGGTGGCAGTTCCGAACCATAAACTATGATTTCTATGAACGATTGGTAAAGGTACCATTCCCCTGTTTTCACCTGTTCACTGAGCTACAAAACTTTCTAAATGTCCTCACTTATCCTTGGAATCTGTTGGCCACTCACCAAACAAGTTATTGGATACCCAAATTGATCGATGAAGTCTATGAAGCTAGATTCATGTGATTGTCTTCTGATTAATGAGGTCCAAAAGAAAATAGACTGTGGTTGTCCTTGTTGATCAAGCTTATGCATTGCAAAGGGAAACATATATGTTTGAAAGTAAATAAATATATACATGAGAATAGAAGAATACATGAATATTCCTTCAGTTAGAAACTGAAGGAATTATTCATGAATTACATTTGCTAAGAAGTGACCATAGTCAAAGGTGAACAATAGTCCTTGTTCTGAAGAAAGGGTGGATAAAAAGCCTAAAATAGGCTGATCTACCAATTCATCTGAATAGTAACCAAGAATGGATGAGAAGACATAGATAATATGTCTGGTCCTTTGAGGGAAGATAGAAGAGGGATATGGGGTATTTTTCTTGGGGAGTTGAGAGTCTTTTAAGAGGAAAACTTAAAAATTATAGCTCTTTGTGGGAAGGTGAGATTTTGATAGATTTCTCTTAGAGTTTCAAGGGAAGAAGGGGTAAGGGAATCACTGTGGGGGACCTGCAGCATTTGGTTTATGCTCTCAAATGTAATAGTGAAGAGAATTTCACCGTTGGGGAAAATAATAGCCCTCTTACTTGAAAGGTAAGAGGCATGGCATTTTAAGAAGAATTTAGGAAAGTAAGAAGATTGGGGGAAGGAAAACAAAGGAAGTATGGACTTCCAGAGATTTATTTCATCGGATTGATCGAGGTAGTTATCCCGAAACCAACAACATAATTCAAAGAGATCAAAATCACACTGTCTCAGATATCTTGTATTCTCTGTTAGCGAGCATCTAAATCCATAGGGGGAGTAAGCATAGGATTCACTACAGTGGCGACTTTGGGAGCCATTGCAGTAGAATAATGAATGGGGGAAGAATGTGACAGAATGAATCTGCAGTGAGTTTTCAGGAAATGTTAGGAACTTTCAGTGGCAGTTCCTCTGTAGATTGATCAGAGATGGACAATGGACGCTAATGGATACTGCGATATGAGAGTGAAATAGAAGGCATGAGAAATTTTCATAAGGCGGAGAAGAAAGGGTTTAAACACGAGTGAAAATTTAGTTTAATAGGCCATAGACCGGGTGTAACCGTTAGATCAACGGTCGTAATGTTGCATTAATTTTAGTAATGGCATGGGTAAATGGGAAGAACAGTAAAGGTGGGTGTAATGGTCGCAGACGTGGCAAATGATGATAGGTGGGTGAATGGCATGGGACCATTGGAAGGAGTGACAGAAGGAGGGGCACATGGTGTGATTGGAATGGTGGTTAAGAAGGGGTGTGGAGGTAATGGTTGGGAGGAAGGTGGGTTGCGGCAGGAGTCAAAACCACTTTCGGAGTGGGGGAGAAGGGGGGGGGGATTCCGCAATCACCAGGAGGGAACACGTAGTGGGCATGAAACAGCTTTCTGGACACCCTGCCATTAAAGAGTATTGTTGCGGCGGGGTCTGAAATCATTTATGGGCCGTTGAATTGGAGTGGGGGAATGATCGGGGATACTGAGATGTGTGGGGTTTAACACTGGTCAATCCCATGAAATATTTCGGGAATATGCTTTTTTAAACCAAATTCCAAACTTTGGACAATGAACCACTTAACCACTTACATCAAAAATCCATTATTTCCTATTCTAATGCAATTTTTAAAGAAAATATGGGTGCATTTAAACGTGAAAACCCCATCAATTTTTTCATTCTTAACAGACTCAAAATACTTAGTTCAACTTACTAAATGAATCTATCCAACTGCATTAATCTAGATTAAACTATTGGATTAACTTATTTACCTATGCTACCTATCTAATATTAGCCAAGATTACACTTTTTTGCTAAGTTATTCACTCTAATATAATTAACATAAACTGAAACTAGCTTGAACATGATTAAACTATATGTTTCAAGAATAAAGGTATTGTGGCATTTAGACAAGCTGCACACAATGTCATGAATTTATTCTTTACAAACTAGTAGAGTAGTAGTGGCACTTAAACTAGCATCACTTTCATATTTATTCATTTTTTTGTGGGGTTCATTTATCATTTCTTTTCTTGTTCCTTTTTTTCTATTTTTTGTATTTAGACCCTCTTTTCATTTTTTTTATTTTCATTTTTCTATCTTATTGGAAATCATTTGGAGAAAGCAATATTATTTACAATCTGAAATACTGAAATCAATTATTCAATGATCATCTGATCCTATAAGTTATAGGACCCTAATATTTGTGAAGAAGAATATGAAGAATATGGTGTAGAGGGTGGTGGTTTACCTCCATTCCCATTACCTCCTCTTAAAGAACCTTCTCCTTTGGGAGGTTTGGACCTTTCACCCTGCAACCTATTACTCCTCTCTTCATAGAGGACCTTCACCATCTTTTTCATATCAAAGAAAGCCTTCTTGAAGACCTTCTCATCCTGTGTCATGTTTGTAGGTTCTCCTTCATGAGACATGCTCACTTGAGTCTCAAATACAACTTGAGGAAGAACTGGTGTTAGAGACTGTGGCAACCTTTCCCTCCTTCCCCTTGACCCAACTTCAGGGCTTCCAACCAACTTCCCTTCTCCTTTTCTTATTATTAACCTTGTAAGCATGACATAAACTTGCAAACAGCTAAATTCTTCTTGCAAAAAGAAAACCTAGTGCTCTAATACCAAAAATGATCTGATTAAGAATATTAGATTTTGTTGTGCTAAGATCCTCCTCAGATTATAAACAAAATGTTATTCATGTGCTTAAGGATTCATGAGTTTTGCAAGTGAAAATGAGTTTTTATGTTAATTTTATGAGAAATTTTAACATAAATAAGAAACTGAACAACAACATATAAATGTACAGAACATCACCAACAACACATCACAACAGGAACATGATGAAGGAGTTCACCCCTATTGGGCTACGTCTCTTTGGTCTAGCTTCCAATGGCTTAGGCCTCTCTATTATGCTAAAAATGTGTAAAAATATGTGTTTACAATGCTCAAATGCTTCTATAACTTGCTCCAATGAGTTCAGAAAGTGCAGAAATAGCTACCTAGCTTCTTTCTGCACCTCATCTGGTCGAAAACTGGAGACATTATGACCTCTCCTAGTTTCTCCATTATTTTCTCCACAAATTGCCCAAATTCCAGCACCGAACCCTCATTTCGCCCCCATTTCCGCTAACGAGACAACAAATCCGCGGAAATCCAAGAGTATTTGTCGAAAAGTTCATTTCTTTGTCGGGCCTAAAATGCAAAAATTTAGGGTCATATGGAGGGCATGCCCCAAGGGGCTAGCCCCCAGCGCTAGCCTCTTCCCTTCGACGGTCACGTAAACCTTGGTGGTTAACAGTAGCAACATTCACATGGGGTGGTTACCCCATCAGTCAAGCGGTGGTGGTTTTCCCTGGTGGTTAGAATGTGGCAGTGTCACATGGTCTATTAGTCCACCAATTGGCCCCACGCAACTGGCCCAACCGCCGAATTACGCGCCATTAAACTTTATAAACAATGTGCCATCCATATGGTTAAGAAACAACATGTGGTGCATTGGCAGTGGCCTCTATTGTATGTTGGGAGGTCATTGGTTGACCCCCACTACCTCCACTCATACTATAGCAATGTTTTTGGTGGCCTCTCGGGCTTCCATGTGGCGGCCTTCGACTGGGCCACGTGTCAGCCCATGTTTGCTTATCATTCCAACCAATGAAAACCACAAAATTTTGACTTGTTAGAATGTGACACTTGGCACAATTTCATTAGCTGAGGATCCCTTTGAACAAGTTAAAGCCCACATCACCTACCTAGTCAATGCCATGTCAACAGCACAGAATGCTGACTAGGCTGACCTTTTTTTTGAAAATTCACCTGTTTTGGAAGGTGAATAGAACTCATTTTTGGAGTCATACAGAGTATGTTTCACGTGAAATGAGTTGCATTGGATTCAGGATGATGAGCACTATGTGGTAGTCTAGGTTCCACACCAATATAAAAACTTTGAAATTCGAGCTATTTTTGTGAGCACCTGATCACACCCCAACATATCATGGCATCTAGAAAAGGTAAGGCTAGGCTAAAAACCATTTTCATAACCTGAAAAAACCATGCCACCAACAAAAAGAGAACCATACACCAACATGCAAAGCCATGCATGTCCAAACGAGCTAGGAAATCACACATGAAAAAGGTTACCTACAAGTATTCCTGCTGAAGTTGCCTAATCCTGCTTTTCCTTCCTTGATCATTTATTTCCTTCCTTTTCATTTTCTTTCTTTTCCTTCCTTGATCCAAAGCTAGAGTGCTCCAAGAAAGCTCTAAGTGACCAAGAATGAGAGAGAGAAAGAGAGAATAATGAGAGAGCTCCAAACTTGAACTGACAAAAGGTTGAACTGACCAAGAGCTTTTACACTGACTAAGCCTAACATTGACAAAGCTTGCCAACTGATCCTCATAAGACTTTTTATTAATGAGGCCTCTATTTTCTTCATTTTCCATTATTTTCCTTCAATTTCCTCCTCACATGCAACTTGTGACGTTTCACCTTACTTTTCTCCTAATTTCCTTTAAGTTCATAAATAAATGTGCCAAAAATGTCTTTTTGCCTTTTAATGCCTTTGCCTTAGCCTTTTCCAATTTCTTTAGCCAAAACACACATCTTGTGATGCCCACTAGGATATCTTTTCCCAACATTCAGCTTGGAATACGTGTCCCTTACTCGTGGTCTTATTTTTTCCTTTATTTACATTATTACATGGAATTTTCACCAGGGTTGTTACAACAGGTGACGAACCTCTGCAATGTGGTGATTAGTTGCCATAATTCCTCCTTTATGCAGTTTCACAGAACTCCATCATCTAGTTGATAGTCTTATACGCAGGGTTAACAAACTTGTCACAATCGTCCCATTCGAGCAGCCCTCCTTTGAAGTATCTTTCACCGGTTAATGGAAATTGGGTTTCCTTGCTTATCGAATTTTCAAGGACCTTAATTTTTGGGCTCTCGACCTCTATAACTTTTCCATTGAAGTTGTGCTCAAATTCCATAACTACCCTGTCACTATAACCCTGAAACTTTTGAAGAAAACCCATCCATCCTTTCTCCTCAAATTGGCCATTACAAGCTACATATTTTGAGCTATTGCGAAATTGGGTGAATGTAGGCTCATGGCGGTCAGCCCCCATTCCGAAGGTGGAACAATGTTGAAGGTTAGGAGGAAAATGTTGGGATTCACAAGTCGATTAACTACTAAACTTAGCAAAGGAGACATGCAACCCTTGTTTTTTGGGTTTCACATAGACTTAAGTTTATTTGAAATGGAAGCTATGTGTTTCTTAATTATGTCATGGGTTGGTTGCTTGTAATGATAGAGTAGATATTTGACACATGGATCACACGAATGAAAATGAGTGGATGAGTAGTGGGATAGGATGATTTATTATTAGTTGGATATGGAAAAAACATGTAAATTATTACAATGAAAGGATGTAGATCAATATTAAATCCCATTATACATATTCTTTCAATTAGTCCAAGTAAATGAAAATTCATTCATACCTTGATTTTACTGCATAATGATATCCAGGAGCTCTAAAATAATAATGATGGGAAAAACTTGAGCCTGAGCTAAGTGTCCTCTCCATTTGTCAATTTCATTACAAAAGAAATGTTATTTAATCATGAATGATCCAAAAACTTGTAATTTGTTACCTCCATTGATTCCAATGTTGTTGGTCTAATGTTGATACCATCTATGCTCTCTGGACTTGATATTCATACTCATAAAAATTATGTAGTACCTAACTCAGCCTATATTTAGTACTGAATTATGTACAAAACCTTTGAACTTACTCATCAAGTCATAGAAACAGTGAAAAATTATGGTTGTACTGGAAAAAATGAACATAAATCTTCCTTGAAACTTCATGTAAGACAATTTTAGGAATTGTGACTGAAATCTGAATTTTGCTTGCTGTAGAACAATTTGGTGCCATCAATCCATGGATTTTGACCAAGTCTGTAATGATCACTGCCTTGGGAATTTCAATTTTTGGGAGCCTAAAATGCACAAAAGAAGACTCCAATGGGGGTTTATTTCCCATACTTATTCTACTGAGCCCAGGAAAGAATAATTTTGTACTTAGGATAGACCTATCTACCTCTTTCTCATACACTTAATGAGCTTGAGTTAGTCGATGCTTGGGGTATTCAATTTTAGAGTGTTTGAAAAACCCAAAGTAGACTCTAGGTAGTTTCTTTTCCATACTTATTGTGCTAATCCCGGAAAACAATAATTATGTACTTGGAAGATCCCTAACTACTACTATCCCATCAGTATTAACAAGTCTGGGTCATTCAATGCTTGAAACATTCAAGTTTAGGGGGTCTAAAACGTTCACAGTAAAGTCCAAAACATCATTTTTCGCAAATAATATGTCAAGTTTGGATAAAGGAATAAACTTATCCTTGAAAATTTTCCTCTTTATTCTATTTGAATTGTGGAGGAAAACAAAAGTCAGCCAACTGTATATATATATATATATATATATATATAGCGAGAGAGAGAGAGAGAGAGAGAGAGAGAGAGAGAGAGAGAGAGAGAGAGAGAATTTAAAGAAATCAATTTGAAGAACCAACAGGAGTTGGATCCCCCTTTTGAACCAACTCCATTTCTGGATCCTGCATCACATTCTGCAAAAATTATTGTCGAGAGAGGAGGTGGTGGTAGATTTTATGTTTGTGGCCATTTACCACAAATTAAGTTTGGTCATCATCAATGGTTTTAATCCTGACTGAACCATTATCGAAGACTTCCTCCACCTCATAGGGTCCCAGCCATCTAGTTGAAATTTTCCTTTTGAAATGTCTAAATCTTCTATCATACAACAACACCCAATCTCTTGGTTGGAAGACCTTTTTCTCAATATACTTATCATTCCATCAAGTTCTCCAATCCTATACTAACATAGTTCTTTGGAAGGACTCTTGTTTGATTTCGTGAATTTTGTTTAGCTGAAGTATTCTTTGTTTCTAAGCTCCATTTAGATCCATTCCTATTTGAGTAGCAATACAAAATGTTTTTACCTGAAATTCAATGGGGAGCAACACCTACTTCCCATATACTAACTCATATGGAGTATATCCCATCCCATTTCTCCATGTTATTTGATAAGCCCATAATGCTTCTGACAACCTATCAGCCTAGTGCGCATGGTGTAGCTTAATTGTTTTAGTGAGCATGGACTCCAAGACTTTGTTAGCGGGTTCAACCTATCCATTTTTGTGAGGGTGGTATGGGGTAGATTTCTGGTGCTTAATCGTGTATTCTTCAGTGATAGCCTTTACTAGTTGGAATTGAATTGTGTCCCCTGATCAGTGAAAAATTATCTAGGTAGCCTAAACTGAGTGAAGATGTCTTCAAAGAGGAAATCTACAATAGACTTCTCAGTGGAAGAAAATAAAGCCTTAGCTTCAACTCACTTTGTCACATTATCATTACAAACTAATATCTACCGCTTTATCTTGGACATGGGAGAGATGGGGCCTACAAAATCCAATGCCCACTTTTCAAAAGACTCTATTGATATATGAGTTTGAAGAGGCATTTCATCACTTGGAACGGGCCTCCCATTCTTTGGCAAGCATCACAACTAGAAAAAAACCTTTTGGCATCTTTAAAGAGAGTGGGCCAGTAATAACCTGCATGTAGGACCTTATAAGTTGTTATTTTGTCTACAAAGTTTCAACCACAGTGTTCACTATGGCAATATCTCAATAAATCATACATTTCATCTTCACGTACACACCTTCTCATGATTAAATTATGTCTGGTGTAGTATAGGTCTCCTTCTATCCAAGAATAGTTGGCACTCCATTGCACAATGTTGTGTTTCCCCCTAGTATATAGATTTGTGGCAGCCTGCCTGATACCAGATAGTTAGCCACATTATAAAACCAAGGAGTATGTGTTGAAATAATAAACAAATTCTCATCAAGAAAGTCATTCATAACTAGTACTGGATCTATGCCTCGTGCAATATTCATTCGGGACAAGAAATTTGCAGTTGAATTAGCCCATCCAAGCTTGTCAATCACAGTGATCTTAAATTCTTGAAGTAAGAGTAACCCTCTAGTATTTCTTCCATTAGTAATTGGCTTATTCATAAGGAATCTAATAGAAGAGTGATCAATATGGAAACAAAAAATCATAACCAGTAATATAGTGCCTAAATTTGTTGACAACATGGACTGCTACTAGTAATTCTTTTTTGGTAACAGTGTAATTTAATTTTGAAGGTGAGAGATTTTTTCTAAGGAAATAAATAGCATAAATAATTTGATTCTCACATTGCCCTAACATATCTCCAAGGGTTGTATCTGATGCATCAGTACAAATTTGAAAAGGGAGAGACCAATTAGGTCCTCTCAGTACTGGGGCAGTTGACAATTTGTCCTTCAGTACCTAAAAAGAATTTTGAAAATCAGTGTCCCATAGAAAATCAACATCTTTAGTGAGAAGTTTAAACATAGGTGTTGCAATATCAGTGAAATTTTCAATAAATATCCTATAATACCCTACATGTCCCAAAAAAATTCTTACCTCCTTTTGCGACGTTGGAACTAAAATACGTGATATTACCTCAATTTTTGTAGGGTCAACTTTTATCCCTGCTTGTGACACATGGTGACCCAAAAAAATCCCCCCATTTTGCATCATTTTGAATTTGATGTTACTTAGAGCCATATGAGCATCTTGACTACGAATCAACACTTTTTCCAAGTTCTCCAGAGCCTGTTGAAAGTCATCGCCATACACTGTGAAGTCATCCATTTAGACTTCCACACAGTCATGTATAAGATCAGCAAAGATAGTTAGGACAACTCTCTGAAACATAACTGGAGCATTGCGCAGGCCAAATAGAAGGACTCTATAAGCATAGGTGCCCCATGCATAGGTAAAAGTAGTCTTCTCTTGGTCCTCCAGATCTATTTGGGTCTGGTTGTAGCCACTATACCCATCCACGAAGGAGAAATACTTTTTCCATGAGAGAGTATCAAGCACCTGGTCAATAAAAGGCAGAGGGAAGTAATCCCACAGGGTGGCTTTGTTCAACTCCCTGTAGTCAACACAAATTCACCATTTCCCATTTTTTGTGGGAGCCACGACCAAGGGGGATATCCATTTACTGTCAGAGATGGGGTATATAAAATTTGAACTCAAAAGTTTTTGCAATTCATCTTTGACAATTTCTTTGAGAGTTGGATACATTCGTCTTTGTTGTTTCCTTACAGGTATGATTTATTCATTTATGTAAATGTGGTGCATAGAAGTATCAGGATGGATCCCTTTCATATCTAAATAATCCCAATCAAATTCTCCAAACTATTTTTGAATCATGTTTATTACTTGTTGTCTTTGTTCTGTACTTAAATATGTACCAATATACAGTGTTTTTCCAACGCTGATTTTAACAGGTTGGGAATTTACTTCTATGGTTTCTTCCAAGGCTGCAATAGTAAATTATGCAAACACAGCAGGGTAACAAGTTTCATGAAATTCACTGCTGAAAACATGATGGTAGCCACTAAAAGAAATAGGGTAATTTATACAACTGATATTAGATAAGAATTGTTGCAAAACATGTTTTTCTGACTATTCTTGAAGCCCTCTTGATTGTTATAAATTCACCAAGGGAAGCATATAGTCTTCTTACCCACAGAGATTTTCCAACCAAAGAGGTACTTCAGCAGTTAATTGGGCAGGTGGAAAAATAGTCAATCCTTGAATTTGTAAGCCATTAGAAATTGTCATTTCCCCATTTCTACACCCAATAACAACATTAGTCGTGGCCATCCAAGGCTGCCCTAGAACTATAGGGTGACCAGGTTTAGTCTTTTTTGGGGAAATTATTATAAAATCAACTCGATATTCCGAGGAAGCTATTGTTACCACCACGTCTTCTAGGACCCTCACAGGTTTGACAATGGACTTATCTGTTATTTCTAACACAATCGGTGTAGGTATTATCTATTTTAATTTCAATAATGTCATAGTATCAACAGTCATTGCATTAATGGTTTCCCCCAAATCTACTAGAGTATTAGGCAGAAAAGTTCCATTGATCTCTATGGTTACCACGAGGTTCCCTAGATCATCGTATTTTGGTGGTAATCCAAATATCATTTCTGACATTTTGATGATGACTTTAATATTCTGATTATTATTCCTCTTCCTTCCTGGATTTTTAATGCAAATATCCATAATATTCTTGGTATATATAGGAATGTCTTTAATGTCTTATAACAAAGGGATTTTTATACAGATATTCCTCAACTCCGACTCCAAGTCATATTCTGTGTGAATTTTGGTTTTCTTCACAAGCAATCTTTCCGAAAAAGGAGGATCCTTGGGTTCTAAGAGATCATGTGGTTCTTTTATTTCATTTGTTTTTTCATTCTCTGTTTGTTCAATGGTTTTGTCTTCAAATTCTATATGAGGATACTCCTCTTGGATAACTACTGTTGATTTATTTTTGTTAAAAAATTTCCCAAACCTTAGTTGAATTTCATTGAAGGGAAAAGTAGTGATAGCATAAGTGGGAAAAGGTTGCAGATCAATGTTTTGTACAGGTTGAGGAGGTCTATTATTGGGATTAGAAATTGGTTTTGTAGGCAGTTGTGTTGGTCGAGGAGGGTTAAATGATTTTTGCATCTATTGTGAAGATGGATTGGTTTTTTGAGGTAGGGGCAAGTGTTGTTGTATTGGAGGTGAACCTTGATGTGGTTGTGTAGGCCATGAGGAGTAAAATGGTTGATAATTCCATCATTTATTTTGAGTAAAAACTTGCATATTAGGGTCCTGATAAGTATTATTTTTTGGCACCCTCCATGATGGTTTCCTAGTTGATTGAGGAAGCTCACTAGTCTCAACCCCCCCTTTGTAAATAGCTTGTAATCCTGGAAGGGAGGGGCATTGGTCAGTGGGGTGCTAACAGGTATAGATCCCACAAAATTCTACCACATTAATGGGGCATTCCCTCTCAAGATGCTTTCATCTGCATTTAGGACAGAAAATAGCCAAAGTAACCTTATCTTCCTCTTGTTTTCTTTTAATTTTCAATGTATCCAACTGATCACTAATAATATTAAGGATGTATGTTTGAAAATTTTCCAATAGTTTCCACATCTCAACTCGAGTGATACCACCCTGTATTGGTTTATAATTCCTAGACACATAATCCCCTGGGTTGTCCTGGGGCCTTTTTCCTACCTTAGCTTGACTTTTAGAATAAGTTCTGCATAGTTCAACTATTTCAGCAAAGGGCTTCCTATAGATATCATCGGAACTCAAGACATTTAGTGTTTTATTGCATTCTTCCCTTAACCCATTTAAAAATATAGTCCTAAAGGTTATCTCATCCATATTACCCACTCGAGATTCGTGATATTTATAAAGGAACCTTTCAAGGTATTCCTCCAAACTCTCATATTCCATCTATTGCATCCTAAAAATATCATTAACATCTCTACTCTTATAGTAATCTTGATATTTCTTAAGAAAAATAAACTTCATATCATCCCATGAGTAAATAGTATTTTCTCCCAAGCTCATGAACCATCTCAAGGCCGAAAATTTCAAGGTGGCAGGAAATAGTTTAAGTTTATGTGCATCATCATAATATTTATAACTTCTGCAAAGAATATCAAATTCAAACAGAAAAGATTCAGGGTCCTCAGAGGACGTGACGTGGAAAAGTGGAAGATATGCCAAGGGTATGTTTTTCATAGTAATATTTATGGTGATGTTCAGAATAGGAAATCCGAAGGTAGTTTCTACATCTTCGTCATTGTCCTCAGGTCCCCCTCTTAGTCCAGCTCTTCAATCATTATTCCCACTGAGTAAAGTATAGATCCTATCATTGTCCCCAGTGTTGTCTTCACCATTATTTCTACCATTATTCCTGTTTTCCTCACCTACTCCTGTGTTGGCCATCTTTGTGACAGGTTCAGAAGTAAGACCTGGTATAGTATTCCAGATAGAAGAAGATTCGACTGGATTGGGCCTAATGTAGCCATGTCCAAATCCCTTTGAGGTCCTCCTACTGCTGACTCTACCTATGAAACTACCACCAGTTTTGTGCCCACAACATATCCTAAGATAGTTTTTTCTTGTTGTGGTGTACTTTGAGGTTGTTCTACCTCCCCTTTATGTGATATTCCTTCTACTAAGGCCACATTTCTGGTAGATATTTCTCCCTCCTCTCTCACACCTATGTAACAATTAATGAGATTAGTTGGAGGTGTCTTTGTAGGACCAAATAATTCCAAAAATGATTTTGTACTTTGAATAAATATCCCCTTACTATCTCTAGGTCTACCTCTACTTTTTCACAAGAAAAAGAAAACACTACAAAGATCTACTACAGACAACCAGACTTTGGAGCAACCCCACCATAGTGGATGCATGGCTCTTCACTCACGTCTTATCGTACACTCTCCTCCCTCTGATTTCCCTGCAAAATCATTACCACACATAAATATTTAGAGAAATATTACCTGGACCGTTTGAAACTCCCTGGAAATGGAGCCAAAAATGTTAGGGCTTTTATGTCATTGAATTCCCTATGTTTAAATTGTCAACTAGATTTTGTAAAATTTGAGTTGTAATGCATTACAGTTCAGATCTATATTTACCCTATGCAGACTTAGTATGAATTTAAGTGCAAATTGAACAACTTTGTTCCTAACAATCACACCAAAGCTTGTTGAAGTGAAGAAACCTATTTCATTATACAATCAAAATCACTAATGATGAAAACTATTTCATGTGCACAAGCCAAATTACTATTTCATTCTCAATTATGGCACATCTAACTCAAAAACTCTTCCAAAAATAAGATTGGCAACTATCACAAGTAATGTTCCAAAATCAACCTAACAACCAACTTCATTTAAAACCATTATGTAAAACTAATCCCTATTTCTATGAATCAAAAGTAAACTCAACAATATCTTGCAAAGTAACTCAAACTATTTCCTATGTACTATTTCATTCAAAGAAAACTAAGCATCTGAACACATAACTTATTGCTTCCTATCTCAAAATCAATCTGAGAAATTAGATAGTACACAGTTTCGATTTATCTAAGCAAGTGAACAAAAATAAACCTGACTCAAGGCTCACTATGAAATAAAATAAATGGCATATCACTAATTCAAATGATCAATACACTACCAATCAAATAATCATCATATTGTAAATCGAATAACCAACACACAATAAATGATATGTAATTCTCCAAGCATTAACACTCTCTACTTAATCAATGAATGACACATTGTTTTCAAGCAATTCCCACAAGAATTCAGACTAAACAAAAGCTACAGGAGTTTATTTCCAATAATATATGGATCCACATATCATCAAAACACTTCCATTTAGAACAAAGGATTCAATCTAAAATATAAGAATTTGTTTCTCATAAATATTTTCCAAACTGAAACCTTCTTCTTTAGCGTTCACGAAATCGTGAGAGAAATCAAAGAAGTTGGTAAATGCAGAGTATACTTATAACAAATATCGTAAAGCTTGCCAAAATTCAATAAACATTTCACTAGATATCACAACTTCAGATCTACGAAAGCATCAAATGAATTTTATGTGCAATTCTAAGTACGGAAATTCTGGAAATTATCAACGAAAGAATGTGAATATTCAAACATAGTTATGCCTAATCAATTTGAAACACACCTCCTACTTAACGAGAACTAGTACAGGACTTGGTCAAGGTTTATGGTGGGTGTTATAAACATATTTGGGCACTGCAACCCCAATCACATATGTCGATAAACCAAGGGCTCTTAAACCCCTAAAAGTGTTGTTTCATACCCTAAAGAATCATGGTCAACTGATTACATCATTTCCCAAAAGTTCCACCTGAAAAACCACTCAGAATTGGCCAAAACTAGACCATACAGACTGCTCCATGCTCAAGGTTCGATGCATACTAGCTGCTACACTAGCCAGGTGCAATGCATACTGAAAGAGACTTCTGTGGGGTGCGATGAGTGAGAGTAGACAAATGGCAGAGACAGTTTGCTAAGTGGAAACCCAGAGAATCTTCTAGAAACTTCTCATATGACACTTGCCTCTCTGAATTCGCCCAGGGATGAGTAAGAGATCAATGAAATCTCCAAGTGGAACCAAGAACTATCAGTGGAATGACACTAATAAAAAACCCAGAGTTGACTCACCCCTCTGCAAATATCTATAAATGGATCCCTCATCTGAGAGATCTAGAGGCTGGAATTTTGTAATTTGTAAGGAAGTGTTGTTGGTTTCTCTTTGAGAAGAGACATTGTATTGTTGGGTGATCTTGCTTTTCATGAGGTGAAGAGGGCTTTGATGCTGGATCAGACAGCTGGGTTGTAATCCTCTCTTCTATTTCTACTATTAATAAAGTTCTTTGAGTTTTCCTCCATATAATCGTGTATTTGTGAATCTTGTTATTTGTGGATGCAATTGTATGGTCAATGTATTTCTGATTTTGCATTGTTTATGATATCATAGATCGAGATGCTTTGATGGTGTTTTGTTGCTTTGACTCTATAGGTATTCTCTAAAGCGGGACAAGTAGTAGAGGAGTGGCAAGCTCTATTAAGGGAGAGAGGAAACAAGAAACGAGTCAAGCGGAAGATCTAGGTTGGTCCTCTTTGCTTCTCTCTTATCTATCATACATAAAAGAAATCACAATTTTCTTTGATTGTTTGTTTCTAAGATAGCTACCCGTCTTAGTGGGACTAGCAGATCAAAAAGACACTAGATTTCCCAGAAACAAAATGGCGACTCCGCTGGGGAGCAATTAGTTTGTTTGTTTGTTATTCTTGTTTGCTTTATAAACTACAGACGGAGCCTGAAGTGAGCCAGCTAGCCTTTGAACTGCTTTTGCTATGCAACTACAAAGTATATGAATGTTGCTTCAGTCAATCTCCAGGTTGGTTTATGAACTGAACATCTAACTTACAAGCATCCTAAACGCCCTTGTGGTAGCTCAATAACCTCATAAGATCATACACCTATACTTTGTTTTTACTTTCTATCATAGCTAAGCCTAAATTACTGAACTTAGCTGCAAATTTTGAGAAAAAACCAAACTCAGTTTCGTTCCCTAGCCCATCACATTGTCTGTAACTGGTAGCCTATATGCATCGCACCTCCCATGTGTTGCAGGTGAGATACATCCCTGTTTCCCTTAAGGACAGGTGCGATGACTGAATGATACTGTTTCTGTCTTTGGAATTTGGTTTTTTCCTCCTTGTTTTCAGCTCTATTCAATAGTTTTGCTACTTATGATCAGTATATCATTGCTGAAGCCTCCTTCCTTCACATTATTCAGCCTCCATTGATAAGGATTTGTAAATTTTTTTATGTGTTTGTCTATCATTTGCAATCCTTCTTTGTCAAAAGTAGCTTAATCAAACTGTCATTTTTGATGTAAAGAAGTGTCGTAACTGTCATTTTGAGTCAAAAAGGAGAGTGTCGTAAAGTCTTCCTCTTCCAGATAGTCGATTGTACTTTTGCTATTGTATTTGATTTGAATTGTTCATATTTAAAGTGTCGAAAAAAAAATTCTATTCAAAATCGAAAAGTGTCGTTTCAGTCTTCCTTTCATTTTGAAAAGAAATTGTGGAAGTGTCGCTTTGAAGAAAATAGTTCATATTTGTACTTAGTTTTCCTTTTTGGCATTCTCACATTAAGGAAACGAAAAAAAAAAATACATGCATCTGCATTTGCATTTAGACTGTATGCGGAAAATGATTTAGGAAAAGTGAATTTAGTGTGTGCTCTCTGCTCTTTGTTGAAAGAATCGTAAACCTCTTTCCTTAGTAGCTAGGATTTTCATTGCTTAAATAAACGACTTTTTATCATTTTAGATTGCATATTTAGGAATTTTACATCTACATCAAGTGGTGAACCTTGAAAGATGAACTTCTAAGAAAGATCAACTCTAAAATAAATCTCAATGAACATAAAAACGCTTTGGAACCTAACGTAACACATCTAGAAGTCTAGGCTAGAGACGTATTCCGACGTCGTAAAACTTGGTAACTATCGTTTTCATCGAAGGTTGGGTGATTCCTCCTCTTTGATACGACAAATGCTAGTATGGACTTGTGCTCCCCGTACCGTCAAGTATATATTGGGAGACCACAATAGGCTGATATCCTTTATCCATAGGAAGCCGTGTCTGCTGCCCTATCGACCGCAATGCATTGAACACAGCATTCAGGAAGATTGACTGTTGTACATAAGTCCTTGGTAATTTCTCTTTAATTTACCACCAAGGTGTATTTTAGAGTTTTGCGATTGGTTTGGTAATCCCTCTGTCTAGATTTCTAGAGTAGTCACTTTCGTTTCTTTTCAACTCCTTAAAAGAAAAGGTCCATCTAAGCACTTGTCACTTCAGGCTCATTAAAAATCGAAGGCGACTAGAGTCATCTTTAACTTTTTCTTGACTCCTAAAAATTGAAAAAGCAAAGTTGTGTCAAAGCGTCATTAAAATTTACTTAATTCGGAATAACATCCTTGTTCCTTCGTTGATCTTAGGTTGAGGTAATGGAGTCCACCGATCAAGGAATCCCTCTTGGGGGGAATCCTAGTCCTTTCTCTTCTTGGGGAGATATCAGTGCTCCGTATATGGCTACATTTTCCCTGCTGGGAATCACAATTGGCCTGCCAGTATGGCTATTCTCAACCTCTGTCGTTCAAAATACCATAATTCCTCAGCAATCAAATCAGCAACCAGTTGATACCAAAAGTGACCCTTCACCTTCTACTTCATTTGTTTCTCCCTCCCCTTCTTCCTCTTCGCTTGGTGAAACTAGTGATACTAAAAACCAAGTGGCTGAGAAGAAGAAGAAAGGGAAAGAGAAGAAGAAGAAGAAGTTGGTTAAGCAAGGGGGCAACAATGAATCATCTAGTGAAAATCCACACATTAAAACTCCTAAATATCCTTGTCTAATGTGCAAAGGAAACCATTTTCATCGAGATTGTCCTTGCATTCCGTGAATCTTGAGAGAATGGTCTCCCCGTTCGCACCATCCGGTGTCATCAACCTCTGGTGATCATGTTGACAGCACACCATCAACTAGTGAAAATGAAGTTCCTGGACAGAAAGGAAAGGTCAAAATTCCATGTCAATTATGCGATGAAGACCATCACCTTCGCCAATGTCCTTTTCTGGATGAGGCCAAGAGAATCTTACATAACCGTCCTGCTTCACCACAGCAACTTCCACCTGGATACAAGAAACTCTTACCAAGTCCATCGCTAGTTGAAAACCCAACTGATGTAACTCAACCATCAGTCGAAGTGCCTATCGTTGAAAGTAAACCTTCTGAGTCCATGCTGGACCAAAGTCAACAGGTCGAGATGGCAGTCGACCCAATCTTGCCTTCAGAAGGTCCACCTTCAGACGATACAATTTCCAAAGAGAATGAGAACAATACTATCCAAATTCTTTTTGTTAATACAGAGTCTGATGAACTTGGGGGAAATCCACCCATTCCTTTACAACAGGAGGAAAGTTCCCCATTTCAAGAGGTTCATCCAGCCGTTTATTCGGTACCCCCTCCAAGCAATCTAGTCGTTTCCTTCGATTGGAATCAACTAGCGGGACCCTGCCTTCCATCTAATGTACCATTTTGAATCATAGTACGAGTTTACAAAATGATCATGTCTAGAACTATCATAGATGAAGGGGCTTCAATGAGTATCCTTTCCTCAACTTCTTGGAAAGCACTTGGTTCACCACCGCTTTTTCTTGAGAATCAAAATTTGTCAGGCTTCAACAAAGGAACTAGTCGACTGTTAGGGATCCTTCCGAAGTTGCCTATAACTTTGAAAAGGAAAACCATTCACTTGAACATGATGGTAGTCCAAGGAACATTAGATTACAATCTACTCCTTAGATAGGACTACATTTACAACATGGGAGCTATTGTTTCCACACTCTTTTGAGTGATGTGTTTCCCGCATGAAGGGAGAGTGGTGCAACTTATCGACCAGCTTTCATTTCCTAGTTCAAACGAAACTACGAGTCAAACATCATCCCTAAATGGTCTCTTTGCATCAAGAATGTCTCTTCCACCTTCACTTCATCCACCTAATTACCGCGAGTAGTTAGGTGAATGTAACGAAGCTTAGGGGGCATGCACCCTGGTCTGCTTCGGCGGGCGAACCCAGCTGAAAAAATGGATTTCCTTGTAGGTTATATGATTGGTATGAAAAACCATTTCCTTTTAGGATATGGAATCAATCTAAAACAGTTATCTCCTCCCAAGTTATGTGATTGGGAGCTCACACCATTCACCTTTGTCTATTTTGATGGACAAAGCCAAGGAAGTGTTTTATCTGCTCCGCGAACGAAACAATCCTTCTTAAATGCAGGGACTTCCATAAGGTAACCTAGAAATTCTCGTTTTCTCAATACCTGGGGGCATGCAAACCCTTTTTATGCAAGTGAAAAGCAACCATTTTCTTTTTTTTAGCTTTTTAACATTTTTAGCTGTTTAGCTTCTTAGTTTCAACTTCTTAGGTTAGGTGATTGGTCTGATCCACCATTCACCTTTGTCTGCAGCGTGTAGACAAAGCAAAGGAAGTGTTTTGTCTAGATGGAAGACAAAACTATCCTACCTAACCTCAGTAGTTCCTTAGCTATCAGTGTAGTTAGCTTTGTAGTTTGGTCATTTCTAGCATACATAAAAAGGCAATGAGCAAAGTTTTGCATGGTGCAAGCTCGCTAGAAAATGAACCTACTAATGAGAGACATCTATAAAAAGACTGACATGAGCAATGTTTCTGCAAGGTTCAAGCTCATTAAAAAATAAACCCGCCACTGAGCATATGTTAACGCAAGGTTCAAGCTCATTAAAAAATAAACCCGCCTTCAGTAAACGACCTATGTGATTGCATTGTTATCATCCTTTTAAGCCTTGGTTGTGTTCTTACCATCACCTCCATTCTTTTGGCCGATCATACGCTTCCACTTGATTGCTTGCCCTTTTGAGGAATAGCTGTGATGAGTGACACTGTTTGCCACCCTCTTCACACTGCCATGTTTCTAGAAGTTCCAAACTTACCTGGAACCAGTTGCTACCCGAAAACATCACTCATTCCTCAAAAACGAGTCTCTTTTAAGCTCTTTTTAGACTCGTAAAATATGAAAAGATTGTCGAGCTACGGGCCTTTCCAGCTCGTTAAAGTAAAGGGAAGCACCATCCCTCCTCTACATTTTAATCTTTTTAGACCTGAGGGATCATCCCACAAAAAGATCCAGTGCTTGTCTTTTTCAGCTCGCTAAAGCGATCGAAAAGTCATCCCTTTCGTGTTATTTTATACGTTTTCGGACTTCAGGAATTATGCTACGAAAAAGGACTGTTGGAGTTTCCTTTTCATCCCTTTTGAAGCTCTCTAAACATGAAAAGGACCGAGTTATCCTTGTCGTTAAACTCATTAAAATAATAGCGACAAACTTGTCCACCCAGACAAGAACGAGTTTCACTGTCGCTAGACTCGCCAAATGTAGCGACAGGTTTGCCCGAAGGGAAAATTATAGAACAAGCATATGTTATCCTCCTCAAGCTTAACAAAAATAAAGGCGTACTGGTCAGCAATGACTGGGGAAAAAAGGGAAGAAAACTTGAAGAACTTCATTGGCAGCAGGTCTCTGTTGAACATGACACTTTCACTCCATCACCATGATTGAGTCAGGTTGGGTTATTCCGTTCACCAGTCACATCACCATTGATCCCCCGTACCATACATTTTTGGGGTTAACACTACCAATCCATCTCAGTGTCACCGATATGTTCAAGAGAAGTCATTCAGAGAATTCACCACCCAACTAACGCCTCATCCACTGCAATACCTTCACCCTCCATTTTTCATGACCGCCATTCCTGAACCTTATATCAGAAGATCGTTTTCACCTCCAGAAAATCATTTTGCTTTGTTTCGTGTCATAGATGTGGGATACATTAAGGCCCTCCTATGACGGGTCACTTCTTGTCAACATCAGCTCATTATCCAAGAAGTTGACTTAAGAACAACCCTTTTAGTACTTTGAAGCTTGCATGCCTCAATGGCAAGTTTCTCACTTCCGACAACAAGTTTACATTAATGGCCTTCGAATGAAAGATTTTGTGGGGCATTCGACATCAAATCATATATTCACACCACGTGAATTGTACTGTAGTACCTTGAGGGTCATTATCATTATCGATGATTCCTCTTGCGCCTATTAATATCTTACATCATTGGATGGTAATCAGGCGATGTCTTTCCATGTTCGACTTCAGAACATCTTTTCACATGGATCGACTTGTACATTGCACGAAGATTGAACAAGTTTGAAGACCCTGGATCTAGTTTCATCCATCCGGGCTGCGATATATTCAGGAATATAAAGACATCAAGTGTACACAGAAGCTGCACAAATGATCATCCAAGCTAAGGGATGATGACTCTGCAAAGAGTCACCAGTCTACAATAGTAGATGATTATCTGTCCTATGTACATGAAAATGAATTTATAAAGCTGAGCATGGGAATGCCCACCTCAGCTAGATCATGAAAATAATATGATGATGATGTATTGTATTATATTTTATACAGGTCACCTTCCAATTCGAATACCTCAGATCCTCATGATAAAGGATTTCACCCAACATCAGAAGATTTACGACCTCATGCTTTAGGGGGCAACTGTTATAGACATATTTGGGCACTGCAACCGCAATCACATATGTCAATAAACCAAGGGCTCCTAAACCCCTAAAAGTGTTGTTTCATACCCTAAAGAATCATGGTCAACTAATTACATCATTTCCCAGAAGTTCCACCTGAAAAACCACTCAGAACTGGCCAAAACTAGACCATACAGATTGCTCCATGGTCAAGGTACAATGCATACTGGCTGCTACACTAGCCAGGTGCAATGCATACTGAAAGAGCCTTCTGTGGGGTGCGATGAGCGAGAGTAGACAAATGGCAGAGATAGTTTGCTAAGTGGAAACCCAAAGAATCTTCTAGAAACTTCTCATATGACACTTGCCTCTCTGAATTCGCCCAAGGATGAGTAAGAGATCAATGAAATCTCCAAGTGGAACCAAGAACTATCAGTGGAATGACACTAATAAAACACCAAGAGCTGACTCAACCCTCCGCAGATATCTATAAATGGATCCCTCATCTTAGAAATCTAGAGGCTGGAATTTTGTAATTTGTAAGGAAATGTTGTTTGTTTCTCTTTGAGAAGAGACATTATATTGTTGGGTGATCTTGCTTTTCATGAGGTGAAGAGAGCTTTGATGCTGGGAGGATGATGCTGGATCAGACAACTGGGTTGTAATCCTCTCTTCTATTTCTACTATTAATAAAGTTCTTTGAGTTTTCCTCCATATAATTGTGTATTTGTGAATCTTGTTATTTGTGGATGCAATTGTATGGTCAATTTATTTTTGATTCTGCATTGTTTATGATATCATAGATCGAGATGCTTTGATGGTGTTTTGTTTCTTTGACTCTATAGGTATTCTCTAAAGCAGGACAAGTAGGAGAGGAGTGGCAAGCTCTATCAAGGGAGAGAGGAAACAAGCAAGGAGCCAAGCAGAAGATCCAGGTTGGTCCTCTTTGCTTCTCTCTTATCTATCATACATAAAGGAAATCACAATTTGCTTTGATTTTTTGTTTCTAAGATAGCTACCCATCTTAGTGGGACTAGCAGATCGAAAAGACACTAGTTTTCCCAGAAACAGTGGGCCCTTTCCACAACTTGGAACAATTCTAACTTACTTCAATAGTTCAGAGATCAAGCAAACAAGAATTCTCAGATATATGTAGAACCTGGAACAATTATATTAAAAACCTTCAATAGAACATAAGTTTGAGAGTTCAATCTTAAAAAAAAAAAAAAATGATATCATGTCACAATCTCCTCTTCACTGATTTAGTCTATGCGTGTATATGTGTAACCTCTCATAAAAATGCTGGGCCTTTTTAAAGAATTCAGGCCTACAAATGGTTACAACAAAATGACAAAGGAAAGAAAATACATCTATTAACTAGGCTAAATTAAGCTAAGATAAATCCTCAGAATCACTTCACCAGATCATAACTAAATTGTTCCATTTGTGACACTAAATTTGGATCAAGGAAACTAACACTATTCTTCTGAACAAGAGAACTATCTTTGGGATGCTAACAGTTGACTAGTTGTCTAGTATCGAGCTTGAAATAGAGTACCGATTTGAGTACCAGATGGAGTACAGAATAGTTGCTCTAAAATGGTTGCTTTCTGTATTCGTTGGACTGGGTGTTGGACCTCTAATGAACTTTCCACATACTCAAGTGTCTTCCCTATATTTAAGAGTCTAGCTATAGATTAGTCAATTAAGTCAAGATATATAAATTTATTTAGCATCTATTTAAACTAAGGAAAGATATAATAAAATAGTCCTTATTAGTAATTCTCACCTGCACTGTAAAGTAACACGGTTTAGCCAGTGTGGAGTGATTTTATGGTGTCAAAAAGGGGTAAAGTAGGGTATATGATAGTAAAAACATTAGGATAGGGTGTGAAAAAGGGTGACAATAGTAGGTCCCAACAATGATTAAACTTGTCAAGAAGCTCTTAAACAAAGTAGTCAACCTAAAGAAAAATTCAAGAGAAATCTTGTATGGAAATAATCCTTTATACTTGTTAGGGCCTAAATCTACCTCAGGCTGAGAAAGGCAGGTCTAGGGTAACATCAAACCATGCTTAACCTGGTAGCTAGCCCTAACAGGTCGGGAGAGGGCTCTCTCCATGTCAATCTCAATGAAAATTTTACAAAGAAGGCTTGAGATGACAGATATAAAAACTAATTTTAGGCTAGGTATGTTTGCTCAGAATATTTTGATTGATTTTAATGGTTGGTTGCTAGATCAAATGGGGAAGGCAGCTTTGGGTCCGGGAAATCAACACAGATTTGCAGAGGTTTCTGTGGGGCGAGGTAGGCAAGTGTTTTAGCACTTTGAAATGAGTGTAATGGTGAGTCTAAATACTGGTGAGGAGCTAGAGAGGGCATGCAAATGTCATGAGTCCTCTTCAGACAGTAGAAAACATGTAAAACTAAATAAACCCTAAGGTAGAGCACTGAAATACCAATGGATTCTACCTTTTACACTTGATTCATTTAGTTATGCAGAATAAGAGAGATGATGGCACACATAAAACATAAGATAAACTGAATTACAGAGAAGAAAACAATGCTAATTCACATTACCACAAGAATCCCACAAAATGTTGCAAAACCCTAGTTTATTTCCTTGCCAAACTACAGAAGTGATTTACAAAATAGCTTAATGCATCCACAAGAGTCCAACCTTGACAAATGACTAAGAAAGTACAATATATAGGCATCAAACCACCTATGCTAGCCATCAAGGGTCGAATCCATGAGTCAAGGAGCTGTTTCAACAAGATCTAAACTAGGAACTGAAAAATAGGCAGTGGAACAACTTGCCTCTAAAACTATGGAAACTGATTCATTCAGCTCAAAACCACCTAAAACTGATGTATCTACCTCCTTAAGTCATTTTTCATCATTTTTACATCACAATACATCAATTTACATCATATTACATCACGAATTTGACCATGAGAGAAGAAAAAGTCAAACTGGTAGAAAACTAGGCGAAATTCTGAGTTTTTAAGCAAAATTGGCAAAAATTTTCCTGATGCGCAGCGCCTTTTCCAAGCTAAGTTTGAAGGTCTTCCCCTTCACCAAATCAGCTCCAAGATCGCTTGTTGGAAAGGTATGTCTGTCTAATTTCTAGGACAAGTAGAATTTTCGTATTTGGTGTCCATTTACCCCTTCAAAAATCAGTTCTCCCAAGGTTGCTTCCTGTGGGTCCAAAAAGTGGCAGAGAGGGCATTTTTGAGGTGTTTTTTGCCCTTTAGGTGACCCAGATCTCCTCCAAAATTCATGAAACTTTTGGGCTTTCATATTTTTTCATGAGGAATCCAAAAATACAAGCCATTCTTCAAAATTCCCAACTAGTTCAATGCGCAGCGCCAGTGGTGCTGCGCATCAGAGGAAATTTCCTGTTTTTTGCAATTAAAATTTGTGAAATGACAAAAATTTCTCCAAAATGCTTCAAAATTGGCAAGAGGCAAGCTTATCAATTGCTTTTTTGAGCCAAGGAAGCTTCAGCCAAGATTCTAAGTTTATCTTGCTCCTTTTTGGCTTTTAAGGCTCTCCCTAACTTGGCTTTTAGGCTTCTTATCCTTGTCTTGCAGATTTTGTTCCGAGCCAAATAGTGATAGGCCATGTGGCACAACATGTTCTTCTCCTTATTAGCCTTATCAAGAAGCTTCTCAAGGTGGATATTCACTCTTTCCAACCATGATTCTCGGTCAGCCTCTATTTCTTGCTCTAGTGAAGTCAGCTTGATTTTCCTTCTTTTTGCCACTTGCCGGTTTTCCCTTATGGTTTGCAGCTCCATCATTGTTTGTTTGTCCTCCAATTTCTTGTTCTATTGCTCAAGGTAATTAATGATCCATTTAGCCCTCTCAAGGTCAAGTGATAAGGCTTGGATCTCAGCTTCTTTCTCCTTGATGATCACATCCTTGAGTCTTGAGCTTTGGGAGCCCAAATCAGTGTCCTCTTCCTCAATCAAAATAAAATCCCTGTCTTGGCCTTCAGAAGGCCCTTCATCATGCAATGGTTGCTTTCCTCTATCCTGTACCTATTCTGCTGAAGAAGAAGGAAAAGCCCCTTTCACCCCAGGTGAAGATAGCATTTGCCTGTTGTCTGGTGAAGAGAACGAGACCCCTTCCACCCCTGGTGGAGATAATACTCGTTTGACAGCTACAAAAAGTCTTCTTGTGCCCTTTTCATAAGTTATAAACACAAGAATGTGATCCTCTTCAATTCTGCTTTCATGCTCTCTTTGTTGCCCAAAAGGTCCACCTTCCTCTTGAGATTCTACAAAAATTTGAGGCCCCTTGAAAATCTCATGGGCAATGGAGGTTTCCCATGGCACTCCCAATTGACTGAGCTGATGCATAGCAACAATCTTGATGACAGCAAAGTGATAAATGCTATTAAGCTGTTGTGGGTATGGTTTTCTCTTTGCAAGCACAATCATCCTCTCTATATTTTTGCAAATGAAGTATGGAATACTCATCATTCTAACCGTGGTAAAATGCATAAGCAATCTAATATGATAGGCATAGAGTCTAGAGAACCTTCCCTCACATGTGAAGTATTTAATGATGAGTTTCATTAGTGGAACATACCGGTCCTCCAAAAACTTAAAAGGAAACACCCTGCCCAATTGACTATGATATTTGGCTTTAATGTAGGGTTCATAGTTCTGTTTGTTGATATTCTGTCTTTTGTTCCATCTTTCCCCCACATCTGGCATCCTAGTTTCTTCTGCAATAATGGCTGGTGAAAGAGTGAAATTGATGCCAGCAAGTTGTACCATATTGTCCTCCATGTTGATGACAAATTGCCTAGCTAATTCATGATGATACTTAACCCTCTCAACTAACTCACAAAACTCAAAGCAAGATTGGTATCTAAAACAAGTGGTGGCAAGAGGACAAGCAAGAAGTTCAGCAATGCTAATAGGCTCCTCTCTGATTATTTTCCCACCCTTGTGAGGTCTCCTAGGTTGTACATTCCTTTCTCTTGAACTGTCACTTTGTGTTTCTTCTTCATAGCTTGAGTCACTATTTCTTGCCATAGTGCTTGTCTTAGGAAAATGATGAGATGAAGATATGGTGAAAAATGGTAATGAAGGAGGACAATAGTGATGAGTATGAAGAGATTTTACTCTTGGGAAATGGAATTGGGGAATGAAGGGATTAGTTTTGGGAAACTAGGGTTTAGTGAGGGATTTAGGCTTTGGTGAGGGAATTAGTTTCTTTAGGGAGTGGGATATGGGAAAATGGGATAAATGGAGTGATTTAGGGTAATGAAAGGGTGAAAAGGGTTTAATGATGCTTTTAGTGATGGTGGAGTGAAAATTGCACAATAGAATGGCAAACAATGAAGAGAAACTAGGGTTTCATTTTCCACATGCAAAATTTATGAAGAACACAAGAGTGAACTCAAATTCAGCTGTAGGATGTTGTTTACTTACTTGTAGAATGAAAATGTAGCAATTTTGAGGGTTATGGCACGATTTGGAGCAATTTAGGAAGATCTAGACTGATGCGCAGTGCATTGGGCCCAATGCGCAGCACTCTCCTAATGCGCAGCGCCCGTTCAAAATAACACTACAGGAAATTTCCTCTGATGCGCAGTGCCACTAGCGCTGCGCATTGAGCTGGTTGGGAATTTTGAAGAATGGCTTGCATTTTTGGATTCCTCATGAAAAAATATGAAAACCCAGAAAGTTTCATGAAGTTTGGAGGAGATTTGGGTCACCTAAAGGGCAAAAAACACCTCAAAAATGCCCTCTCTGCCACTTTTTGGACCCACAAGAAGTAGTCTTGGGAGAACTGATTTTTTAAGGGGCAAATGGACACCAAATCTAAAATTTCCACTTTTCCTAGAAATTAGATAGACAGAACTTTCCAACAAGCCATCTTGGAGCTAATTTGGTGAAGGGGAAGGCCTTCAAACTCAGCTTGGAAAATGCATTGTGCGTCAAGCTAATGGCGCTGCACATCAGGCAAAATTTTACCAATTTTGCTTAAAAACTCATAATTTCGCCTAGTTTTATACCAGTTTGACTTTTTCTTCTCTCATGGTCAAATTCATGATTTACTATGATGTAAAAATGATGAAAAGTTACTCAAGGAGGTATATACATCAGTTTTAGATGGTTTTGAACTGAATGAATCAGTTTCCATAGTTTTAAAGGCAAGTTGTTCCACTACCTATTTTTCAGTTCCTAGTTTAGATCTTGTTGAAATAGATCCTTGACTCATGGATTCGACCCCTAATGGCTAGCATAGGTGGTTTGATGCCTATATCTTGTACTTTCTTAGTCATTTGTCAAGGTTGGACTCTTGTGGATGCAGTTTGGCAAGGAAATAAACCATGGTTTTGTAGCATTTTGTGGGATTCTTGTGGTAATGTGAATTAGCATTGTTTTCTTCTCTATAATTTAGTTGATATTATGTTTATGTGTGCCATCATCTCTCTTATTCTGCATAACTAAATGAATCAAGTGTAAAAGGTAGAATCCATTGGTATTTCAGTGCTCTACCGTAGGGTTTATTTAGTTTTACATGTTTTCTACTGTCTGAAGAGGAATCATGACATTGCATGCCCTCTCCAGCTCCTCACCAGTCTTTAGGCTCACCATTACAGTCATTTTAAAGTGCTAAAACACTTGCCTACCTCGCCCCACAAAAACCTCTGCAAATCTGTGTTGATTTCCTAGACCCAAAGCTGCCTTCCCCATTTGATCCAGCAACCAACCATTAAAATCGATTAAAATATTTTGAGCGAACATACCTAGCCTAAAATTAGTTTTTATATCAGTCATCTCAAGCCTTCTTTGATAAATTTTCATTGAGATTGACAAGGAGAGAGCCCTCTCCCGACCTGGTAGGGCTAGCTACCAGGTTAAGCGTGGTTTGATGTTACCCTAAACTTTCCTTTCTCAGCCTAAGGTAGATTTAGGCCCTAACAATACTCATTACAGAAGAGGACTAATAATAAAACCAAAACTACTAATAACTAGAATATGAATTTCAACCCTGATGACTTTGATATGGAAAATTTATTTTCATACCATTATGTTAATCACTCAAAAGAAAACATGTCCATAGTGAGTCAACTCATTAACACCAATTGTTGATAAAATTTTGGACTAGAAATCCCTATTTTGTTACTCTACCCAAGAAGCAAATTGGAGCCTATAAAATATGAAGATGAGGCCAATGACATATTTATCATGTTTATTTGGAACTAGGTCATAGATATGGACACACAAACTATTAGAGAAGTATATATTGGGGAAAAACTAGTCACTCATAAAATCCAAATGAATTATAGTCTCCATAGAAAAGATCCTGCCCCTGAAACTGCTCAGCTTGCCAAGGGTAAATCAATTTTATGGCAACTACTTACTCCCTTGTCTTCTGCCAAATCTATTACATCAACTCCCAAGGTTAACTAGATAGTTTTGCACAAAAAAGAAAGTATAATTCCACCCACATGTAGAACATTAAGTAGACCTTAGCTTTTTTTCCAAACACCATGCCTACTACCCACACATAGAAATTCAAGTCTGCTCCTCCAACTAAAAATATTGAACCATTAGTTTCTTTAAGAAAGGCCATAGAAGATAATGTTATAAAATATATTAAGAAAACAAGGGGTAACATTTCATTGTATGATCTCTGGAGTATTCCATAGTGGAGAGAAGAACCTTTCAAACCTCTTATGCTTAGTCTCAATATTCTCATCTATTTTCATATCAATGTTGGTTGATTGGAAATTCAAGGGAAAAGGTTGAACACTTTGAATCATTAATTCATCACAAAAAATGGCTCAAAAAGAATAGTTTATTATCTAATTAATATTTTATTTATAATACTTTATTTGAGAGTTACGAATATTTATCAAATATATTTAGAAACCTCCTACCACTATAAACAACTCTGATAATGGTAAATCCATTGTAAACACAACAAGCACAAGAGAAATTTTAATTCACATCCCCCATATTTTCTTCTAACATGCAAAGTTTTTGATCATAATGTACACAACTATTTTGTAGAATCTAGAGCTTCCTCTAATGTCATGCCCTATTTTGTGTGAAAAAAGATAAATGTTGTCCCAAAGAAGGCTAACATTAAGATCATTCAATTATACATGTCAAAAGTAAATGTAATTGGTGAGATGAACAATGTTTTGATATGATTTCTCTCTGATATATGATTCCATCAGATGATTGATATCATAGTCATGGACATACCTAAGGAATAAGGCCTACTACTAAGTAGGGACTAGCCTGAGAAACTACAGGGGTACTTTTCCATTGATTTCTCTCACATATGGTTACCTTATAAGGGTAAGAGTAATCAAGTCTAGGTAAACAATAAGTCTCATATGAAGCACAAGATAACAACTAGAGGGGACCAATGAACCAATTATCTTTGTAGGGAATTGTTGTGGCCACCAACAACCCCCCTCCTTCTTTAGTATTAGCAATAACACTAAAGAAGTGGGGACCCTTAGTAAAAAATTCAAAAAAAAATTATAAAAAATTTTTGTATTATACTCCTTAAAAATACATCACACGGAGAAGAGTAAAACATTTCTTTATGAGCACAATAAAAAACTGCAAAGAAGCGACGCGAAATTCATCGCATCGCATACATTAAGAAGTGCCCATAAATGAAGATCTTAAGAAATCTCCGATGGCCGATATGCGACATCGCATATCGCAACATCGCATAAACAACACACAATAACTTAACAAATTGCAATGATAAATGCGATCTGCGATCTTGCGATAAATGCGATCTGCGATCTTACGATAAACGCGATGACGTGATTCTGCGCTAAACTGATCAGGAAACTCTGCGATGACACATCTTGATAATGTGATCCGCGATACTGCGATGCGAGTCGCAGAAATCACCCATCGCAAATTTTCCTCGGCTCAGCATTCAAGAAAAGATGTCCCTAAACCAAAAAATTAGGCGCGCGCCTTAAAAGAAATTAATGAATGTATGCCAAAGTATTCATGAAGGACAGTTTTGTGTTTTTCGAAGAGTCAGTTCACTATGGGTGTCATGATTTTATACATTCGTAGAGCTTAGAGCTTTCGTGTCAAAATTTATTATCATTACTCTTTTCCTTTGCGTGAAATGCATGAATGAAAAACAGGAAACATCTAAGGAAAAAGGGAAAGCGTCAATGCTCGGAGAACAGAGAAGAGATGTCCTCATAAACGGATACCGTATGCAACAGAAATGCGGATTTCAGAGTATTACTGAACAGATGCTGATATCAATAGGTGATTCGACACTCAAGGTCAAAAGCTCACAAAAGCAGCATGTTTACAAAATTCTGAAGCTTATGCCCAGTAAAGGAAAAAGTGCTAAAGGCGGAAAATGCACCAGAAAGGCCCGGATCAAAGAACGGAGGCAATTTTCAATGCGCGATTAGCATCGCTAAGAAAATTGTTCAGAAAGCAAAGTCCCTAACTTGCTTAGTCATCCACGAGTCCGGAAACCAAGATAGCAAAAGCAGAAGCAATTTGAGAGAAATTTGGGTTGTTACCAAGTATATACGCAGTAAATTCACCTAGCCAGAGGATGATTCGCAAAAACATCTTCTAGTTTACTAAAAAGTGGTGCCAGCGCTTGCCATTTCTATTTGCGTAGCTCAAGCAAAAGCAGAAAACAACCAGCCGACTCTTCCCAGGCAAATGTTGCATACTCACAACATTAAGGAGCAAATGCAGAAATAGTTAGGAATTAGATTCAATTTTTAGAAATAAGTTTGCTTAGATAAAGGGCGGTCATTTAAACCGTATCCTAAATTTATGTAATTAAGTTATTTAGTTAGCAGTATTTAAACCCTTCTCATGCATTTAAAGAAGGGTCCAGAAATTTGTCAAAAACTTGTCCTCAGAACATGCACTTTTGCACCCTCAGAGGAGGTTTGATGAATGAATGGATCAAGGTTTATTGATGTTTGCATTTGATATCTCCTACTGATGTTGCACTTCTGTACTCTTGGTAGATATTAGAACAAGGAGAGATAAATCATTGTTGATTGAAGCTTATGAGTAGGACCAGTCATAAATGGTACTTTTATCTCTTGACCATTTCTGCTTATATTCTTAAAGTGATATACAGTTTTTAGTTATTTATATGTTATTGCATGAATGTTTGAGTTACCATTTGGCACTTTTGTACGGTGGAGCCATTTATTTATGTTTGATATATGAATAACTTATTATGCGATATGTTGTTCACAACTGTTTTGCCTAAATTTTTATGCAAAGTGGTTCATCTTAATTGATTTCCATTCTTATGATAGCTTAATGATCTTTATTACCAGTTATTATTTGAAATCTCTTTAGATCGCATAATAGAAGAAATACATCCCGGGTTAGCATAGATTAGATGTGTTGTTTTCATTAGATTACAATAGCATAGAATTAGATTAAAGTAGCTTAGATTAGAACTCTTAGATCAGCATCATCCAACTCTGCACACACACACACACTTAGACTGGGAAACTGGTCCCATTATCCCCAGTCGGACCCGCTATACCAAACGGATAAGGAGCTGCCAACCAAGGTCCGGACCGGGTGGGTATCCCCCTTGTTGTCGACCCGATTTTCAGGGCTTCAACATATTTGGCGCTAGAAGGAGGGCCTGAACTATGAATGGCACCTAAATCAAAATCTAAATACCATTCTAAGAGTAAATCACCCTCATCATCTCCCCCGACTTCTCCAGTATATTTAAATCCAGAGTCAGAAGTCGCTCGAGTATCAATCGCTACTACACACCCTGATATTTCAGACCAATCTACCATTAAACCTCCTGGAGTTGAATCTCTGATTCACAAACTTCAGGGATTTTCCATTTCTCCTCAGACGTCTGATAAATCTCAAAGCAATGTGACTTCGCAGTACAATCCTGCTCATCCCCTATCCAGGTTAAAGAGTGAAAAATTTGGCATTCAGCCAACTGAGTTGCCTCTTCCCACCAGGAAAAGAGCGAGGAAATCACCACAAGAGTCTGACAGTGAGACTCTTTCGTCTACATCGCCCATTTCAACTACCTCACCGCGAAGTCAACCACCCACACCTCCATTCCAAACCATCATCCATCCGTCTACTGGAACTCCCACAACCCCTCTTCAATCATCTACGATCATAGTATCCTCATCTTCCCAGCCACAGAGATCATCTTCTGCACTTTTCTCTACTAGCAGCTCAACGATGGCCCAGTCTCCATGGAACAACCCTGGGGCAGTTTTAATGCCCACGCCCTTGAGTCAAATATCGGCCCATCCTGAGAAATGGCTGCCCAAATTCAATCCAGAAGCAGGCATGCTAGCAGAAGAACACATAAACAATTTCATGCTTTCTATCAATCTCAACGGAGTTACTAACGAAGATGCTGTTGTTCAGATTTTTCCCTATACACTGCAAGGGACAGTCGGGTCATGGTATTTTTCATTACCCTCCGGGTCTATCACAAGTTGGGATATCTTCCAGAATCAATTCCTTATCAAGTTTGGTGATGACAGATCAACAGCAACATTAATCAATGACCTATCCAATCTTAAGGCCCAAGCTAAAGAACCTATCAAAGATTTCGATTTACGGTTTAATAAAATTCTCAACAAAATTCCCACTGCTTCCCAACCCAGCGAAGAAGTACGATGTGAATGGTATATTACTGCTTTACCATCAAACATAGCAATCTTCATGGATAGAGAAAATAAAACAACCTTAGTTGAAAACATGACAGAGGTGATAGCAGAAGAGAAACGCGTAATAGCCCTGGAAAAGAGATCCACGATAGAGGAACGCAAGTCTAAAAAAGTCACCTTCAAGGAAGACTCCAAGAAGAAATAAACAAAAGACCCTTTCGATTTGGAAGGATTGCAAAAAGTATTAAAGACCATGTCTAATGAGATGGTTGACATAAAAAAACAAGTAGCAGAAACTTCTTCAAAAAAGCCCTACAGAGCTTTTAAAAGAGGTCCTTCAACGGATGCAAAACCACCCAATGCCATCTCCAATGCTGAAACTGAGGAAGAGGAAGAAGAAGAAAGTGCCACTGAAGGGTAGACCGATGACGAAGAAGTTGTGGAATTACAAGGAATGTGGGATTTCATCCTCCCACAAGAAGAAGATCAAGAAGTATTTCCGGTTAGCACACGAAGTAGAAATCAGCTTGATCCTCCCCAAACTACCCCTAAGCAGAAGAGCGCAAGCCCTACAACAAAAGATAAAGTCACAACAAAGAAAACAACCACTAAAGCGACTCAATCTAGCCCAGTCCAAGCAGATCAAACAACTCCATCAAAAACACTAATAGTGTCGGATGAAATGGAGTACAATATTATTGATGACATGAAAAAGACTAGGGCTAATGTTACCCTTTATGAATTGAGCAAATTGAAGCATCAACAGAAGATAATGATGAAAGAATTACATGCCGTGCCTATTGTACCTTTGCCTACCGTTGTACTCTCTCAAGCTTCCCACAGCATGGGAAGACCTCCAACTAACACGATCAATAAGATTGATCCAAATGATATCGCCTTGATTGGAGGAAGATCAAGATCTCACACTCCCCCGTTTCTTCTCACTTACAAAATTTTCAATAAAAATGTGCACAATTGTTTGGTAGATTCCGGTGCTTCATCAAATATTTTACCCAGATCAATATGTGCTAAGTTAAATGTCCAACCACAAAAATCCGCAGTGCGCATAGTTCAGCTTGATCGATCTCAAGTCGAAGTGATTGGTGAAATTAATCAAGTAACCATAAGATTGTCATCTAACCCGAAGGTATGTCAGGTTATTGACATTCTAGTGGCTGATATCCCAGAATTCTATGGCTTAATTCTTAGCAGGGATTGGTCCGAGAAACTCCATGGATACTTTGCAACCGACTGGTCGCACATGTGGTTACCCTACAACGGTAAACCGAATCAAATAAAGGTTGAACAAGAGTTACACCAGAAGTACATAGTAACGGAATTAGAGGGAGAAAATGAAGCAGTATCGTATAACAGCAGTATCATAGGCAATTACTCGGTAGATTCTTTCCTCGGTAATTTCAATGCTCACACATCACCTTACTTAGAAAATTCAGTTTTGTCCCAAGTCAAAAAATTTTCCCAAACTGATAGTTCAAAGTGTGTTAATTTTGTAGATAAACCTGTAAATACATTTTTGTTTTGGAAATTATATTTTGATGGCTCTAAATCTAACGAAGGAGAAGGAGCAGGATGCGTTCTGATCAGTCCAAAAGGAAACAACACCATGCTTACGTGCAGACTCAAATTCAATTGCACAAACAATACAGCAGAATATGAGGCCTTGGTGCAAGGCCTATACAAAGCAATCGTGTTAAACGTCAAGTATCTTCAAGTCTTTGGAGACTCTGAGATTATCGTCAAACAGGTACGTAACACTATACATTGCCTATCAGGGCATTTAAAACACTATCAATCTTTAGTACAAGATCTGATTGAGCATTTCATAGCATTTAATATTTCTTCAATCCCGAGACTCCAAAACGCAAGCGCAGACCTTTTGCCTAACGTTGCCTCTAGGCTTATTCCCTCCGAAGATTTTAGTCCAGATAGATTCTCAATAGAATTAATCTTTAGACCGTCCATCCCTGACAACATTACAAATTGGAGAGTATTCAATGACGATCCTAATATTGTAAATTTCCTCACTTCTGAAGGATCCTACTCCAATCATATAATTGACGAAGACCATCACGATCGACAAATACAACAAAATAGCACTGATAATGCTATACCTAAATCGGTGGTTAAGTTAGAAGACTTATACGATTTGAAAAAACGGTTTAAAAGGTATACCAATTCAAAGCTCTACAGTCCAACTCTGAACTACGAATTAGTAAACCTAGGAACCGATGATAAACCATAAAACGTTAATCTAGGCATCGGCCTAGTCCCTGAAGAAAAACTAGCGTATATTCGTCTTTTGAGACAATATAAAAATGTTTTTTCCTAGAATTACGATGAGCTGAAGGCGTACGACACTTCTATCATTCAACATACTATTCCTATGATTGACAACGAAAAACCTGTCCAACAAAAACTGAGAAAGATCCACCCCAATTTAGAAAATCAGATAAAAACTGAGCTAAATAAGTTATTAAAAGCCAGAATAATTTTCCCCATCAGACATTCCAAATGGGTCTCCAATATGGTACCCGTTAGAAAGAAAAACGGAGATATTAGAATCTGTATCGATTTTCGGAATCTTAACAAAGCCTGTCAAAAAGACAATTTTCCTCTTCCACCTATGGAACAGATATTACAGGCAGTAGCAGGCTCAGAACTGATGTCTTTCTTGGACGGATTTTCAGGATATAATCAAGTGCTGGTGCATCCCGATGATCAGTTGAAAACCACATTCAGAACTAAATGGGGCACATATGCATATCGGAAGATGCCATTTGGTTTGATTAATGTCGGCGCTACATTTCAAAGAGCCATGGACATCGCATTTAAGGGTTTAGTCAATAAATCTGTAGTAATTTATTTGGATGATATAACAGTGTACTCCAAGAAGCGAAGCGACCATCTCAAAGATTTAAAGCAAATTTTTCAATGATGTTTAAGGTATGGGATTTCACTTAACCCAAAGAAATCTTTTTTCGCATTAAGTGAAGGAAAACTCTTAGGATTCATAGTGTCAAAATCCGGTATTCACATTGATCCTGACAGAATCAAAGAAATCTCTGAAATATCTCTACCTCATAATAAAAAAGCCATGCAATCTTTCCTTGGTCAAATCAATTTTGTAAAGAGATTTGTCCCAGATTTTTCACGAATTGTGTCTCCTTTGCAAACCATGATTAAAAAGAATTCAAATTTCAAATGGGGTCAAGATGAACATGAAGCATTCAACCTGATCAAATAAGCTATTATTAACGCTCCATCTTTAGCAACCCCGAATTTTTCAGAATCTTTTGTTTTATACAAATTTGCCTCAGAGAAATCATATGCTGCGATTCTAACTCAAGCAAATCAAGAAAAAGCGGAAGCTCCAATTGTGTTTTTTAGCTCAAATTTACAAGGTGCTGAACTCAATTATTCAGACGTGGAAAAACAGGCCTATGCTGTTTTCAAAGCGGTCAAATATTTCAGACCTTTCTTACTTAAAACCCATACTAAGATCATAGTACCGTTTCCAGCGGTAAGAAATCTTCTAGTACAGAAGGATATGGGCGAGAAAAGAGCAAATTGGATCACTTCTTTACAGGAATACGACCTTGAGATCAAACCAGCAAACATTGTAAGAGGTCAAGGCTTCTGCAAAATGTTGGCTGGAGCATCGCAAATCTCTGAAATTTCATCCGAAGAGATACAAATGTATGAGGTAAGCCTAAACGATGCAGAATCATTGTATGTTGATATCATTTATTATCTTAAGAATGGGTATGCTCCATCACACCTGGATCACACTAAGAAAAGAGCTCTGAGATTGAAAGCTAAACAATATCAGCTCATAAATGATATTCTTTTTAGAAAGAATTATGATTCTGTTTTTCTTAGATGTCTTGAAAAAACTAAAGCTGAAAAAGTTTTGCAGGAACTCCACGATGGACCAGCAGGCGGACACTATGCTGGAGATGCTACTGCACATAAAATTTTACGTGCAGGATATTACTGGCCTACGCTGTTCAAAGATTCACACAGTTACGTGAGGAAATGTCAAGTCTGCCAAACTACTGCTGGAAGACAAAAGAAGCCATCCCTGCCACTACAACCGGTAAACATCGAGCAACCATTCAGTCAGTGGGGCTTGGACATAATAGGTGAGATCGTTCCTCACTCTTCTAAGCAGCATAGATACATCCTCACGGCAACAAATTATTTTACTAAATGGGTAGAAGCAGTTCCTCTCAAGACGGCTAATTCTGAAAATATTATCGAATTCATAGATCAATTTATAATCACTAGGTTTGGATTTCCAACGGCTTTAATGTTTGATAATGCATCATACTTTTCTGGAAATGCAATGACTGAGTTTGCACTTAAAAGAGGGTTCAAACTAAAATATTCGGCCAATTACTATCCGCAAGGTAATGGGTTAGCTGAGTCAACAAATAAAAACCTAATCAGGATTATTAAAAGAACAGTTGACCAGAACCAAAAGAATTGGCATAAAGCTTTGGTAAATGCTTTATGGGCAGATAGAATAACGAAAAAAGCTTCGATCGGCACTTCCCCCTTTAATTTAGTTTATGGGAAAGAAGTGGTTCTTCCAACTCACTTAGTCATTCCCTCTTTGTCTTTAATACAATACATTGATGAAGTACCTACTTCCTCCATACAACTAAGACAAATGGAAATAATTAAATTAGAAGAGCAACAAGAACAAGCTAAGAAAACCCATGCTCATCATCAAGAGCTAATAAAATCCTCTTTTGATTCAAACATAATCACCAGAAAAAAATTTCAGATGGGAGATTTAGTTTTAAAATGGGATAAGGCTCATGAAGAAAAGGGCAAACATACAAAATTTCAAAAGATGTGGCTTGGTCCTTTTTAGATTGTTGAAGTCATAGGTCCATCAACGTTTGTCTTGCAGGATTTAGCAGGTAGAAGGGATTCTTTGCCTGTTAATGGACAAATCCTTAAAATATATTTTCCATAGAAGATTATTCTTCTATTTTGTACAATAGTTTTATTTTTCTTTTCTTTTTCATAATAAAACCAGTTTTAAATGGTTACTACCGGTATTCACGAAAGGACACCAATTCTCTTTCAGATTTTGAGCTTTTCGCTTGTATAAATAGAAAATTTTTGAAAATCTGATCTTTATTATTGACAGATACAGTTAAAAACTTTAGCCTAGATATGATACTAGTTTCAACTTCAAAAAATTTGATGAAAGCAACCTTTAGCGAAGAAATTGTTTTATATCAGCACAATGAAAGGTATCAATAACGAAATAAAGATTCTCTGTAAAACTGCTGTTTTCAAACTCTATTATTGTCGTCCAGAGCTTTCTTAAGGAAAACAATGATTTCCTCCCTGTTAAAGAAAATCGCAGCATTCAGAGGGACAATCCAAGAAACACTATATCTCAAAGAATAAGAGGTCTCATCACGAGCCGACTTATCATGATCACAGATATTATAACTTTGCTGACTTTGCCAAACACTGTCCATCAAAACAGGGCAATGACTCAAGATTGTTGAAATCAAAAGACAAGGGGTCTCATCACGAGCCAGCTTGTTCAGCAAAAGTGTAAATCAAGTGAATGACTGTGTCATAATTTGGCTACCAAACCAAGACATTGTTCTTTAAGAATAAAAAAGGAAAAAGTGTCAATGTGGATTTTTCTTTGAAGGTTGTAGATAACCTTAAGCAGGATAAAGGATCATTGCTGGGTAACAGGTAACCCTGTCGAGGCTATGGACGCCTGCTGGCAGCAGAGGCTCTACCTACGACAAACGAGCATATTTTAAAGCTAGCACACAGAGAAGACTTTATTTTATCTTTACAAGACCAAGTAATGGCTGATATAAATACAAGGACAAGCCTGAGGAAGCAAACAATTAGAATAGAAAGAGGTTGAAACAAAATATCATTGATAGAATAAGGCATAATGTACTCTATTTGTCCATAACAAAGTTTAGATTTATGAAAAATTTTCCGTTTTGGAAGTTTAAAAAATTCAATAGAAAAGCAGAGATAATTGGTTCTTCCAAGTGAATCGCCATTGTTGTGGCCACCAACAACCCCCCTCCTTCTTTAGTATTAGCAATAACACTAAAGAAGTGGGGACCCTTAGTAAAAAATTCAAAAAAAATTTATAAAAAAATTTTGTATTATACTCCTTAAAAATACATCACACGGAGAAGAGTAAAACATTTCTTTATGAGCACAATAAAAAACTGCGAAGAAGCGACGTGAAATTCATCGCATCGCATACATTAAGAAGCGCCCATAAATGAAGATCTTAAGAAATCTCCGATGGCCGATATGCGACATCACATATCGCAACATCGCATAAACAACACACAATAACTTAACAAATTGCAACGATAAATGCGATCTGCGATCTTGCGATAAATGCGATCTGCGATCTTGCGATAAACGCGATGACGCGATTTTGTGCTAAACTGATCAGGAAACTCTGCGATGACACATCTTGATAATGCGATCCGCGATGCTGCGATGCAAGTCGCAGAAATCACCCATCGCAAATTTTCCTCGGCTCAGCATTCAAGAAAAGCTGTCCCTAAACCAAAAAATTGGGCGCGCGCCTTAAAAGAAATTAATGAATGTACGCCAAAGTATTCATGAAGGACAGTTTTGTGTTTTTCGAAGAGTCAATTCACTATGGGTGTCATGATTTTATACATTCGTAGAGCTTAGAGCTTTCGTGTCAAAATTTATTATCATTACTCTTTTCCTTTGCGTGAACTGCAGGAATGAAAAACAGGAAACATCTAAGGAAAAAGGGAAAGCGTCAATGCTCGGAGAACAGAGAAGAGATGTCCTCATAAACGGATACCGCATGCAACAGAAACGCGGATTTCAGAGTATTACTAAACAGATGCTGATATCAATAGGCGATTTGACACTCAAGGTCAAAAGCTCACAAAAGCAGCATGTTTACAAAATTCTGAAGCTTATGCCCGGTAAAGGAAAAAGCGCTAAAGGCGGAAAATGCACCAGAAAGGCCCGGATCAAAGAACGGAGGCAGTTTTCGATGCGCGATTAGCATCGCTAAGAAAATTGTTCAGAAAGCAAAGTCCCTAACTTGCTTAGTCATCCACGAGTCCGGAAACCGAGATAGCAAAAGCAGAAGCAATTTGAGAGAAATTTGGGTTGTTACCAAGTATATACGCAGTAAATTCACCTAGCCAGAGGATGATTCCCAAAAACATCTTCTAGTTTACTAAAAAGTGGTGCCAGCGCTTGCCATTTCTATTTGCGTAGCTCAAGCAAAAGCAAAAAACAACTAGCCGACTCTTCCCAGGCAAATGTTGCATACTCACAACATTAAGGAGCAAATGCAGAAATAGTTAGGAATTAGATTCAATTTTTAGAAATAAGTTTGCTTAAATAAAGGGTGGTCATTTAAACCGTATCCTAAATTTATGTAATTAAGTTATTTAGTTAGCATTATTTAAACCCTTCTCATGCATTTAGAGAAGGGTCCAGAAATTTGTCAAAAACTTGTCCTCAGAACATGCACTTTTGCACCCTCAGAGGAGGTTTTGATGAATGAATGGATCAAGGTTTATTGATTTTTGTATTTGATATCTACTACTAATGTTGCACTTCTGTACTCTTGGTAGATATTAGAACAAGGAGAGATAAATCATTGTTGCTTGAAGCTTATGAGTAGGACCAGTCATAAATGGTACTTTTATCTCTTGACCATTTCTGCTTATATTCTTAAAGTGATATACAGTTTTTAGTTGTTTATATGTTATTGCATGAATGTTTGAGTTACCATTTGGCACTTTTGTACGGTGGAGCCATTTATTTATGTTTGATATATGAATAACTTATTATGCGATATGTTGTTCA
Source organism: Pinus tabuliformis (assembly GCA_031772625.1). Lineage (NCBI taxonomy): Eukaryota > Viridiplantae > Streptophyta > Pinopsida > Pinales > Pinaceae > Pinus > Pinus tabuliformis. The sequence goes on from CM062817.1 coordinate 427,991,174, forward strand.
CAACTGTTTTGCCTAACGTTTTATGCAAAGTGGTTCATCTTAATTGATTTCCATTCTTATGATAGCTGAATGACCTTTATTACTAGTTATTATTTGAAATCTCTTTAGATCGCATAATAGAAGAAATACATCCCGGGTTAGCATAGATTAGATGTGTTGTTTTCATTAGATTACAATAACATAGAATTAGATTAAAGTAGCTTAGATTAGAACTCTTAGATCAGCATCATCCAACTCTGCACACACACACACCCTTAGATTGGGAAACTGGTCCCATTATCCCCAGTCGGACCCGCTATACCAAACGGATAAGGAGCTGCCAACCAAGGTCCGGACCGGGCGGGTATCCCCCTTGTTGTCGACCCGATTTTCGGGGCTTCAACAGGAATACAATGGGAAGTATTTTATTGAAACTATAGTTAGAAATACTTCAACCAAATCAACTCATCTCACTTAGAAGCCCATCTTAATATCCTTCAGTTTTCATATGTTAGTGATGATGAACCTTGTATTTTGGTTGTAAATAGTGATGATTATAATAACCTAGACGTAAATTTTGATAGTTTTACTAAATTCAAATTTAATACTTAACTTTGTACATTATATTTTGGTGACTCTAAAACACATGACAAAGCTAGTGTAGGGTGTACCCTGATTTACCAATATGAATATACAACCCCAATGTCCCACCAATTAGAATATGAATGTACTAATAATTTGAGATGAACATATGCCATGTATAGAATACTAGTCGTTGTTTATATTCACATCCAAAAGATTACCCATGAGAGGTATGGATACCCATATTGTCTTTTAAAGCATCTAATACTATGTCAATTCCTAATTTCTTGAATCCTTTCTCTAATGCTCTCATGACTGCAACTATCACTTCCCCCTCGTGATCTCATAGTATTTCTATTGGATTCATTTTTAGACCCCCTGTCCTAGCCAATACCCCTTGCTGGTGGAAATTCTATGATGACACGACACATGAAACCTATATCATCTACCTTATTATTCCAACCAAGATAGGTGTTGATATTTTTCAATAGAGATTACATCAAGTGCATCCTACACTAGACCCACTAGCTCAGGAAGAACTCAGAAATCTAATGGATGCACAAAGAGTTTTCAAAGTCAAATGCCTCACATTTGATTTGATGCTTATACTGGTGAGAGTGTTGGGCCCTAATTTTGTACTCATTTTTGATACCCTATTCCCTTTTTTTATCAACATTCACTCTCTTTTACCCTTTTTGTACCATGATACCACTCTACATTAGCCAAACCACACTATTTTGCAAGTGCAGATAAGATGTGTTACTTAGTGCCATTTTTCATATGTCTTTAATCAGCTTAAGTAGGTAATAATGGACCTATAAGTCTTGAATTACTTTGACTACTCTTTATAAAGAGTCATAGACATTTGAATACATGTGGACAGGTCAGCAGGTACTCCAACATATAGTCCAACACATCATTTAACAACTGAACAGACAACCATTTGTACACTTACTATCCTGTACCTAATTTTTCACCTCATTCTGTACTCTACTCAGCAACAGACATCTAGTTAAATATTCGGCATCCCAGAATAGGTCTCTTTACTCTCAACATAGAATCAATTTCATTGATCATGTTGTGATCGAGATAAGCTCAGTTGCAATATTTTCGAAGTCATTTGAGAGATTTCATATAGCCTAACTTAGCTTCGGCATTATATGTTTACTTTTCTTAGGCAATTAGTTATAAATATTTCTCCATCGGTTGAACTCTTTATAAAGCCTGATGTTTTTGTATGTAATCTAGAATAAAATACCATATGCATAGTTTTATGTAAAAATTTATGTGCTCATATAAAACTGGAGATTGTCGCATACTTCTTATTGATGTCCGAACTGATGTTTCATTGAACTTAATATAATTCTAGTTTTGACATTTATTTTCATGTAAGTGTTATGATTTCTAATTTTTAAGGTATTGAGTTAGTTTAATACTTTCTCCGGGAAGTGGCAAGAGCCCACCACAACCTAGAACCGAGTCCTGTAATCATTGTATATTGTAGGAACTGTGTTTTGCTGAAATTTGTAGATTTACATTTTGATTCAAAGTCGTTTTCTGAAAATATCTCATATTTACTGTCTTCCATTCTGTACTTAAATTACTTGCTCTGATTTGCCTGAATCTAGAAGAATGTATTGCCTTTGAGCCTTTGCAAACAAAGAAACAACATTAATTAATATTTCTTGTTCATGAATGATTTCATAATCGCATTTCCACAAGTCAAGAACACTCAGAAGGACGCTTTCCAATTTTAAAATGAATGATAACCATGTTATGAGCTTAATTTGTTGATTCAAATTGGATTATGTCTTTTTTATTTAAAATAATGTACGCTTAACAATAACACATAGATCTTGTAGCGTTGTGTTTTATATGAAATATCCAAAAACCGTAGAGGTAGAATGTTATGCATTAATATAAGTCATGTGTTAATATTTTAGGAGTTGTAGCATAGCTCTAAGATACATTAGAACTATAGTATAATCATGATTGAAACAGGTCATAGGTTATTGCTCTTTTTCATAGAATTTTTTTCCTAAGTTTATTTAAATTACTTTTGAATTAGAATGTAAGCTCTGAATTTTTGAAGTCTTTCGAATATGTGTGTGTTGAATCGGGTAGCATAGGTGATCGATTGCTATGTTAAGGCACTCCTTTATGTGAAGTCACTATTTCAATTCATTACCTCGATCTAGGTTATATATTTGATGGACATGATGAATATGTAGTCCAGCATTGGTTTAAGTTGTCATTTAGTTTTCTTTTGCAGTCTTTAGAAATTGAATATGTGAACTAGATAGGATTGAGGAATCAATTTTGAGTTATCATTAGCTTTTCTTTGGTTTATAAACCCCGGGTATTTCTTGAACAGTGATTGGTATTACTTGAATAATGATGGGTATAGTTGAACATTGATTGTTATTGCTTGTGCAGTGACTTATCTTACTTGTGCAGTAACTTGAATTGCTTATGTAGTAATTTATATTTCTTATAACAATTATTTGTATTGCCTGTGAAAAGATTTGGATACTATACAATGGTTTTCAAGTAGCTTGTACAATGATTTTGAATTAGTATCTTGGGTTGGAAACATTGATAAGTGTTAGATGTTTGTTTCATTTATGAGTAAGTTTTTAAGTTAAAAAGCTCATGATTAAAGTAGAATAGTAATTGGAGTTTTGAATAGAACATAGATTTAGTCATAGATTAATAGGTTTCTTCACTTCACATTGTTGTGATTGTAAGAAGTAAAGATTGAACATTTCATACTTAATTTTACACTAGACTGTTTACAACTTGAATTGAAATGCAGTGTAACTCAAAGATTGAGAACCTCAGTAGATAATTTAATTTAGGGGATTTAATGACAAATAAAACCCCTAACATTTTTGGTGTCATTGTTAGGGAGTTGCAAACGGTCCAAGTAAGAATTTCTTTAGAATTTATGAGTGTTGAGGATTTTTCAAGACAATCAGAGGGTGGAGAGTGTATGGTAAGATGCGAGTGAAGTTCCACGATTCCACTATATTGGGGTTGCTCAAAAGTCTGGTTATCTTTGGTGAATCTTTGTAGTATTTTCTTTTTTTATGCGCAAAAGTAAAGGTAGGCCTAGGGATATCAAAGCTAGATTTATTTCAAGCACAAAATCATTTTCAGAAATATATGGTCCCACGAAAACACCCCCAACTAATCCAGCTAATCGTTACGCAAGTATCAGAGAGGAGGGAGGAAGCTCCACCAACAAAGTGGCATCAGAAAAAGGAAACATTGCATCAAAATAGGTTGAACAGCCTCAAGGATATTAAAAGAAACACAAATTGTCTTAGGAACTGTTGTAGGTACAGAATTGGTGCCAGTTTCACAAGTGGAATCTACGATAGGAGGACCTCGCAGGGACTTAGGGCCTAGTTACATTAAGATCAACCCAGCTGAATCTTCTTCCAGCCAGACCATCGTACTAAAGCCTACTACTGAACTTGTAGTAAAAATGTCTAACAAAGGAGGAGGGGAGGAAAACAGAAACAATGGGGAAAATAAAAATGGAGATAATGACAAGATACATACCATACTTAAAGGGAACAATGATTGGAGGGATGGTCCAAGAGGAGGCCCCGAGGAGCATGAAGATGATACAGAATCAACTTTTGGATTTCCTATTCTGGACATTACTAGAAATATCACTATGAAGAACATACCCTTGGCATCTCTTACACTTTTTCATGGTACGTCCCATGAAGATCCTGACTCGTTTCTATTTGAATTTGATATTCTTGGTAGAAGCTATAATTATTATGATGATGCACACAAGCTTAAACTATTCCCTACCACCAGAAATGGCTCATCCCTAAGATGGTTCATGAGCCTGGGAGAGCACACCATTTACTCCTAGGATCACGTGAAGTCTGTTTTCCTTAAGAAATATCAAGACTACTATAAAAGTAGAGATGTTAATGATATCTTTAGGATTCAACAGATGGAAGACAAAATTTTGGAGGAATATCTAGAAAGGTTCCTCTATAACTACCATAAATCATGAGTGGGTGACTTGGACGAGAGAACCTTTAGGACTGTCTTTTTGAAGGGGTTATGGGAAGATTGCATTGAAACACTTAATCTCCTAAGTTTTGGAAATATTTATAAAAACCCCTTTGCTGAAATAGTTGAGATTGGAAAACTTATTCTAGAAGTCAAGTTAAGGTAGGAAAAAGAATCTAGGACAACCCAAGGGATTATGAGTCTATAAGTTTGAAATCTGTACAAAATGTTGTCACTAGAGTTGAGCTGGGAAACCTTCTGGAAAATTTTAAAAAGGATATATTAAACACCATTAGCAACCAGCTAGATACTCTAAAAATTAAAAGGAAACAAGAGTAGGAAAAAGTTTCCTTGGCAGTTTTCTGTCCTAAATGTAGTCGTAAGCATATTGAAAGGGAATGTCCCATGAATGTGGTTGAGGTGTGTGGGATTAGTACACAATATCATACCACTAACAAATGCTCGTCCCTTCCTGGACTACAAGCCATTTATAAAGGGGGGGTTGTGACTAGTGACTTTCCTCAAGCAAATAGAAAACCATCATCAAGAGGGCCAAATCAAAATGTTTATCAAGATCCCAATCTACAAGGATTTTCCCAAAACCAGTCATGGAAATCTCAACCATCTTACCCTCCATGGCCGACACAACCACCTCAGAATTTACCTTGGAACGAGGGATGGAGAGGAAATATTTATGGGAATTCATTTCAACCTCAAAATCAAGCATACCCCTAGTATCAATGTCCACCTTGCATGCCTTATACATCTAATATATATAATTTTAGCAAGGATATAAATCAACTTATTATTGGCAGCCCTCATTACCATTGTCTCCTTCAGTGAAATAACCCCTACCCTTGCCTTTAAGCTCTAATCCATCTTCATAGCATGCGCAACAATCATTTAACCCTCCTCTCCCATCTCAGTTGCCTGCGCAACCAATTTCTAATCCCAATAATAGACCTCCGCAACCTTTACAAAATATGGAATTACAACCTATTCCTACATATGTCGTTACTTCTTTTCCTGTTAATGAAATTCAACTAAGATCAGGAAAAATAGTTAATAAAGAAAAAACAATTGTAATTATTCAAGAGGAGGATCCTCAAGTAGAACCTGAGGATAAAACTCATCAACAATTAGAAATCACAAAAACAGTGAACTAAAAGAACCGAGGGAACCTCCTTATCTGGAAAGATTCCTTATCAAGAAAATTGAAGCTCCCATGAAATATGACTTGGAATTTAAATTAAGGAATGTCTTTATAAAAATACCTTTGGAGCAAGATATTAAAGGCATTCCTATATATACCAAGATCATTAGGGATCTTTGCATCAAAAGGCCAGGAAGAAAGAGAAGCAAAAATCAAAATGTTAAAGTAATTAGCCAAATGTCAAAAATGATATCCGATTTGCCACTAAAGTATAATGATCCAAGGCTAGAAGATTTATGTGCTTGGATAACACTAGATATTGTGGCATACTTCTTATTGATGTCTGAACTGATGTTTCATTGAACTTAATATAATTCTAGTTTCGACATTTATTTTCCTATAAGTATTATGATTTCTGATTTTTAAGGTATTAAGTTAGTTTAAGACTTGCTCCGGGAAGTGGCAAGGGCCCACCACAACCTGGAACTGAGTCATGTAATCATTGTAGATTGTAGGAAGTGTGTTTTTCTGAAATTTGTAGATTTACATTTCGATTCAAAGTCGTTTGTGAAAAGATCTCATATTTACTATCTTCCATTCTATACTTAAATTACTTGCTCTATTTTGCTTGAATCTAGAAGAATGTATTTCCTTTGAGCCTCTATGAATAGAGAAACAATGTTAATTAATATTTCCTGTGCATGAATGATTTCATAATCGCATTTCCACAAGTCAAGAACACTCAGAAGGACGCTTTCCAATTTCAAAATGAATGATAACCGTGTTATGAGCTTAATTTGTTGATTCGAATTGGATTATGTCTTTGTTATTTAAAATCATGTATGCTTAAGAATAACACATAGATCTTGTAGCGTTGTGTTTTATATGAAATATCCAAAAATCGTAGAGGTAGAATGTTATGCATTAATATAAGTCATGTGTTAATATTTTAGGAGTTGTAGCATAGCTCTGAGATACATTAGAACTATAGTATAATCATGATTGAAACAGGTCACAGGTTATTGCTCTTTTTCATAGAAAGTTTTTCCTAAGTTTATTTAGATTACTTTTGAATTAGAATGTAAGCTCTGACTTTTTGAAGTCTTTCGAATATGTGTGTGTTGAATCGGGTAGCATAGGTGATCGGTTTCTATGTTAAGGCACTCCTTTATGTGAAGTCACTGGTTCAATTCATTACCTCGATCGGGGTGATATATTTGATGGACATGATGAAGATGTCGTCCCACCAAGCTTACAAAAAAAAGGTTAAAATCATAGGAGCATTGATTTAAGTTGTCATTTAGTTTCCTTTTGCAGTCTTTCGAAATTGAATATGTGGACTCGATAAGATTGAGGAATCAATTTTGAGTTATCATTAGCTTTTCTTTAGTTTATAAACCCCGAGTATTGCTTGAACAATGATTGGTATTAATTGAATAATGATTGGTATTGCTGAAAAGTGATTTTTATTTCTTGTGTAGTGACTTATCTTACTTGTGCAGTAACTTGAATTGATTATGTAGTCATTTATATTTCTTATAACAATGATTTGTATGCATGTGAAAATATTTGGATACTATACAATGATTTTCAAGTAGCTTGTCCAATGATTTTGAATTAGTATGCTTGGGTTGGAAACATTGATAAGTGTTAGTTGTTTGTTTCATTTATGAGTAAGTTTTTAAGTTAAATAGCTCATGGTTAAAGTAGAATAGTAATTGGAGTTTTGAATAGAACATAGATTTAATCATAGATTAATAGGTTTCTTCACTTCAGCTTGTTGTGATTGTAAGAAGTAAAGATTAAACATTTCATACTTAATTTTGCACTAGACTGTTTACAACTTGAATCGAAATGTAGTGTAATTCAAATATTGAGAACCTCAGTAGATAATTTAATTTAGGGAATTTAACGACAAATAAAATCCCTAAGCTTTTTGGCGTCATTGTCGGGGAGTTACAAACGGTCTAGGTAACAATTTCTTTAGAATTTATGAGTGTTGAGGATTTTCCAGGACAATCAGAGGGTGGAGAGTGTATGGTAAGATGTGAGTGAAGGTCCACGCTTCCACTATAGTGAGGTTGCTTCAAAGTCTGGTTATCTTTTGGTGAATCTTTGTAGTATATTCTTTTCTTATGCACAGAAGTAAATGTAGGCCTAGGGATATCAAAGGTAGATTTATTTCAAGAACAAAATAATTTTTAGAAATATTTAGTCCCACAAAAACACCCCCAACTAATCCATCTAATCGTTACACAAGTATCATAGAGGAGGGAGGAAGCTCCACCAACAAAGTGGCATCAGAAAAAAGAAACATTGCATCAAAATAGGTTGAGCGGCCTCAAGGATACAAAAACAAACACAAATTGTCTTAGGAACTATTGTAGGTACAAAATTGGTGACAGTTTCACAAGTGGAATCTGCGACAGGAGGACCTCACAGGGACTTAGGGCCTGGTTACATTAAGCTCAACCCAACTGAATCTTCTTCCATCCAGACCACTGTACTAAAGCCTACTACTGAACGTGTAGTAAAAATGTTTAACAAAGGAGGAGGGGAGGAAAACGGAAACAATGGGGAAAATAAAAATGGAGATAATGATAAGATACATACCATACTTGGAGGGAACAATGATCGAAGGAATGGTCCAAGAGGAAGCCCATGGTCCAAGAGGAAGCCCTGAGGAGCATGAAGATGATACAGAATCAACTTTTGGATTTCCTATTCTGGACATTACCAGAAATATCACTATGAAGAACATACCCTTGGCATCTCTTCCAATTTTTCATGGTACGTCCTATGAATATCCTGACTCGTTTCTATTTGAATTCGATATTCTTTGCAGAAGCTATACTTATTATGACGATGCACACAAGCTTAAACTATTCCCTACCACCTTAAAAGACTCAGCCCTAAGATGGTTCATGAGCCTGGGAGAGCACACCATATACTCCTGGGATCGCATAAAGTCTGTTTTCCTTAATAAATATCAAGACTACTGTAAAAGTAGAGATGTTAATGATATCTTTAGGATTCAACAGATGGAGGACGAAAGTTTGGAGGAATATCTAGAGAGGTTCATCTATAACTACCATAAATCATGAGTGGGTGACTTGGACGAGATAACCTTTAGGACTGTCTTTTGAAGGGGTTAAGAGAAGAATGCATTGAAACACTTAATCTCCTAAGTTCCGACGATATTTATAAAAAACCCTTTGCTGAAATAGCTACGATTTGTCAAACTTATTCTAGAAGTCAAGTTAAGGTAGGCAAAAGAATCTTGGACAACCCAAGGGATTATGAGTCTATAAATTCGAAATATGTACAAAATGTTGTCCCTAGAGTTGAGCTGGGAAACCTTCTGGAAAATTTTAAAACAGATATGTTAAACACCATTAGCAACTAGATAGATACTCTAAAAATTAAAAGGAAACAAGAGTAGGAAAAAGTTTCCTTGGCAATTTTCTGTCCTAAATGCAGTCGTAAGCATGCTGAAAGGGAATGTCCCATAAATGTGGTTGATGTGTGTGCGATTTGTACACAATAGCATACCACTGATAAATGCTCGTCCCTTCCTAGACTACAAGCCATTTATAAAGGGGGGCTGAGACTAGTGACTTTCCTCAAGAAAATAGAAAACCATCATCAAGAGGGCCAAATCAAAATTTTTATCAAGATCCCAATCTACAAGGATTTACCCAAAACTAGTCATGGAATTCTCAACCATCTTACCCTCCATGGCCCACACAACCACCTCAGAATTCACCTTGGAACTAGGGATGGAGAGGAAATATTTATGGGAATGGATTTCAACCTCAAAATCAGGCATACCCCTAGTATCAATGTCCACCTTGCATGCCTTATACTTCTAATATGTATAATTTCAGCAAGGATATAAATCATCTTATTATTGGCAACCCTCATTACCATTGTCGCCTTCCGTGCAATAACCCCTACCATTACCTCCAAGCTCTAATCCATCTTCATAGCACGCGCAACAATCATTTAACCCTCCTCTCCCATATCAACTTCCTGCACAACCAATTTCTAATCCCAATAATAGACCTCCACAACCTTTACAAAATATGGAATTACAACCTTTTCCTACATATGTCGTTACTTCTTTTCATGTTAATGAAATTCAACTAAGATCGGGAAAAATAGTTAATAAAGAAAAAACAACTATAATTATTCAAGAGGGGGATCCTCAAGTAGAACCTGAGGATAAAACTCATCAACAATTAGAAATCACAAAATTAGTGAACTAGAAGAACCGAGGGAACCTCCTTATCCGGAAATATCACTTATCAAGAAAACTGAAGCTCCCACAGAATATGACTTGGAATTTAAATTAAGGAATGTCTTCATAAAAATACCTTTGTAGCAAGCTCTTAAAGGAATTCCTATATATACCAATATCATTAGGGATATTTGCATCAAAAGGCCAAGAATAAAGAGAAGAAAAAATCAGAATGTTAAAGTAATTAGCCCAATGTCAGAAATGATATCCGGTTTGCCACTAAAATATAATGATCTAGGGAACCCCGTGGTGACAATAGAAATCAATGTAACTCTTCTACCGATTACTCTCGTAGACTTAGGAGTAGCCATCAATGCAATGACTATTGATACCATGACATTATTACAATTACAAGAAGTCAAGCCTACACCCATAGTGCTTAAGTTGGCAGATAAGTCCATTGTTAAACTTGTGGGGCTCCTAGAAGACATAGTGGTAACAATACCTTCCTGGGAATACCTAATTTATTTCAGTGTAATTTACCATTGAAGTTCCTTTTTGGTTAGAAAATCCCAATGGAGAGGAAAATTGTATGCTTCCCTTATTAACTATAGAACAATCTTGGGCTCTTCAGGAACAATCAGAAGAACATGTTTTGCAGTAGTTTTTGTCTGATATTAATTGCATTAATTATCCTATTTCTTTTAATCGTTATCATCATGTTTTCAGCAATGAATTTGAAGAAACTTGTCACCCTACTATGTTTGCATCATTCACTATGGAAGCCTTAGAAGAAAACATTGAATTAAGTACTAAAACTATTGAAATTAGTGTCAGAAGCACACTGTACATTGGTACAGAATTAAGTACAGAACATAAACAACAGGTAATGAATATGGTTCGAAGGCATTCTAGAGCATTTTCTTGGGATTATTTGGGCATGAAAGGTATTCATCTAGACACTTGTACACATCACATAAAGATGAATGAATCCAGCTCTAAAAGAATTTGTTAAGAATGAATTGCAAAAATTGTTAAGTGTGAATTTCATCTATCCTATTTCCGACAGTAAATGGGTATCACCCTTGGTTGTAGTTCCAAAGAAAAATGGGAAATGTAGAATTTGTGCTGATTATAGAGAGGATAACAAGGCTACCTTGCAGGACTATTTTCCTTTACCTTTTATTGATCAGGTACTTGATACATTGTGAGGGAAAACGTACTTTTCTTTTCTCGATGGATATAGTGGTTACAATCAAATTCAAATAGTCGTATAAGATCAAGAGAGAACTACTTTTACTTGCCCATGGGGCACCTATGCTTAACGAGTTCTTCCTTTTGGCTTGTGCAACACTCCAGCTACCTTTAAACGAGTTGTTTTGGCTATTTTTTCTGATCTAATACATGACTGTGTAGAAGTCTATATGGACGACTTCACGGTATATGGGGATGACTTTCAGCAAGCCTTGGAAAACTTGGAAAAAGTATTGATTCATTGTCAAGAGGCTCAATTGGCCCTTGGTAATATTAAATGTAAAATGATGCAAACTAAGGGAATTGTTTTGGGACACCACGTATCACACGAAGGGATAAAAGTTGATCTTGCAAAAATAGAGGTAATATCACATATTCCAATCCCCACGTCACAAAAAGAGGTAAGAAGTTTCTTGGGACATGTAGGGTACTATAGGATATTTATTGAAAATTTCATCACCTATGTTTAAATTTCTTATTAAAGATGTTGATTTTTTATGGGATACTGACTATCAGAATGCTTTTAAGGAACTGAAGGATAAACTGACTACTGCTCAGTATTGAGAGGACCTAATTGGTCTCTCCCTTTTCACATTTTCACTGATGCATCGGACACTGCCCTTGGAGCTATATTGGGTCAAAGGGAGAATCACTTTTCTTATTACAATTACTTTGTTAGCAAAAATCTATCACATGCGGAGCTAAATTATAGAGCTACTGAAAATGAATTATTAGCAGTAGTTCATGCCATCAACAAATTTAGGCATTACATTACTGGTTATGGGACTTTTTCCATACTGATCACTTTTCTATTATATTTCTTATCAATAAGCCTATTACTAATGGAATAATAATGACATGGTTACTCTTGTTACAAAAATTTAATATCAATGTGATTGACGGGCCTGGATGAGATAATTTGGCTGTAGATTTATTATCCCGAATGAACATTGCCTAAGATAGAGCTTCAGCACCAATTCCGGATGATTTTCCATATGAGGATTTGTTCGATGTCTCAACATTTAATCCTTGGTTTGCTGACATGGCTAACTATTTTGTGAAAGGAAGGTTTCCACAGAATCTTTCCACCAGGGAAAGAAATAATATTGTGCAGCGAAGTGCCAATTATTCTTGGATAGAAGGGGACTTTCTCCAAATAGGACTTGATTTAATTATGAGGAGGTTTGTGCGGGAAGATGAGATGTATGATGTTTTGAGGGCTTGCCACAGTGAACCCTATGGTGGCCACTTTGTAGATAAAAGGACAACCTATAAGGTCCTACATGTGGGCTATTACTAGCCCACTCTTTTCAAAGATGCCAAAAGGTTTGTTTCAAGTTGTGATGCCTGTCAAAGAATGGGAAGGCCAATTCCGACCAATGAAATGCCTCTCCAAACTCAAATATTAGTGGAACCTTTTGGGAAATGGGCATTGGATTTTGTGGGACTCATCTCTCCCATGTCCAAGAAGAAGAGGTACATTTTGGTTTGTACAGATTACGTGACAAAGTGGGTAGAATCCAAGGCTTTATATTTTTCTTCCGAGAAGGTTGTGGTAGATTTCCTTTTTGAGGACATCTTCACTTGGTTTGGGGTACCTATAGAGATTGTCATCGATCAAGGAACACAATTTACATCCAAACTAGTGAAGGTTGTTACCGAAAAATATCAGATCAAGCACCAGAAGTGTAATCTGTACCACCCTCAAGCAAATGGACAGGTTGAATTCACCAATAAAGTCTTGGAGTCTATCCTCACCAAGAAAATTTAGCTTCACCATGGCTACTGGGCTGACAAATTACCCAAGCCATTGTGGGCTTACCTAATAACTTGGAGGAATGTGACAGGACACACTCCTTATGAGTTAGTATATGGGAAACAAGTGCTACTTCCCATAGAGTTTCAGGTAAAAACATTTTGGACAACTACTCAATTTGGAATGAAGCCCAGGAGGAAAGGTTACTTCAGCTCAACGAGCTTGAAGAAATCATACAAGATGCATTTCAATAGAACATTTTAGTATAGGATCAGAGATCTTGGTGGCATGACAATTACATTAAGAAGAAGGTCTTTCAACCAGGAGATTGAGCATTGTTATATGATAATAAATTTAAACACTTCAAAGGGAAACTTTCAACCAGGTGGTTGGGATTTTATGAGGTGGAAGAAGTCTTTGATAATGGCTCAGTTATAATAAAAACTATTGATGTTGATCATACCACATTCGTGGTGATGGCCACAGATTGAAGATCTACTAATGTCCGCTCTCTCGCCAAGAATTTTTGCAAGATGTGATGCGAGATCCAGAAATGGAGTTGGTTCAAAAGAAGGATCCAACTCTTGCTGGTTCTTCAAACTGATATATATATATATAGTATAAAATAATAGTGAGATGACTCCTTATTTTCCTCCACAACTCACATAGAATAAAGGGGAAATCTGTCAAGGGTAATTTTATTCCTTTATCCATAATTGACAAACTACTTATGGAAAAGGACAATTTGGAGTCCTCTTTGAACGTTTCAGACTCCCAAAAATTGAATGTTTCGAGTAAGGACTGACCCTGGCTCATAAATATTAATGGGACAATGGTAGTTAGGGATCTGTTGAGTACAAAATTATTCTTTTATGGGATCATTAGAATAAGTATAGAAAAGAAACCCCCTTGGCGTCTACTTTCATTTTTTCAGACTCTCTAAAGAGGAATACCTTGAGCAACGACTAACTCAGGCTTGATAAATCTATGAGGTAGTAGTAGCTAGGGATCTGCTATGTATAGAATTATTCTTTTCCGGGCTCAGCAGAATAAGTATGGAAACAAAGCCTTCTTGAGTCTTCTTTTTTTCATTTCAGACTCTCTAAAAACGAAATGGTCTAGGCAGTAATCATTCCAGGCCTGGTCAAAATCCATGGAATGATGATTCAGATTATGTGTAGTAACCAGAAGCCAAATTTTAGCCAAAGTTCTCAGTCGGGCTACATAAGATATTCAAGAATATTTTTGTTCATTTTTCAGTTCAGTTCGGGGATTTTGTACTTAAAGTTGGTATTATGATAAACCAGGAATGGGTAGTAAATGATTTCTTACTAAAATTTATATAGTAAATTCAGAAGAAGTGTACAGGGAGCAACTTTCGCCTACCAGCACCAAAATTAGTGAAGATGGTAAATTATAAATACTTTGAAATATCTATAGTTTTATGAATTAATTTATCATCATAAATCCAGTAATGAATATTATACTTCACCGAAGATCAAAGTTAGTATTGTCATCATTTCTCTCAAGTTTCAGAATATTAATAATAGCCAAATCAAGGTATGGGAACATTTTTTTATGTTACTTAGACTATATTGAAGTATATTAATAATAAACTAGTAATAGTATATCTCCATTTATCGCTATGATTCACCCGTCCTTCCACATTCAAATTTCTGTCTTGTCCCCACTACACTTTCCTTTCATTTTTATTTGTGCGGCTTACATTTTGAGCACCAATTCATCATTGATATAACCAATCCATGCCGCCAATCGAATTTCCATCCTGCCCCACTACCTTTTCCCTCATTTTTTCTCATGCGGCTCACATATCAAGCATCAATTCATCATTGTTGCTGCCCATGCATATCATTATTGAAATTTCACAAGTACTATTTCCTAAATTAATTTAAAGTCGTGAGACTCGACATGGTAATTGTACATTTCAGTGATAAGTTGCAGTTGGAAGTCAAACTATGAGCCCTCTAATTCTATGATAACTTTCAGTATTGCTTCACATTCGGCATGGGGGTTGATCGCCACAAACCTACATTTGTTCAATTTTAAAAAAGCCTCGAGTATGCTAATTGTAAGGAATTATTCGAAGAAAAGGGTTGGATGGTTTTCCTTCAGAAGTTCCAGGGTTACAATGATAGAGTGGCCTTGGATTTTTCACAGAGTTTTAATGGGGAGGTTGTAGAGATTGGGAATTTGAATTTCAAAATCACTGAAGAATCCATAAGCAAAACGACCGGGTTACCACTATCTGGGGAGAAGTTTTTCAAAGGAGGACCACTCGACTTAGAGGACTCCACTAAATTCCTCAAACCATCTTACAAGTCTATAAATTGGTCAAAAGTGATTCTACGCAGCTGGCTGGAGGAAGAATGGCATCCACTTATCAGGGTGCTACAAATATTTGTTACTTGTGAAGGAAGGTACGTTGTAGTTTTCCTTTATCACATTAGATTTCTCTTACATTTTTCAGAAGATCGAGGAGTTAAATTTCCATTTTTCTTGCACAAGAGCTTGTATAAGGTTGCTAGGGGAGTTCAATCAGCTGTTAAAAATCTTGAAACCGGTGTGTGCCATCATAGCCTTATTAAAATATTGGTTGTTGCTAAGTTAAGTAGACGACGAAAGTCCTGGGAAGATTTTATGGTGGAAATTTTTCCAGGGGAAGAAACCCAAGTAAAGGTTCGACAAAGGCTCACGAGTCCCCTGTCGAAGAATTTAAGCCCTGGAATTGAGGCTCCACCAGGACTAGTTCTAAATAGGGTCAGAGCCCTGCTTTAATAACTGTATCTACAAAGGGAAGGAGTTGTTCAGCAAAACCCCCAAAGAAGTCGGCAAACCCTAGCACATCCACATATAAAGTAGCCCGACTGTCAAAAGGGAAGAAATGTAAAATGAATAAGGTACAGAAAAGTGAACCTGGCCACAAGGAAGTACCAGTTGAGGAACCTCAGTCACGCAAGAAGAAAAATCCTTCTGTGGAAGTTGTGGAATTAGTCGTTGCACAAGTAGAACAAAAATGTGAGAAGGTTAATGTTTCCCTTAAGAAAAAGAAAAGGAAACTCTTTAAAGGAGAGTAGGAAGTGACGTATGTGCCTTCCACACCAATAAAGAAATCAACAGAGAATCCAACCTCGTCACAAGTATGACGACGTACATGAAGCATGTCCAAACAAGAACCATCTATTTTCGGTACTCAAGACCGAGAGTTGGTCACCATTCTATATTTTTCAGAACAAGAGACGAAAAGCCCCTCTCAAGTGAATGAAGAATTCTTTATAAAGCTTGATGTTTTTGTATGTAAGCTAGTAGAAAATACCATATGCATAGCTTTGTGTAAAAATTTATACGCTCAGATAACACTGGAGATTGTGGCATACTTCTTATTGATGTCTGAATTGATGTTTCATTGAACTTAATATAATTATGGTTTCGACATTTATTTTCCTCTAAGTGTTATGATTTCTGATTTTTAAGGTATTGAGTTAGTTTAAGACTTGCTCCGGGAAGTGTCAAGGGCCCACCACAACCTAGAACTGAGTCCTGTAATCATTGTATATTATAGGAAGTGTGTTTTGCTAAAATTCATAGATTTACATTTCGATTCAAAGTCTTTTGCCGAATCGAACTCAGATTTACTCTCTTCCATTCTGTACTTAAATTACTTGCTCTGTTTTTCTTGAATCTGGAAGAACATATTATCTTTGAGCCTTCGTCAACAGAGGAACAATGTTAATTCATATTTCCTATGCATGAATGATTTCATAATCGCATTTCCACAAGTCAAGAACACTCAGAAGGACGCTTTCCAATTTCAAAACGAATGATAATTGTGTTATGAGCTAAATATGTTGATTCAAATTGGATTTTGTCTTTGTTATTTAAAATCATGTATGCTTAACAATAACACAAAGATCTTGTAGCATTGCATTTTATATGAAATATCCAGAAATCATAGATGTAGAATGTTATGCATTAATATAAGTTGTGTGTTAATATTTTAGGATTTGTAGCATAGCTCTGAGACACATTAGAACTGTAGTATAATCACGATTGAAATAGGTCATAGGTTACTACTCTTTTTCATAGGAAGTTTTTTCTGAGTTTATTTTGATTAGTTTTGAATTAGAATATAAGATTTGAATTTTTGAAGTCTTTCGAATCTGAGAGTGTTGAATGAGGTAGCATAGAAGCATTGATTTAAGTTGTCATTTAGTTTCCTTTTGTAATCTTTGAAAATTGAATATGTGAACTAGATAGGATTGAGGAATTAATTTTGAGTTATCTTTGGCTTTTCTTTGGTTTATAAACCCCGGGTATTGCTTGAACAGTGATTGGTATTGCTTGTGTAGTGACTTATCTTACTTGTGTAGTAACTTGAATTGCCTATGCAGTAATTTGTATTTCTTATAACAATTATTTGTATTGCCTATGCAAATATTTGGATAATGTACCATGATTTTCAAGTAGCTTGTACAATGATTTTGAATTAGGATGCTTGTGTTGGAAACATTGATAAGTGTTAGTTGTCTGTTTTTTTTTCTGAGTAAGTTTTTAAGTTAAATAGGCCATGGTTTAAGCAGAACACTAATTGGAGTTTTGAATAGAACATAGATTTAATCATAGATTAATAGGTTTCTTCACTTCAACTTGTTGTGATTGTAAGAAGTAAATATTGAACATTTCATACTTAATTTTGCACTAAATTGTTTAGAACCTGAATCGAAAAGTAGTGTAACTCAATGATTACGAACCTCAACTGATAATTTAATTTAGGGGATTTGACAAAAAATAAAACCCCTAACAAAGAGAAAGGTCAACACTGACTGAACTTCTCCCACTGGAAAATCACGTTTAGAAATATTATCCTCCATGATGGGTATGGTTTTCATTGCCTATACATAAATAAATTTTCTTTCATTTTCAATTTTCATTTTTGTCTTTTATTCCTTTGATTTATGTTTTTTCCTATCAACCTTGTTTTTCTTCCCTTGTACATGAACAAACCCTATTCTGAGGATAAAATCCATGTAGTGACTTGACAGGTGATATTATGGCCAAGGTACGTCACTCATTCATAGCACAGGTTAGACCCTCAGTTTATATGTGATGCCTGAGATCCCTTTGCCAATGTCACAATCTCGAGTTTTCCTCATACAATATGATAATGGTCAAGTGGGGAACACTACGTGAACAATGAGAATGTTGAGTAAACACAGATCCAAAAAATGATATGGTCATGAAGTCTTAAATTCCCTTTGAAATATTAACTAAGGCCTAATTCTGATATGAAAACTCAAGCTCAGGAAGTTATTTCGAGGAGACATACTTATAATAAGAAATATTTAAATTTTCTTAAGGAACCAGCCTAGTTGTCATTTAGGATCCACTCATCCACCTTGTGGGAAACTGATCCCAATAAAGAAAATGACAAGAAACGAATGAATGTAAATGAATAAAAGTTAGATGCTTGAGAATGGTATATTAAGAAGCTAGGATATGCAAGTTTGTTGGTGCTATAGATTCTCACTAGCAATGAATCAATGTGTATGATTCTTAGGTGATCTTAGTGGGGCTATGGACACTAGATGGTAGTAGAGATAACACTAGAAACTCATCGTTGTTGCTTGATCTTACAGTATTTTGAGGTATCACTAATTTTTTCACCAAAATCTAAGTGAAGAGGTAGACCCTTGGTAAAATTCATACCCTTTTGGCTATCATCAAGATGTCGCGTAAATGAGTTCTATTAAGTGATGAATATAGACTAGTAGAGTTTGTTAAAGAACAAAAAACTAGGACTTATTGAAACTATGATTTTATTAAAAGTTAAACCTGGATTCCAACAAGCCATACACATGGTGGACATTTGAAGCCATGTAGGATGAACCAACCCAGATATATGGCAATGGATGTGTTGCTAATGTGGTGGTTTGGGTAAAGCTTTATGACATGGAACGTTGATGGGGCATGCCAACATGGCATGCTTATGTGTCATTGTAGTATGGAAGAGTTGTCATGGGGTTTAATGTGGTGCTTGTGTGGCAGGGATGAGATGGAGGTGATGAAGTGGGACCAGAGATCTAGAAATTTAGAATTTTGTAGAAATGGACTTTTAAGAGTTTTTTGGAGTTATATGTGATTGAAAGAATGCAAATTAAAATTTGTTAGTTGTTATTTTGGAGTGTTCCCTTCTTCTAACAAAATTCATATTTAGAATTTGTTAATCCAAAAAACCAACATTTAGAAAAATGGTCTTATAGGAATCTTTCTATATCTAGATGTGATTGGGCAATCCTACATGCCTACTCTGTGAATGTGGCGCAATGCATTGACATGGATGCATTTCCACATGTCAACAATGTGTTAATTGACATGGCATAATGTAGTGGTGACATGTCGTCACATGCAACCACATGTTAAATGTACTATTGTTGATGTGGCATGAGATATTTAACCTTGGAGAGCCTTAATTTTGTGTAGGTAGCTCAAATTTGAATGAAATTTATATCATTGGAAAGTTGTCAATAACTAGAGCATGATGATGACCTTAGAAAAGAAATCTAAAGTGACTAAAATAAGACAAAAAATGATAATAACATTTTCTTAATACAGATTAAAGTGTTGGAACTTAAGAACGTAATAATGAAACTATAACAAGAAATTATATATCAAATTTTGTATATCGTGCTTCCTTTCATATACATGAATATATTTAAATCTTAATTTTTGGTAATTGGAATGTATTAAATACCAACAAACTTCATATTTTGAGTTTCCACAATTTGAAGTTATTGTTTATATTGAATTGTTCCATCTCAACTCGGTGTAAATCAAAATCCTTATTTTTTATTTGTTAAATATGTAAATTAAGAAAAAAGTGAAATTAAAAAATATATATAACTTGGTTTCCATAAAAATGTGTTTAAACCCCAGGATAGACAAAATTCAGGCCCTCTTTTTGATGGTTAGATATTTACAATAAATCAACATTGTGATACTACCTTTTGTATAAGCATAAATTTTTTAATAAAAAAATTGGAACCATGAATCTATATCTAACTTGCTATCAATTCCGTTTATACTATTAAAATTGTAAATATTAATAGTTAAAAAAATTGTATAAAGTAAAAAATATGAATATTTTAACTTTAATATTGTTATATAAAAAATTGTGAAAAACAATATTACACATCATGGTCATCAGGTATTTTTCGGCGTCCGGATTCTCAGATTCCGTAGCTCCAACTCCATATGTCACAGTCCCACCATAGTTAATGCAAACAATCTATTCAATGCCACAGGATTTCAAACTCACGAATTTGGGGGGAAACTTTAACAGGGCTGTCGAGTACACTACTCACCCAGCTAATCGGTCAAAGTGCAGTCCAGACCAAGAGAATTTCTGCAATAGTTTTTTTTACCAGAGATGTGGTGGCTCTCTGTTTAATTTTTGTGCACTGGGATGATAAGTTAGCTACTTACTTTTTTTTTGCGTTCTGTGACTATCCTGTTCGTGGAATGCCTCTTATCATCTCCACTCTAGAGTATCTCATCCTATCTTTTGATCCATCGATTATATTTTGAGATCACACGACACACAACGTGTAAACCAAAGCGCGTGTGTTAAATTTGAGGATCGTATTCTATTTTGGATTCATCGGACATTGTTTTTTTCCAAGTTTATATATATCGACATCAATTTACAATATTATGTTGCATCATAGTTATGTCAACAGATAAATTTTTTCTGTATCAACCGCGATTCAAACCTAAGTGGGGAGGTTATTAATAAACACTCCCCATTATCGGGGATAACATCCACGTACATTGTTAATCTATGGGTTCTGACCATATCTTTTTAGAGAAATTTATTCAACGTTTTAAATTCTGTAATTTAAAAAAATTGGAAAAATTCAATGATATTAAAATTTCAAATTACATGGTTATGTTATAATATTTTTTTATAATATTGAAAAGTTTTTTATTAATAATATTAAAAAGGCATTTTAAGCTGCGTAAATTTTTGGTTCATGGGTGATACTGGAAAGAAAATTAAATATTATAATGTGAATTCATTTAAAGTTAAAATAAAAAAAATTATATATTTTTTTAATTTTAATAATAATATTATATATATATATATATTTTCCCCTAGGAAAAAATCGTAATTTTATTCATGTTGATAAAATTACATTTTGTAGATGCTTGAAGCATATGCATATGGCTGTTCATGTAAAAACAGACAGCATAACAGAAATAAGAACACAAAGTAGTAAAAGACTATTCCCGTAATGACAGGAATACAGCAAAATTAAAATATTGTGTCTACAGGCCTATATTTTCCTTCCTTTTTTCTTCTCCACTTTTCGCCAGACCCCAGTGTTGGCAATGGGGATAATTATGGCAAGTTGGTTTTCCTCTGTGTGTTCTTTGTCCGAGTCCGATCCTTCGGTGCTGTGTGCTCGTTTGGCACCGCTTATTTCCAGCTGTAGTTCTTGCTGCCGTACCATGCTGTTTGGTTCTAGTTTAGGCCCTTCAGTTGTTGGAATCCAGAGGCACAGCAAACAAAAAATAAACACACGGCAGATTATCAAGCACATAAACACAAGAGTTTAACGTGGTTCACCCAACCAATCTGGGCTACGTCCACCAAACATAGGCATCAGGAATTTATTAATCAAATTGGAGATTACATACTGAAAACCTCATAAAACTCTCACCCTCTTTTAGCCAACATCCGAATGATTGCCTGTTATATAGCATAAAGAATCTAACAGCCTCATTAACTCACTCACATCAAATATAGGAGGCATTAACTCACTCCCAACAAACTGGAGTTAATCTAGGACCTGAATTCTATTGTTGTCATCAGCTGAGATTTTTCCTATTTTGCTCCAAACAGAAAATCTCAACAATCTCCACCTTGACAACAATTCCCCTGATGCCCTGTTATTATTATTTTATCTTCTCTGCAAGCCAAGAGAAGCCAAACACCAGCGTAGCTTCTCCAACAAAACTGGTTTCGTGAACATGTCTGCACAGTTCTCCTTTGTATGCACCTTTTCAAGAGAAACTCCCCTTTCAGTGATAACCTGTCTTACAAAATGATATTTGATTGGAATATGCTTTGATTTACTATGATAGGCTGGATTCTTAGCCAAATGTATTGCACTTTGACTATCACAAAGTAACCTGATGTTGTCCTGTAACCTACCAAACTCACCAAGCAAACCTTTCAACCAAACCGCCTCTTTGCAAGCATGAGAAAGATAAAATAATAATAACAGGGCATCAGGGGAATTGTTGTCAAGGTGGAGATTGTTGAGATTTTCTGTTTGGAGCAAAATAGGAAAAATCTCAGCTGATGACAACAATAGAATTCAGGTCCTAGATTAACTCCAGTTTGTTGGGAGGGAGTTAATGCCTCCTATATTTGATGTGAGTGAGTTAATGAGGCTGTTAGATTCTTTGTGCTATATAACAGGCAATCATTCGGATGTTGGCTAAAAGAGGGTGAGAGTTTTATGAGGTTTTCAGTATGTAATCTCCAATTTGATTAATAAATTCCTGATGCCTATGTTTGGTGGACATAGCCCAGATTGGTTGGGTGAACCACGTTAAACTCTTACCCTCTTTTAGCCAACATCCGAATGATTGCCTGTTATATAGCACAAAGAATCTAACAGCCTCATTAACTCACTCACATCAAATATAGGAGGCATTAACTCCCTCCCAACAAACTGGAGTTAATCTAAGACCTGAATTCTATTGTTGTCATCAACTGAGATTTTTCCTATTTTGCTCCAAACAAAAAATCTCAACATCAGTGTTCTCTTCCTGCATTTTTTCCTGTCTCCTGTATATGTCTGTGGGTTCTGTGTTTAGTGCCTCCTTTATATATATATATATATATATATATATATATATATATATATATATATATATATATAGTTTTACAATACGTGTAAATTATATAAAAATAATAATATAATAAATATAGTATTAAATGTAAGTTTATGAAAAGATTAATATAAACACAAATAGATATGAAAAATTATATCTACTAAAATTAAAATTATTAAATTATTTATCTAAAATGAGAATTGAATAATTGAGAAACAAAATAAAACATGGAATTATCAATAAGAATAGCTAATTAAAATGTTAACTAAAATCATAAAACAACATGAGTAGTGAATTGAGAAGCTAACTAAAATTGAGATTAGTGTCATCAATTAATTTAGATATGTTACTTACTTTAATCTATTTATTATAAAAGTTAGCTACAAAATTAGAAATCTAACATTACTTAACACATTGGTTAGTAGTATGGTTTATGAGATTCTCATATCTTGGATATCACTCTTGCTTTTAGCAATATGTGTAGTTCCCATAACTATAGAGATCTAATAAGGGATTTGAATAATTTCCATATCCAATGCTAAAAATTTGGTAATTCATATTGATGTCATTCACCAATATAATCATCATCGCCACTAAAATTTTTAGAGAAATAATGTCATGAAGCATTCACATTTTTTATAGTATACATGCTAGAGGAAAGACAAGTACAATGTCCATGGAATAGTTCTATGTTTTTTATAATTGAAGGATCATCATGTATAAAAATTGAAGTGTTTCACTAAGTATCCACTATAAACAACAAATTTCACAATGAAGTAATCATCAAATTTGATTACATGTTGAGGGAATTTGCTATGATTGTGACAATTATAATTAACTAGGTGACAACTAGTGTAAGTGTTCAAGCATTTTGGTTCATGCAATTCCAAAAAAATGAAGTTACAAAATTAAATATTCACAATTGAGTGGAATAATCATTGATAAAGGCAATATTAATCCTTCATCATTGATGTTTTTTGGGTTTGATGTTCATCTTCTACATATTTTGTTGGATGCGTGTATAGTTAAAAGTTTGCACTTTAATGGATTTGATCTTTCTTAACCTATAATAGATTTATAGTTAAAATAAATCTACACTTGTAATAGTTATAACTAAAAGTAAAGATAGTAAAGCTGAATGTGTTAATGTTAAAGGAATAACTCTCACATATGGAAATGGATTCTAACCAAACTTGTAATTTTGAGATGAGATAATGATTTTGAATTTATTGAATAGAAAGTAAAATCTTTAATATGTTTTGTTTCTTTTTAAGATGATATTTTTTCTTTCTTTTTTTTGTTTATTGTTTTCTCTTGATGTCCATTTTAGTAAAAAGGGCAATTAGAAATTTGCATACAAAAGGTTTAGAAATATTTTTCATGAGATTCAAATAAATCAATAGGGCATTGAAAAAATCAAAAGGTGTAACCAAAGCCCCATAATAGCCTTCATGTGTGCAAAAGGTAGAATTAGGAATTCCCTACCACTTTATCTAGATTTCATGATACCTAGAGAATTGGTGTAGTCTAATGAAGAATTGGGTACCATGTAGCACATCCAAGAGGTCATTAATGGCTACAATATGACATTTGTTTTTTACCATCAACTTATTAATATCATGGGAGTATAGCCACATGCTCTACAAGTTTCCTTATTTTTTCAATATCATGATGACTAGGCAAGAGTAAGAACTAGTACTAGGACATATTACATCTATTATCAACAATTTTTAAATTATGTTTTCAATATTTTTCTTACAAGTTATGGGGTGTTTCACAGACATATTGATGTTTATTCAAAATCAAATATAAAGTAGGTTGAATTTCTTGTGGGGGTGTATCCATAACTAGGATGCCTACAGATTGGGAAATAATTCCTAAGTAACATTTCTTTCAGAGATTATCCATATATTAAGAGTTGATAATTTCTAGTGAATTGGCATAGAGACCTTTGAGGATGTGCTTGTGGCCCTCATTATTGAATCCCAAATATAACCCTTCAAAATCCATTAAACCTAATGAGCCCTAAAATTGGGTTACTTGGTTAATCTTTTATGACCATTTTCTCGTCAAATACCTTGGGAATGGCCACTTTTAAGACTAATACCTATTGCACAGACCAATTTTCTAGCCATTTAATACTTTACTAATTAATAACTTACAATAGTTATTTTGGTTATTATTGTAAGTTATTGAATAGTTGTTAATGATAAATCTACTCATGGGTTATCAATGATGTTTGAATGGATATAAAATGTTATTGTTGGAGAATGACTATTTAATTGTTTTATCAGCGTTAGGTGTCTTCTACCAACACTTCTCCATGTTACAAAATGAGAGGATATTAAGAGACTATACAGTCCCTTCTATCCTAAAAGCTATATACATTGATGAAGTCAACAAATCATCTAAGCTAGTAGTGGAATTATTTATTAGAAAACTAGGACATGTAGGTCTAACTCACTATTGTAGCTTAAACAAGATGACAATAGGCCCATGAACATGTGATTTCAAGCTACTCCTTATCTACTTCCATTAAAATATATATATTGAATGCCTCTATCATAATTTAATGACAACCCTATCTACTTCCATTAAAAAAATTCTATCGAGGTTTCATGTGAAAATAAAAACAATGAAACCAACCCTAAGTACACTAATGAGTGTAAAATTTCTAAATAACCCATTAAGGATTCTTCTAATGATTCATTAAAATTCAATCAAATAAATAGATCCAAATCCATAATGAAAAGGAAAAAGAGGACCTACATAAAATAGGAATGAAGAAAATCTTTTGTATCTATCTAAGCTAGATTTTTAATAAATTTTGGATGTAAATATTGACTTGTAAAACTAAAGAAATTCATATGATTCCCCTAATGAACTGTAGAATTCTTTTCATAAAAATATTGATTAATCCCCTAATTATGTGGATAACATTCCAAATATTTCTGTGAAGAGTGAAAGTTTTTATATAGAAGACATAAGTTTCGGGGTTAAAAGATTGGCAAAAGGAAAATATAAGGACATTGAAGGTTATAAAGTTGAAATCTTAAAATATGGAGGGTATATCCTTATCCATGACATATACACATTGCTCAATTTAGAAATCAAATAGGGATTCCTTAAACCTTGGACTTAAAACCTCATTGTACCTATTTTTAAAAGTGGAGATAAAAGAAATCCCACTAATTATATGACCATTATGATTAGTCCATTTTAGGTAAGATATATGGAAATATTTTGAAAGAAAGAAAAAATTACATATGACTAGAAAACCATGGAAAAGAGCTAAAGACCAATATTTTTTTAGAGGCTATCATTCAACAATGGACCGCCTTGTTATGTTTATGATCATTGCGGAGTGAAAAAATACTAAAAACTATCTCCTTTGTTGTTTCATTAAAATTTGAAAATATTTTGACACGGTTCCAAAAACTAATATTTAGAATATGTTAGATGAGCTAAAAGTTCCTTTCGAGTTAAGAGATGTTGTCGTAATATTGCATGAGAATGTTAATCCCAAGTATATCAACATTAAGGGATGTCCCAAATAAATTAATATATGATTTAGGTAAGGTTATCCCATATCCCTTATGGATTTTGAAATATACATTGGCAAGTTAGAAAAATGGTTTGAAAACTACAGGTTGTGTTGGCTTGACTCTCATTAATATAGTCATCATCCTTCTTTGTACCAATTATATTGTTCATATGATGAGGAGTCCCTTTATGAACTTACTAAGAAACCAAGGATCGTCAAAAACTTATATTCTAACATAGGTAAGTCTACGAACACTAACAAAATGAAGATTATGATAATTAAATCCAAATAGATCATCTACAATACTCTCATCTAGGATAATATGAAATCAAAGAAATTTCACACACACACACACACACACACACACACACACACACACATATATATATATATTTGAATTGGTACTCATCCCAACCTCAATTGGAATTATAACTTTGAGAAAAAGAAAAATGGGGTGGAAAATATTTTGTATGCTTGAAAGAAATTGTAAATAAGTGGACAATTAACTATGGGATAAGAAAAAAATCCTCTTTGAGAATATTGTCACTCATGATATCTTCTATGGATGTGAAGTTGAAGTTATCCAATTTGAAATTTTAAAATAAAGGAATTGAAGTCTCGAATTTCCAGATAACATTTTCGATGTCTCTAATTACCAAATAACATTGTTGATGTATTTTTGAAATAAAGGAGTTGAAGCCGATGACTGAGGAGGCCTATTTATGTACCTTTGTCTACCTTGGTCTATTCAAGATAATTGTTCACTGCGAGAAGCTACATGCAATATTCATTGATGATTCATATATAGATATATATATATATATATATATATAGAGAGAGAGAGAGAGAGAGAGAGAGAGAGATATAGATATAGATATAGATATAGATATAGATATAGATATATATATATATATATATATATATATATATATATATATATATATATATATATATATATATATATATATATATATATATATATATATATATATATATATATATATATATGTATGTATGTTTGAATTGGTACTCATCCCAACCTCAATTGGAATTATAACTTTGAGAAAAAGAAAAATGGGGTGGAAAATATTTTGTATGCTTGAAAGCAATTGTAAATAAGTGGACAATTAACTATGGGATAAGAAAAAAATCCTCTTTGAGAATATTGTCACTCATGATATCTTCTATGGATGTGAAGTTGAAGTTATCCAATTTGAAATTTTAAAATAAAGGAATTGAAGTCTCGAATTTCCAGATAACATTGTCGGTGTCTCTAATTACCAAATAACATTGTCGATGTATTTTTGAAATAAAGGAGTTGAAGCCGATGACCGAGGAGGCCTATTTATGTACCTTTGTCTACCTTGGTCTATTCAAGATAATTGTTCACTGCGAGAAGCTACATGCAATATTCATCGATGATTCACAAGTCGTGGGCGACTCGGAGTACCAAGGACACATATGATCCTTTACTTTCCGCCAGACCTTTAACATAATAGTCAAAGATGCCATCTTCCACTTAATGTCGCTACACGCTACCAGGCTTGTGCTAAAAGTTCTTGTGTTTTTGTCTCATATAAAAATAGTATATTAAATATTATAACATATTAAAATTTATTAAATTTATAATAAAATTAAAATTAATAAAAAATAGATAAAAATTAAGTAAAAAAATAATTATATTAAGTTGATGTAACATTTAAGTCGTACTTGTTAAATGATATTAGTTCAAGTGTTTGGTGAATAATTTTGGGGAGATGTTTTAACTCATTCATTTGTGAAATAGTTGTATTTGGTAGTTATTGATTCTCTAGAAATTTTCATTCTAGTTTATTTGTTTGTTTGTTTTTTTGGTTCTTCTTTTTTAATATAGCAGAATCGGTAATTGGAAGGCCTAATCGTGACGCCACCCCAAATCGAGTCAGACTGCTGCCCTATAACCAGTGGAGAGTTGCATCACCCTGTAAGCACACTTCTTTGGTATGGAAGGTTTCAAATGTCCCCATATGGAGCAGCATATCATTTGGGCAAACCCTCACTGTAAATTTTCATTCTAGTTTGATATCTATATATCTATAGATATATATATATATATATATATATATATATATATAGATAGATATCACACTTTGTGTTAGAAAATAATTAATGAAGCTTTGGGAAATTAGTAATAAAAAATTTGTAGATTGTCATTGAGAAAGTGTTAAAGGTGTTAGTGTTTACCTGGTCACGAATTTTAAAGGGGATTACGAGATTCCATGTGAAGGGAGTGATGTTAATCATACCAAAGGTTATTGTGGTAGTTAGTTTTTCTTTCAAATCAAAGTCTCTTTTCCCTAATGTAGCACTTCCTTGAGCCTCTAGTTTGTGCTATAATGCCTTATTTACCTTTATCTCAACGCTACACCCTCAAATTTGAGCTTCAAACTTAATCTTTTGGCATTCCAACTCAACATAGTGCCCTCCTAGACCTCAATCCTATATTATAGTGCCCCCTTTAGCATCAATCAAGTGCTACAAACTTAGAATTACCCTTGTTTTGTGTCTCCCTCTCATTTTTTTTTATTTTTTATGTCTCCATAACACCCCGATGAGTTTTTGTGCAATGCTACGATGCCTTTTGGAATTTTCAGATGATTTTCTCTATCCATATCTCCATAGTGCTTGATTGAGTCTCTAGCCAGCGCATCAGCATACCAAAGACCCTCAGTGTAGTGCTATCTCTTCAATTTTGGTCTCTTTAACTCATTTTTTAGCTTCCTTTCTTAGCATAATGCCCTGACAAGCACTAAAGGAGTATTACAACACCCAATTAATCCTCAAAACACCACTATAGTGCATGACTAAGCCTTAAGCCTAAGATTTTTCTTATTTTTCTAAAGTTGTCTCACACTTTTAAAGTTATGTTTTGATACTTTGTTACTTTGAGTTAAGAGAAGACAAAAGGAAAAAAAGGTTAAGTGTAATAAGGAAATTATTCAACTTAATACATGAAAAACCCAATAAAATAATTTAAATGAAGCTAGTAGCTCACTATCTTCCTCAAACACCATCTTGGCTCTATTCTCTAAACATTAAATCACTCGGATTAGAGTGTCCCACCCTAGTTTATTGAGCCAACTTTAGCTACGACTAGCTTAGTACCAAGTAAGTGTTTTTTAATGCTTATTCACTCTACTTTTTTGTTGTTTACAATATTTTACTGTAATTATTTACCCATCAAATGTTTTTCACTAGATGAAATCTTATCTTATGCTTAATTTTAACATAGTGAATAACCTTTAAATATATTTTGTTGCTCCTCGAGGTTGTTATGTTTTGTTTTCTCTTGGACCATCATCCTCACTAACCAAGTGCCCACTTGTGCCACTTGATGTAGCTCAAACCTATTGAAAAAACCATTTTCCTAGATAGGAAATAGTTAAAACATGATTTAAGATCCATTTCACCTACTTCCCCTTCTTGGTATTTTCTCTCATTCTTTTCCCAAGCCAACTCATGGTTATGCTCTAGCTCTCTAGCAACTTATTTTTGGCTAAAATAACACTTTATATTGCAACAAACCCCAAAAATGGTTTTCCATATCTTTGGAATGCTCAACTATAGATTTTCCTCATGATACCTAGAGTTTTTATATAAAGCACCTAGAGTCCTTTTTCATGGATCCATTTTCATGTTTCCAACCCATTTATTAGCTATACTTTTTAATCGGTTTTTTATTCTCTATGTTGTGTACATGAGTAAATATTTTTTTCCCTAAAACCTTAGGTGTCCCCCTACCCTTTAAGTGATATTTAAATGGGGAAAACAATCTACCATCATAGTAAAGATAATGAACCTATCATTCTACTTTTTCCTCACCATTAACAATGATTTATTGCTAAAACTCGACTAATTATGAAACCTAGAAACCTCATTCACCTAGATTCTATTTCTAAGATAATATTTATAATTGGTGTTTTTTTTTGCATTTGTAGCAGAACCATGTTTTCTTCTAGGATACAGGCTACAAGACAACAATAGTTGAATCCTTCAGTGATGAGGAACCCAATAACTCTTTTTCTGGTGAGTTCTAGGATATTGCATGTTGTATTGACATCTATACCTCATATATGGTATGAGGTCTACTAGATGTTTCAGAGAGGGAATTCTCCTCTAGATTATCCAAATTTTAAGGTGTAAAAAGTTACCAAGAGATCTTAGTTTCCTAAGGTGGATGAAAACTTGGTTGTCATTCCCTGTGCAAAAGTGGTTGAGTGGTTGATTCAACATGTAGAACTTGATGGAGTCATGATATGAGATAACCGTGGAAAACCCATTACTTCCTTTGACGAGTCCAATTACATCGATAAGTATTAGTAATTTCCAATGGTGGAAGTATGCTTGGACAAATTTTGGTTAACCTACTTCAAGATTCTACTGAAGGAGATGCTTAAGAAATGGTGGACTAGCAAGGGGACATTCAAAATGAGGGTGAACAAGGGGTATCTCATCAATTTTGTTAAGACTTTCTTTCACCTAATATTTTTCATGCTATTTAGGCCATATGGTAGACCAAATGCAAAAAATCCTCCCCATGGGTTGGGTCCCACTCATGTACACTATTGAATTCGAGGGGAAGATCTTTAACTAGGTAGATATTTAGCATGACCCATCATGGATACTATTGAGTAGGAACAAATAGATATTAAACAAGGCCAACAAGGTCAGTTATTCATGGTTTCATATATTATAGACATGATCTGTATGAAGATAATTTTCTCGGTCATGAAATGGAGGTGGGCCATTCATGAAGATTAGGCTCAATTTTATTACAAACTCCTCTAGGAGTACCACTATATATCAACATATGGATAGATATGAAATGATTTTTTTATGCCTTTACATAATGTGTTTTTTGATAAAACTACCGCTTGCATGCTAGAGAGATCCATGCAACTAGTACCCTTGATGGGTAACTGGTTTGTTGATTAGGAGGTTATTGTGAAAATTCCTTAAAATGCAACAACTAGAATTTATTCTTCTAACTAATTAATTATGAAATCTATGTTTTTTACAAAAAAATAATGAATAAATCACACGATAATTTATTCAAAATAAAAACTTTGTAGAAAATAAACTGGAACTGAGAAAAAATAATGCACACACACACACATACAATAAAATTGACATTTTTGTTTTGGATAAATGTCCCCAAAAAGCCCAATCTGAGAAAACGAGTGTAGAAAATGAATGTTTTATTATTATTATGCAACAATGAAATATGAGTTAATAAATATGGATGCCAAACTGGAAATACTCAGTAAAATAATCTGGCCAAAAATTAATGAGACAATTTTGGTCTCACCCGAAACTGATCTTAGTGCTTAAAATGGCGCAAACTGGCTACTCGAACACCCCTACATCAACCTCTGCACTGGCCAATTCGTACCACCTTAAAAAATGATTTCATGTTGTCAACCTCCCCAACTCAGTCTCCAGAAATTATTCACTTAACCTTCTAGAAATCTTCTCGACCTCCAACAACCAAATCCTTCTGCTTTTTATCTAAATCAAACCCTCCTCTAAAGTTGTTTGTGCAGGTGTTGCATAGACTCATTGAGCATAACTCTACCCTATTGTTGCTAACTCTCTGAAATTGAAAACTTCTCTTGATGTCACTTATGATGCTCCCTCTCACCTCTGCATCCTTCTAGATCAAACTCTTCTTCCCTACTCGACTTCTGCAACTGGATAACTCAATCTACCAAGGAACTCACTCTTTTGGTGTGCTCAAGTGTATCTTTCCCTATAACCATCGAGTTTCTCTTATAATCGCTCATTGGTGAACCAATAACCATGATTAAATCTCCATCAATGGCTAATATCATCTCAAACTCAATCCATGTGAGTTAGTAGAGCATTCTCACATTTCCTTAATTAATTCCTATTGATTAACCAATTTTCTTAAGTTATACTTAGGAAAAAATTAAATGATGGCTAATTAATTTAATTAAGGCATTTCACAAGCTTATCTCGTGAAACCTTTTATGGGTTTTGAAGATCTCATGTTCTTGGCCTCTTTGACATAAGTTGAGACTATAAAACCTATTCGATGCTACAAAAATTAACACTCCCTCTTAGTGAGGAAGGTGTTCACTCCCATAACATCTTCCCTCATTCTAATGATGTTTGACAAACGTGACAACATGTCAATGTCCACCAATCCACTATGCATACTTTGATTCATAATTCACTATGTAGCTAAATCACCTTGCATTTACATTGCTGCTAACAGTGCATTTTGTCTCCTGCGCGACTACCAACTCTATTTTGCACTGCAATTAATCTCATGTTATTGCTACTACTACAACTACTGCAACTGATAACCAATCCATGAGTCTATTGTTTCCTTGTACTAGCTTCACAGTTTTCTCTTGAGGATCTCACTTCAACTAGCCTCTACACTATCTATTGATTGTGTCTGCATGTTGACTAGTTTTGTGCTACTCAATAACTGACTACAACTAATTCTGCAATATTCCCTCAATATCTGAGTACACCATGATGACACTATTTCATCTACTACTGAAAATTATGGGCCCTTGTAGTAAGGGTATTGATCCATGATAAAACACTTGTCTGATCTTACCCTCCTTGGACCCTTCCCATAGTCTCTGTAACTGTGGGAACTAGAGTTCAAGGTCTCTCCACCTTTCTCCTGGAGGTATAGCTGCATACAAAGCGAATTCGTCCTCCAACCTATTGGAAAATTATTGATCTCTGTCAAAATTGTTGCTTGATCCTTCTTCTCCTTCTTCTTCGTGGGAGTTTGGGTACTATAATGACCAAACTCCACACATATGGAGCAATTGATCTTCGACAAATCTTTCTTCTTATTTTCTTCTCCCTTTGATCTTTGTCCCTGACTGGGAGCTTTGTTTGCCTTCCATTTCAATGCAAGGGCTACATTCTCCTCATATTTCATACTCTTTCATCATTTTCTATTGCTGCCACTTATTGTAATGTGATTAGTTTTGATCAAACAATTTTAAATTTATGTATTAAATTAGGATTAATTGAGAAATAAATAAATGAGGGTGAGCACATTTAAAATGCACCCTACCTAGTTATTTGTATAGATTAGGGAAAAGAGGTAACGTGTTTAATAAACCTTGGAAATACAACTTATCCTAAAGTTTTGGCATTCATTAATAAATTGCTCCACCGAAGATCCGATGGGGACCACCAACACTAATCCCCAAGCATGTCCACACCATAGATTTCAAATCCACCCAAATTTGATGCCCACCTAATTGTTTCGGACCCCCTCGATGTGATTTTGTTTAACGTTGAGGGGAGGTCCGAAAATGCAGTTTCCCACTGCTATGTTTCCTTCTGTTGATATTTCAAACCCCCCTCCACCAATACAAGAAACTGCTCTCCCCCCCACCCATTATCTTCTCCACGCGTAAACCACCCATCTTGATTATGTCAGCTTTCATAGCATTTCCCTGCGAATGCACCACTGTGACTTATCTCCTCCCGCCTGATCTCGTTCCCGCTTACCGTTCCATTCCCATGCCTTCCTTACGTGTCCACACATCAACTATTTCTGCCAACCATGTTCCTCCACATCATCTCCTACCTCCACGTCATATGTCTGTCTCATGGTCATCTAAAACTATGTTTTCTCCCTATACAACACAATAATTTCAAACATTACTCACAGACAAATGAGAATGGATTTGCAGAACCTGAAAGAGTTTCTTGTTGCTAACATCCTCATGTACAAAAACCTCTCTCATTTTTCCAATAGTTGTTATGGTTTGGGAGATGCAAATGCATCTTTGCAGGCATGTTTTCGAGAAATGTCCTGTTTTAGTCACCTTTTTTCAGAGGATATTGTGGCCAAAAAAACATGAATATTTGGAATGTGGAAGAGGTTTTGGTTCCAAAGATTCCAAAATACAAAAACTTATCTCACTTTTCATACATGTGTCATGGGTTGGGAGATACGCTCTCATCATGTTTAGCCAATTTTATGACTCTGCAATGTCCTGTTTAAGCCACCTTTTTTAAAAACAATTGTGGATAATCAGAGATGAATCTTGGGAAAATGGACGAGGTTTTTGTTCCTAAGATACTAGAATACAACAAAATTTCCCAGTTTTCACACACAGCTCAGATTGAGATATTAAAAGGGATTATTGGACCCTATTTTTCATAAATTCAGCAGGAAAAAGCTCAAAGACAGTTAGTGACTTGGAGGCCACCTCATCAAATATGAGTTGCAATCAAATTCGAATTTCTCTTCTTTATCAATAGAAATCCTCAAGGATAGTACCAAAACTCTTGAAATAGTTTTAGTTACCTTTATTTGTGTTCTATTTTTGTAATATAGTTTTCAGATATTTGTAATAACTCTTGATATTTTTATCAAGATATTTTGTGAGGAAAATGTATAAATACTTCATCAATTGAAGTAATATGTGTGGGTTTTTTATGCCAAGGCTCTTCACTTTGTAATAGCTTATATTATAGGATTTCTAATGAAAGCCTTCTGGCTTCAGTTTGATAGAATTTTGAGTTTTCTAGTATGTCTTTCTAGTGTTTCATATCTTATCTCATCACTGTTGGGTATACGACCAAAGTCCCACATTGACTAGAAGTGGGGAAGATCATGGGTATATAAGGATGGACAAATATCTCCATTGGTATGAGGCCTTTTGGGTTAAAACCCAAAAACAAATCCATGAGGGCTTAGGCCCAAAGTGGACAATATCATAACATTGTGGAGATATGTGGTGTCCAGAGTCCTTACAAGTGGTATCGGTGCCAAGTTCAAAGTTATCCAAGTGGATGAATCCTCGGAATGCCGAAAAAAGGTGGTGGGCCCTGGTAATATCTCGATGAGATCCATGGATGAGCTCGGTTAGAGCAAGCTCTCGAGGTAGGTGGTGTTCCATGTAAGGCGTGTGCTTCCAATGCATTGGAGCAGAGAATCCTGGTTGGTAGAGAGTGGGACGGATGGATAATGTTCGAGGGGAGGCTCGATGGTCCTTTGTTCGAGGGGAGGATTGTTGGGTATACGACCAAAGTCCCACATTGACTAGAAGTGGGGAAGATCATGGGTATATAAGGATGGACAAATATCTCCATTGGTATGAGGCCTTTTGGGTTAAAACCCAAAAACAAATCCATGAGGGCGTAGGCCCAAAGTGGACAATATCATACCATTGTGGAGATATGTGGTGTCCAGAGTCCTTACAATCACATGTTCAAAGCATTTATAGGAAGGTCTGGGTAAGTGTAGATTGAGTATCAATCTATTCTTAAATCCCCTGCAAAATCATAACCTTTAGAAAGACATTAGGTTATTGCACTGTTTGTCCAAGAAATCTCCTCTTTCACTGGTTTTTGCGTTATGCCTTTTGATAGAAATTAAAAGAGATTGGCTTATTGGACTATCTATTTGAAATAAATCCTCCTAGAATTGGTTTCAGTTTGGCCTTCTTGAATATTCTGAAATGTGTTTTGTTGGGCTATATAAATATTCTAAACGCGTCCAAATTTCCCTAGTTTTTAAGAAGTATGTCTGACTGCTTAACTATTAGGAATCCCCTTACATTCTTCTATCATAATCCTTGAAAAGCTAAGTCATTCTAACAGGCTGGAAGCTGACACATTCTGAAAGGACCCTGTGAGAGAGGCCTTTAATCATGGACAAGGACTGTCATTCATCACTAACCACCCCCAATTAAATAAATAAATATAGCCATTGTGCTTCAAAGGCTGTTGTTTAGTGAAAGGTGAACAATGTTAAACAGAGCCTCATATCCACTAAGGGAGGCCCCTCTGGTTCAAGGGCCAGCTTGAACCTAAAGGCTAGTTGAGATGGTTTCCTGGCATAGTTTTTTGTAGCCAAGGACTGCCTACGGAAATAGGTACAACATCTGGCGTCATTGCTGGGGAGTGAAGTAACGAAGATATCTTTCTCTAGGGAACGATAAATATTAGATCTATTCCTTGCTGGTGAACAAGGAGTAGGCATTTAGTATTGGTTGCATTTCTTTCACCTGGCAAATCCACTTTTTCATATGCCAATTCCATTGGGTAACCAATCCCATTGCTTCGAAATTTCAGCTACCTTTACTGCTATGCAAGGTTCTTTTATACTTGCAATCAACAGTATATGTCTCTCCATCTCAGCCATGGTCAGAAATCTAAAATGTCTATAGAGGATGCAGCTTTTAAAGTACACTTGTGAGTATAAGTTTCCCATGGGATTTCAAGTTCATATTATATATACTCTTCAGTTTTTTTGTTGTTGGCAACGTGGTTGGTCAATAAATCCACTCCGCACTTGGTTACATTGGAAAGAAGATTACACCTAACAGTGTAAAGTTTTTCAGTTCAATTAGATATAGGTGTGGGGACTGAATAGATATTCTAAGTTTCAGTATGCAATAGATCAGCGTGTTAATCGTTTATGAGTGGTGTGATTTGAGGAGTATATTATAGATCATCTTATATTTTCAGTCTCTAGAAACTTTCAGTTTTCAGATTTCAGTATGAAAGAGTATCTGAATTAGTGCAGGCATATGATTGCATTTCAGAGTTGTAGGTTGCAGTGTGTAGTAGCAGAGTATTGAAATAACAACATTGATCCATGAGGATTAGTTATATTTATACATAAGATGGTAGATCAGTGGTTGATGATTTTATGGTATGACTCCATGCCCAACGCTAAGGGCAACTGGTCTACTAGTTCTCTGCATCCCACACGAGGAAGCAGTCCGCATTGGAGCCAACGTTGTAACATGATTAGTTTTGATCAAACTGTATG
Source organism: Pinus tabuliformis (assembly GCA_031772625.1). Taxonomy (NCBI): domain Eukaryota; kingdom Viridiplantae; phylum Streptophyta; class Pinopsida; order Pinales; family Pinaceae; genus Pinus; species Pinus tabuliformis. Next base: position 428,028,469 of record CM062817.1, read on the forward strand.
ATCAAACAATTTTAAATTTATGTATTAAATTAGGATTAATTGATAAATAAATTAAAAAGGGTCAACACATTTAAAATGCACCCTACCTAGTTTATTTGTATAAATTAGGGAAAAGAGGTAACCTGTTTAATAAACCTTGGAAATACATCTTATCCTAAATTTTTGGCATTCATTAATAAATTTCTCCACCGAATATCCGATGGGGACTACCAACACTAATCCCCGGGCATTTCCTCACTGTAGATTTCAACTCCACCCAAATCCGACGGCCACCTAATTGTTTCGGACCCCCTCTATGTGATTATGTTTAATGTCGAGAGCGGGGGGGGGTTCTGAAAAATCAGTTTCCTTCCACCAAGATTTTGGAGCCCCCACCATCAATACAAGAAATTTCTCTCCCCTCCCCTCCAAAAATGGTATCTGATCCCCGCATAAACCACCCATCTTGATTGCGTCGACTTTCATAGCATTTCCTCGCCAATCCACCAATGCAATTTAGGATCTCCAAGGACTTTAATTTCGTCTTATGGTAACCCTCTAAAACCTATTTCTAGCCCCACAGGTCTAATCAAGATTGGAGTCTTCAAGAAAGAGTTGGGCCAAATCTCCCTCACAGGCCTGATTATAGACTTCTTCAGTAGATCCGACTTGTACTAAGTGTCACGGATCACTGTTTTCACCTTCGAACCTAAAAATTCTACACAAAAAACTACATTTCGTCCTATTTATGTAACTTCTTGTGAAATTTCTATCTGATACTTAGAGAGAAAGTTACGATGATTTTACCAAGGTCACATCTTTAGGATGTAATTCAGGATCCTACAAAAACCCTAACTTCCTTGGATCATATCTCCTAAAATTTAGCTGGAAATAATCTAAAATTTGTACCCAAGGTTTGGCACGATTTCGGCTCAAATGGGTTTGTTTTTAGCTTCTGAAACGTCACAAAAAAAAATTATAGCGCAATTTCCACAATGGCCTGTTTGGAGATGCGAAACCCTAGAATCCAAAGCTCTGATACCAAATGTTATGCAACCAACTCACGAAATAGAAGAAAATATAGATCAAGGCCTTCAAAATAAGCCTCTTCAAGGGGGAAGCCTCATTTACATTACACAATTGAACATTTCTTGGATGATTCAAATGATACAACCTCCTTTCTATATATAGGAGTCTAAGGGGTCACAATATATTCAGAGTTGACATAAAAATAATAATGTAAGGGCACCACAATAACAATAGTGGGCTTCTATGGGGCACAAAAATAGCAATAAGGGGGCTACACTAATAACAATGAGGGAATAGTGGGCTTCTATGGGGCACAACAATAACAATAAGGGGGCTACACTAATAACAATGAGGGAATACACTAGTATTATAGGGACCTAGCAATCTCAACCTAGATGCTACCCATGTGGGAGCTAGCTAAAGAAAGAGGCATTGATCTACAAGGAGTACTAAAAGTTGTCATTTAGCTAGAAAAAAAACTAAAATAATATCTTTAGGCCATAATTGATGTTCCTGCAGTTGATGCATGGAAGTTACTTTATGACTCCATACTAAACAATTCAACTATTAAAATTCAAGAAAAGCTAGAAAATGAAATAGCTCAGTCAATGGCCGAGTATGAACAAAATTACTCCTTGGTAAAAAGTATCATTAAGATGAATAAGATTCCATCAATGGGGAATCAAGGAAATTCCATAACATATGAAGAATTAAATATGGAACTAGATGAAATATTGGATGCAAAAGAATTTTCCTTTAGTGTTGTAACACCTAGCCCACATTTACCCACTTTGACCTCCTCACCAAGGTAAACATGAGATGAGAGTTAGTATGCATGACCCAATTTCTAAGATGCACTTATGAAAAATAGGGTCCACGTGTAAATAACTAACTATAAACATCCACTAACATATAATTACAATGTTATCAGCTTAACTTTACCCAACACTATTACCTTTCGGATTAGTTTCCTTAAAGTTAACAAAACTTTCTATTTTTGGCATTTTTTCAAATACTAAACTTTCGAGGATGTTTTTAGGGCCTAAATGAAATTTTCAGGAAAAAAGCGAGATCAGAAAAGTGCTAAATTTATTTCACATATTTTCTTCTCTGCCTCCTAAAGAACATATTCAAAATGAGGTATTATGATAGTCAAACAAAGACCGTATGCTAAAGATATGACCACGGGAAGTTGGAGGTCCAAATCACTCATTTATACAAACACTTTGTGCACATAGTACCTGTAGTTCATAAATACATATATATTCACTGATTCAATAATCTCACCAGAGAATCATCAAGAAGGCTCTATGCCCTCTCATGCTAGCTGCACACCACTAGTTAGCCCACACATTCATCAACCATTCATTAACTTATCAAAACATGACAAGAGCCATAGATGTAATACATCATATAACCAACATATAACCAACTTATAACTTGAATTGAAACCATGGCCAAACAACCATATGATTACCATCATAATCAGTACAAATACTCATAGATCACAATAGGAAAATATCTCATATTAACATGTGAAAACACCAAGTCAGGGACTTCCACATAACACCCAACCATGTATTGGCTGAACCAAAATTTCTCTTTCACCCAATCACCCCTGCGCCATATTCCAAGCATGAATGTAGGATCATAAGGGTAAAAGAAAAACAGATCCATCTAGGGATTCCAGAGGCCAAACCATCCCAACCCTCAACCGCAATGATTCCACCTCTATTGTCTAGAAATCACTAACCATAACTAGATCGGTCTCTAGCCAAGTTGTCCAGGGCTCAAGGAACTAATAACTCAACCAACAATTTTCAAAGGGCTCCATAGAATTTGTCCCAAACTAGGCTCTAGGATTAATAAATCAACCCAAGTTTTTCAAGGGCTCAAGAGCGTTTGTTCCAACCCATAGCCATAGGGAGAACTAAGAACCAATTACAAATAAAACAAGCAGAGAAAACCCACAACACCATGGTTATCGAGGAAATGGCAAGGAAAGGCTAAAACCACTAGCAATCTAGGAAAATCTCCATGCCAATGACAACACATAACCATAAAATCAAATGTATATACCTTGCATCTAGAGATCAATAAGGAAATCATGAATGCAACTTGTTACCTGCAAAGAGATCCAACTATTCCCTTGTGCTTTCGTTCTTTCCTTTGCCTTCTTTCTCCAATCCAAGTGAATACCCAAGTGTTTTAAGAATGCTCCAAGATTTGTTTAAGTGTGCAAGAGTGTATGAGAGAGAGATCATGAACAAGAGGTCAACCAAAAACTATCAAAAAACTATGAACTGATCCTCACAAGCCTTTTAATCATTTATGCCTCTATTTTCTTCATTTTCCTCTATTTTCTCTTCAATTTCCTTCTCATGAAAATTTGTGACTCTTCATCTCCCTTTTCTCCTATTTTCCTTCATTTTCATAAATAAATGGAAATTTATGCCACTTTTCCTTTGCCAATGCCTTTGCTAATTTCCATAGACATAAATTAATCACAAGTGATCCCCATCACTATGTTTTTCCCAACATTCAGCTTGGAATATATGTCCCATGATCTTGGTATTATTTTATTTACATGGAAAATCAACCAGGGGTTATTACAAGTGTGTTCACCATTAAAATGACTAAGGAAAATCTCAAACAACATTGAGTGGAACCTACTAAGTAGCACACAATTCTAAATTCATCTATGGTTTCATTAAAGAAGGATGTCTCAATGATATCATAAAACAATAGAATTCCATGTCACTATGGAGAGCTTGATGTCTTATAGGATGCTAATGATCTCATCCTACTACCAATATGGGTGGCATAACTTTAGGAAATCCCAAAGATCCTACTTGAAGACCTATTCAAAATATAAAACTTATAAATGTCACAGTCGAAGTTTATTAAACATTTTACTTGAAGACCTAGTCAAAATATAAAACTTATAAATGTCACAGTTGAAGTTTATTAAACATTTTATTTTATTTGTAAATTACAAGAAGATGAAGATTTCTAGTTGAATTGACAAAAAAATGAATAGCCATAAATGATATTTACTAACTCTCACTTATAAATATTGTAAAACATTTAGTTAAAATGATTTCTAATTTTATAATTTTGGTTTTGATTTTCTGAATTTTCCATAACTGTGGTTTTTGTATTTTTGATATACCTATGTACCAAAGTGGGGAGGCTTATACTTATGAATTCACTACTTTGGTATTATGAAGCCTTAATAGGCCATTGTTGGAGTTTTGTGATTGCATTCATCTTGTCCTTGTTCTTTGATTGTTCTTGAATTGTTCTTGAATTGTTCATGTATGTGTTTACTTTATGGGATACATATTTCTAGATTATGGACAATTTTGTGTATTATATGGTTTCTCTCACATACTTAAAGTTTTTTTACATTTCATTTATGGGCACTTATTATATCAATATACTAGCTATTCTAGAGTTGTTCTAGTAAGTTAAGCATCCAATGTTGTCTTGAATATCAACTAACTATTTTCTTAACTGTGCAACTATATGTTTGTTGGATCATCACTTCTTGTTGTGATCATTACCCACATCTCACAACATTCTCAAGAAACTAAGAATGATTACTAGGCCAGAATTTAGATGCATCTCTTATCCAAAATAGTGTGACGTACAATTGGTACCTCATACGTCTAAAGCGACCCCCTTGACTGTTGTCAGGTCATTTACCCTAGTAAATAATTAATTTTTCACTAGAAGGATGACTTGAAGTTCATGTCTAGTATAATTTATTATTGTTGCTAACAAAACCTTTCAAGCGAATAGAACCACACCCAACCACTCCAAATTCCATCTACCCATACTAAGACTTTTGAGAGAGAGACAAGCTACGAAGATGTTGTTTCTGAGTCAAAGAAAGAAGAAATTTCCCAAGTATCTTTATACATTGTTTCTCCTACTAAAGTGAATTCCATTAGAAATAACTCCCAGGCTTATTTTGAATTATTCAAAAGACTTCTTGTAGTCCCTCTTCTCCCCAAGAAGAAGGAAGTCAAAAGACTAGTCACCAAGCATGGTGTCCTAGTTGATTCTATCAAGGATTTCATTGGATAGGCCCTTGAGGTTATGTTGTAGCGGCAACAACCCTCCAAAATTTTGCGTTAGCCTATTTTGGAGCCTCCCTACCAACCATTCACAACACCTTGTCTTTCTTTGTCAAGTACTTAACCTTTAGTGTTTTTCTCGCATAAAGGCAGCCTATCGATCACTGTTGATCCATTCCCCTAATAGCCTGCACACCCGGACTTGGTCTAGCTATAGGCCAAGCAAATTCCCGTTGCAAATTGCGCATTTCCGGAAGGAAACCAGCCTTCCCTCCAGAAACTGCATAATCCTCTCTAACAGCCTGCTGGATTCCAGAATTGCACAATCCTGCTAGCCAACACTCCCAACAGGATTTGTGCAAATTTCCCCAGCAGGTTGTTCAGCCCAGGATTTGCTCAAATCTGGGCAGCAGTCAGCTCCTCTACCCAGAAATTGCGCAATCCTCGTGGGCAGTTAGCCCAACTCCCATCCAAGAATGCACATTTTTCCCAAGCAGTTGAACAACTGCATGCATAAGCAGTCTGCTTGACCAATTCCACCTGGGACCTAGTAGACTTGACTTGCATGCATGCATGACTGGTTCTCCCCAGAATAGCAAGAGGAAACATGCAAAAGGCATCCCATGATTCAGGGAGATATTTTTAGCAGCCGGGGGTTACATGCAAAGTTGTTTTAGAAACTTCCCCAAGGGTTATTGTTAGGCATTGCAGATTGGTATGCCTCACCATCTAACACATTCATCTGAATGTTCAGTGCGGAGAAGCCTCCACATGTTCTACCAAAGATTTCCTTGGACGTACTTGTTATGTAGGAAGTAGCATATCACATCTCGACAAGATTGACAGTTGGGCTGTAGTGGAAGAAGAAGGCAACTTGACCCACTTTTCCATTGTGGATTGGGTTATATGAGATCTGGAGTATCAAGCAGGCAGATGTCGAACCAAAATAGATGAAGAAGTACCCATTCGACTTCCAAAGCTTCAATCCATATGACCAACATTGCATTGTGAAGGATCACTGCACAAGAATTCAGTTCAACTAGATCCACGGGGCATTTCATTGGGCCGAGGAGGACTCATGGAGGTATTGCTACATTTCCTCCCGACCCAATGAACCGTTAGGCTTTGCTATGGAGTGGATAGCGAAGCAACATGAAGCAGCATCACGGAGAGCACCAACAGTAGTAGTAGTAGCAGCAGCAGAAGAGGCAAGCACGCCTATTTGCGACAAAGGGAAGAGGAAGATTTTTGACCACACGGAGGAGGATAAAAGCTGCAAGTTTCGAGCAAATCCACTTGTAGAACAAGCAGCTATGGCTATTCAGGCAAAGACGCAACAACGTGACAAGTGAATCGCATGAAGGCAGAGGGATAAGAAGAGAATGGAAGCAGCAGAGAAGGAGTTACATGAGCTGAGGGAGCAACTCCAGAAAGAACAAGAACTGTGCCAACAGGAGAAGGAAGCGCAGCAATAGCAGATACATCAGGGATCGCAACATGTGAAAATAGATGAAGCAGCACCCGTACAAGTAGTTGACTCATTTGAACAGCTGGTACCGTGAACAAGGCAGTCGTCCATCTCAACGGATGGCAGCAGCGATGTGCTAGAAGAGCACGCATCTTGACGAATGTGCATACTGTTGTTGATGACATCCAAACATGGATGATGAAGTACAAGGGAGCCCCGCTTCACTTGCCTAAGGTGATGAGGGTCAATGCGGTCGAGCTGAAAGCATGTATCCAGAATTAAATCTGGAGCTATGAAGATCTCCCACAGCTCATCACTAGTATACAGGCTTCCCATGCATGACTATTCAAGAGCTTGGATGTGGTTGTGTGCACACATGTGATCCCATCACTTGGGACTCTCACCTAGGCAAAGACCAAGAAGCAAGTCCGACTAGAGCTTGACTTTACTTAGACAAGTTGATGCACATCACCACCAGCCCAGACTTGCCTATCACTGTAGACATCATGCACAAGTATGTTGCTGGTCTGGCCACATTGAAGACAATGATCACATTCTTTCAAACGAGTTGGACAGAGGAGCCCGAGCAGTGTACCTGAATGCTATGGAGGCAAGGTTCATGTTTCAGAAAAATGTCACCGTGGAACACACAGACACTATCAAGGACTACAGATCTTGGCATCAATATGTTTCTGTTGATCAGCATGAGGATGTCGAGCAGTTGGACTTCTATAGTTTTCTAAGTCATAATGATGTCTAGTTTGGTTTGTTCAAGCCATTATTCACATGGGTGAATGTGCATTGTAATGTTGAGTCATGTGAAGTGTGATAAAAGTGTCAATAGTGGATGTAATAGTCATAGAGTAGGTGAAGAGTCATAAGGGTAGTTGAATGGTCACAAAAGGGGAATGTCAAGGGTCACCCCACCCTTTGCTATAAATAGTCCCTCATAACTCAATGTAAAGGCTTTTTGTCAGCCAAGCTTCTGATAAGACTATCTTGGAAAGGGCTTGGACAGTATTGTAATGCGCCTTAGCTTCTCCACTGCACAGAGCTATTTCATCTCTTTGGAGGAGTAGACGGATGTGGCTGTAACATTCCACTGTTGGGGCTAGCAGGTTTACATGGATGTATTGTATGATTGCGACTTACACTTTTTATATAATAAGAGTTAGCAAAATTCCATGCATATGTTGTCATTGTAGTTAGACTGATCTGGTTTCCTTAATGATATATGTTGTTTAACTTGCGTATTTGTGTATGAACTGATTTGTATGCAATTATATGAATCTTGTTGTTAATGTGTTGTATATGTTGTTAATGTTGTCACCGTCCATGTCGACTTCTCTGTCGGACATTAGACAAAACTTTCACATGAACATTGTTGTAACAACTGTCACACTCGTCTCAGACTGATCTGTGAGTGTTGTACATGTTATCTTACCTTGTATGATGTGACTGTCGCATCTGAGTGGACTACTCCATCAGAAGCTGTGCATGTTCTTTTGTGTTGTGTGTTCCTAGCCGAGTTGGGACTGATCCCTTTCAACCTGGAACTCACCTTCACCCTCATATCCCCCTCATGTGTTAGAACCTCTCATATATCTTCCTTGACTCACTGCATCAATCACACCCTTACTACTGACAGAGTTATCTTAATTTCCTCTATGCGACATCGCGGTCAACGCATTATCTTACAACCCACTGCTGGGACTCCTACACCAAACGGTCTCAGGTATAATTGGGACTTCTTACTAAGGAGATCCCCTTGACATGTTGGTGGGTCCAACACCGTCAACAAGTTATTTTAGGTATTTTCTATCAAATCATCGAACTCCTTCCAACTTTCCCCATCCACTCACACACCATCTAATACCAATAAGGAAAGTGGTTTTGTTTACCATCTCAATTCCTCCTTGGAATTTGAAGAATAAATTCATTAGGAACACATACCATTTATAATTTGTAGTTAAACTCTACATGAATGGATGTCATAGGAATCCTTAAAACTCGCATGTGGCATGCACGATTTTCCCAAGTGAATAGAAAGGTTGCTTCCCACATTTGATCCTAATAAGGCTACCTCACTCGAACACCATATTAAAAAAATACTTTTCTTTGCAACTGATGAATCTAGAACATTAATTTGTGGTTTGTTGAGTATTCCCATACATATTTTAGAATAAAGCCTCAACATGTTATTGCAATTTTATTGTTACTTCCATAGCCAATTGGGATGCCTTTGAAATGATTTTCCTTCGCAAATTTGGTTAAGGCTACCGACTTCTTTTTTAAAAGACTTTATTGCCACTAAAATGGACAAGAATGATAAGGTTAAAGACTTCAATTACTGCTTCACAATATATATGAATTGTTGACTCTCAACATGCTAATACAACTTTCATGTTTCTTCGATAACCAATTGGGATGCTTTTGAAAGGATTTTCTACAAATTTGGTGAATAAAAGTTACCCTCTTCTCTTTTAAAATATTTTATTTCCACTAAAATGGAGAAGAAATATAAGGTTAAAGACTTCAATTAGTGCTTCTCATATTGTTGAATATGATCCTTGTTGACTGTCACCCTTTTGATAATTTGGTTGTTCAGTATTACACCTCTTCCTTACACCCGTCCATAGTTATGATTGTCAAGGGAGAAAAAAACACCCTATCCTTGAAATTTTAGAAGGATATTAAAGTTGAAAGAGAGATGATTTATCTTTCTACAATATTCCTAAAGAGAAACCTAGGTCCAGTGGAAAGAACCCCTCGATCTTGAGTAGGCCAGCTAAAAAATAACCCACCAATATGGAGTGTTTGCTTAAACTTGTTAAGAATATCCTAAACAAAATAATCGACCTAAAGAAAAATTTAGGAGAAAGCTTGTTCAGGAATAATATTGTACACCTATTCCATAAGAAGACTAATAATTAAACAAAACCTACTAATGATTGGAATATGAATTTGAAGATTGATGACTTTGGTATGGAAAATTTTTATTCATACCATTAGGTTAATCACTCAAAAGAAAACATGTCCATAGTATGTCAACTAAATCACACTAGCTATTGATAAAGTTTTGGACTAGAAATCCTTATTTGATGACTCTACACAAGGCGCAGAAGAGGAGCCTAGAAAATATGAAGAAGAGGCTAATGAAAGATATATTATGTTCCTTTGGAGCTAGGTTATAGACACAGACACACAAAATATTAGAGAAGTATCTATTGGCGAAAAATGAGTCACTTAGAAAACCCTAAGGAACTATAGTCCCTATAGGAAAGATCCTACATCTGAAATTGCTCGACCTGCCAAGGGTAAATCCATTTTAAGGGAACTACTTATTCCCTTGTAGAAAAAATTTAAGCCCCCCCCCCCCTCCCATGGCATAAAGAAAACTATATACACTATTTTTTCAATAATATAAGATAGATATATAATGTTTTGGCTATTCTTTCTCTAAAATATACAATTTTGTTAAATCTTGACAAAATTTTCACCAAGTTATAAAGTACTTTAAATTCTTGGTTAATCTTCTTAAAAAATGAGAAAAAATTGTAAAATATTGGTGCTTCTTTGATAATGTATAGAAATTTATATAATGATAAGAAAAATATTTAGTTAAACTATAATATACTAATTTTCTATGTTTGGGAAAAGAAAAATCATGGGTAATGTTGCTCTAGGTTCTTATTATACACTATTGCAAATATTATTGCATGTTTTTATCATGTTTTACTGCAAAGTTTTATTACATCCCAAGGGGAAACTAGTTGGAGAGACACCCCCAAAGGTGTGTGATGTTGAACTAAAGTAATCTAAATCTAAATTAAGTATGAGAATATACAAATCTAAATCTAAATATATTTAGTAAAAACTTTATTACTAACCAATTAACCATTTATCACTAACCAAATGGAAAATATATTTACTAATCTAAATATAATTACTAACTAAATAACATAACTATCAGCATCAACAAGTTTTCATAATACAAAATTGTGTTTATTAGTCAAGAATTGGACATATATATATATATATATATATATATATATATATATATATATATATATATGTAAAGCATATGAATGTTTCAGAATTTGAATATGAGCATATACAGTAGGAAAAATAAATAAAGTATGAGAAGGTACAAATCTAAATTTAAATATCTTTAGTAATAAATTTATTACTGACCAAATATATTTACTAATCTAAATATGTTTATTAACTAATTAACATAAATTCTTATAAAATTGTGTTTATTAGTCGAGAGTTGGACTTATGTATATGCATAAAGAAAATAAATGTTTCCAGATTTGGATCTAAGTGTATACAGTAAGAAAAAAAAATTAAGTATGAGAATATATGTAAATATAAATCTAAATATATTTAGTAAAAAAATTATTACTAACCAATTTACCATTTATTACTAACTAAATATATCTACTAATCTAAATATATTTACTAAGCAATTAACATAACTGTTAGCATTGATAATTTTTCATGATATAAAAATGTGTTAAATAGTCGAGAGTTGGACTTATGTATATACATAAAGCAAATGAATGTTTTAAGATTTGAATTTGAGCATATGTAGTAAGAAAAATAAATTAAGTATGAGAATATGCAAATATAAATCTAAATATATCTAGTAAAAATTTTATTACTAACCAAAAATATTTACTGATCAATTAATCATTTATTACTAACCAAATGTATTTACTAATCTAAATATATTTAGTAACCAATTAACATAATTATTAGCATTGCCAAGTTTTCATAATATAAAATTATGTTTATTAGTGGAGAGTTGGACTTATGTATATATAAAAAGAAAATGAATGTTTCAAGATTTGAATTTAAGCGTATGCAGTAAGGAAATAAATTAATTATGAGAAGATACAAATCTAAATATAGATATATTTAGTAAAAAATATATTACTAAACAAATATATTTACCAACCAATTAACCATTTATTACTAACCAAAAATATTTACTAATATAAATATATATACTAACCAATTAACATAAACTATTAGCATCACCAAGTTTTCATGATATAAAACTATGTTTATTAGTCGAGAGTTTGACTTATGTATATATATAAAGCAAATGAATATTTCAAGATTTGAATCTGAGCGTATGCACATGTAGTAAGAAAAAAATTCAAAGGCATGGGAAAACCCTTCTCATGTTTCCTTATTCATTGCATTCCATTATAATCGTACATGCTACAATATGGTGAAATTAGGTAGTAATAGTAATCACTTTAGTTCCAGTGAATGTTGCTACAACACAAATGGACTTCACTCCTTTGAGTAAGCTATTCACCTTAACTGTTAGTATTAGAACATGATATTATAGTTAGTTTTATTTTGATTTGTTTATCATGTAAAATTTTCCAATAAACTTGGATTTGTGTGTACATCACAGAGCAAGGTACGTATTTCTATATTTTTTCTTTATAAATACAAGTTATTCTCCATCTACTCTTTTATTTATGTTTTCTTCCTCTCTATTTCTTTTTTATCTAGATTTTTCTCCTATGTCGTTTCTTTAGTTGAATATTGAATGGATTTGAATTTGTTGGATCTTGTAAACATTACAAATAAGTAGGTAATCCCTTCAATATATTCTTATCTACCCTCTTTGTTGAATTGTGGTGAACAAAAAAAGAGATCGAATCCACTGGACTAGAGAATTGCTACTCAATAGACACACTTGATGATAAAACACCAATTTATTTTTTTCGGATATCATGGCTTTTAATCTGTGATGGGTAGAGATAATCAAACATGCTTATTTTATTACCGAAACCCAGTACTTTTATAAACAAAAATTGTTATGGTTCCCAAAAATGAGAAGTAAAATATAAGAGGAATTGGAATGCAGAACAGAGACACAGAGTTACCTCTACCACTTTGTTCTGAGTCTTGACATTTTAATTTAAATTCCACTACTTTTTTAACAACCCTATACTACTATGTGTTGAGTCTTTACTTCTTAACTCAAATTCCACAACTCTGTGAACAACCATCGACCCTTATATATGATTGTGACTAAATAGATGCAAACTTCAAAGATGTAAAGAACACTATTGGATCTTTAAATAGACATGAAAATAAGACTCCTGAATTTTTAAATAGAGATGAATTAATCTTTTGTGACAATTTGTTCCAAAAAATGGGGGTCATTTTCTCCAATTTAATCCCAATACCATGAAATGAGGGCCAATGAAAGAAAAACACTTATTTTTCACCAAATGGGGAAGGTTAAATAGCTATCATAAATACATATTCTTGGAAATTGGAGATAATGGAAGGTTGTAACTCCTGATTTCAAGGGATAAATTTACTTCTTTCACCTCTCCCTTAAAATTAGGTGGGTTAACCTCGATATCTAAAATTTTTTATAAAATAAATTTGAGGCGATTTCTAATAATGTGCTATGATACAAAAAAAAAAATCACTTGATAAAAATTTAAAACCCTTTGATTTCACCCAAGGGTGAGAATTCACCCTTGAAATTTTCTATGTTGTTTTGCGTAGAATGAAAAGTCTAATGTGAGCCCTGTGTAGAATGCTAAGTAGACCTTAGCTCTTTTCCCAAACACTGTGACTACTAGCCAGGCATAAGAATTCAATTCCACCCCTCCTCTTAAAAATATTGAAACATTAGTCTCTTTACGAAAGGCGATGGAAGATAATGTTATTAAAGATATGAAGAAAACAAGGGATAAGATCTATCAATCAAGGTACCAATATAGATCTTAGCCCCTGGGGACTTCACTTAATGAACCTCTGCCACACGTGCATTCATGTCATACTAAACAATACCCCTAATTTGACTACTATTGGAAATTGTCTCTAAAAATCACATTATTCAACCCCCTACTAATACAAACCCAGTACACCTTCCCAATTAAAAAAACCCCTACTTTCACTAGATATTGTAGCTATCTATTTTTTCATTAACATTTTTATACCCTTTAATATTTTTTTCATTAATTTTGAGCTCCAGTTTTTTATACCTACCAATATAAAAACCCTTTAACACCTAATATATGCTAAATATATTATGTCATTTTCCCCTCAATATATATCCCCCAATATGAACCCATGTGGTATGGTATTTCTCCCCGAGTGAAGCTATTGTGACTTAGCCAAAGATCCTACTATCCATATGGGAGAGTGAACTTGTTCATCAACTTCTTGAGTCTAGCTATCTGTTGTGCCACAGATTACTACCACATTTACTCATTATTCTATCATCTTCATACTACGAACATTTCCTTCCATTAGGAAAACCATGTTCCATCAATATATGTTCAACAATGCCAAATCGATATGATAGCCTCTACTGTCATTTTCCTCTTAGGAGGCCAAATATATATTAACCTCACATTGATCTAAATATTTTCAGTCTGCATCTATTAATCATCATATTCTTGGAATTAACTAGTCAACAAGTGTCAGATATATGATCTAAGAGGGATTTTATATCTTTTATAGAAGTTGTCTTTTCTTTCTTTAAGAATATTATAATGGATGTTGATCAATATCATAAAGCTTCTTTTTATAGCTCCCTCTTTCTATCATTCTCACAATTCTTCACAGAGTTCACAACAAGCATGAATACTTTTATTCATTTTTCTTTCTTCGGTCCTTTATTACATACCTCAATTCTCAACACAACCAAGCATGATGTCAATTTTGTTAGTCTAGGATTTATCCTTATAGCGGAAGCATTTTGTCCTAGGGTCCTAAGATCCATCTTCAAATTTTGATAGGGTTTAGTACATACCCTAGAAATCTACTCAAAATTCTATTATGGTTTCAAGATACTTAGCAAAGAAATAACTAGCTAGCAAACCCTAGATGTCATAACCAAGAAATAAGAATTCGTAAAGATAATAATCAATTAGGGTTAGGGGTTTTGTCTTTAGGTTTTACTTCCATCTAGGGTTCATAATCCCTAAATAACAACAATCCCTAAATTCTCAAGATTTATATAATATCTTTAAAAATCTCATAGATACTTTACATAAATATTTTCAAATAATCACAACAACATAAATAGAAAACATACCTCAAAAAATCTTCTACTACCTTTTGTATTTTTCCTCGTTGCAACTCTTATTAGTATAAGATTCTTATGATCTTATGATGCCATAATATTGATGCATAAAGTGATCTAGATGGCTTGCTGGATGATTGATTTTTAAAAAGTGCCAAAATATTATTTTATTAATGCGCCTACATGTGCACATTTTAACTACTAACTTTAAACTTGAGAGTTGAGCTACTCCCTCTAGCCATAATAGTTTCACTACATTTTACCTACAATCCTTTTCAGGGAGGTCATCAAAGAAAATATTATAATCAAGTGATAATAAGGCTAGTTATACTAAGGAAGTCAATAATGCAATGAAAGAAAGGAAATATATTACTTATCTTTTGTGAATAGCAGTGACTCCCTCTTGATCTTGAATTGATCTAGACATCATTTAGGTATTTCCTTATTTTAACTACTCATACTAGGGACTTTGACCAAAACTATAGGAAATCTCTCTTTTCAAACTATATTAGGTTCAGAATACCTAGAAAACGAAAACCTCAAATGATCAAGGAAGGACATAATCTAAAGTTAAAACTAGAATCAATAATGATCCTATAAGGGGTTTCTCACAAAACCTATATTGAAAGGCCTAAACATTATTATATACAAGGGATATGATACACTAGCAATCCCTAAGAATCCAAGTCTCTTCTTGATCAATAGTACAAACCTTTGACATCAAAATCGTATCCTTTAACAATCTTTGATGGTTCATCCGTATCAGCAATAGTAGGATGATATCTTTCTCTCTTCTTGTTATCATTTGATTTTTTGGGACATTGGTTTCTATAGTACCCAAATTCATGACATTGGAAACATTGAAATTTTGATAGATCAGTCTTCTTGTGATGATTTCTCTTTGAACCTTTATCAATTTTCTTATTTCCTCCTTTCTTCTTGAAACAAGTTGAATAAGAATTGGAGATAACATTTTATTATTCTTGATTTCCTCCTATTAGAGCAAGCCGAGCTTCTTCTTGAGTACATGCATACCATAATTATTTAAAAGATGGAGCTTATTTCCAACTATTAATACTAACAACAAAATAATTCCAAGACTTGGGTAATCCTAGTCTCGTTGATATTGCAAGTTCCTTATCAGGGATTATTTCATCAATTTCTTGGAGTTCATCTCTTAAACGGGATATTCTCACAAAATATGAAAATATAGTGTCATCTTTTGTCATCTTGATAGTTCGAAGTTCATTCATTAAGCTTGCTACTTGGCCAATATTTTGATTGTAAATAATTTCGAGAGAGATTCATACATTTTCTTTGAGGTGTCTTGAGAGGATATGTAGGGAATCAGATTGTCCTCGACTGAATCTGCAATGAGGATCATGGCTATAATGTCATTCTCTTTGAATTTTTCTTTACTAACATCATCTTTTGGTTCTTTAACTTTACCTTGCAGAATGTCCAAGGCATTGTCCCTATAAAGGATAAGATCCATTCTTGTCTTCCAAGCTCTAAAATTTGAAGCTCCTTGAAGCTTATTTTCTAATTTCATTGATGATTCCATTGGTGCACTTGTTAATGTCATTCATGTAGAGGCCTAGATCTCTTGTAGATTTTAATAGGTCTCTTTGACTTTTGTTAATAGTCCCAAGGTGATAGTTACTCCTCCTTTAATTATGCTCCAAAGGTTCTAAAAAATTCTTTCTTTAATGATGGTCCCAAAAGTATTTTATAAGATATTTTAGGAGAGAGATATCCTATATTAAGATAATGCTATATCATGTCTTCCAAAAACCTTGAAAAGTTCTTTCAAGATGCTTCTTCCAAGATGTCTTCAAATGGCTTTTCCCAAGTAGCCCTCCTTCAAGATCAATGGTGAGCTTTATTTTATAATAGCCTCTTTTTATACCCTTCCTTGTATCCTTTCCAAGATGATTAGAGAAAATGATCTTCAAGCTACCTTTTTCCTTCCTCACCTTAGCTCTAATACCATGTTAGAAAATCAAAAGGCCAAAAATATTTTCTTACTTTGATAACAGCTTGTGATAATTTTAATTTATATTATATTTTTTTGTCTTCTTTTCATCAAGCAACTATCAAACCATAAATAACATGAAGATCACAAGCACAATAGAACAGAGTGTTTGGGATCTCAGCTAGGGAAAAATCCCTTTCCAAGGGGAATGCCTAGTCAAACTCGCATTATTTTTATAGAATCAAGACAACAATGAGACATTCAAGACCTTTAGACCAAGACAAAGACCCTCTCCAATCACCAAGTTAGCCCTCCTTCCAAGTAGTCAAAGTCAACTAGAGTAAAAAATGGTAAACACCCTTCAAGTCTACTTTAAAACAAAATTGACCCCTGTAAATTCATCATTTTAGTCTTGTGCAGTCACTATAGAAATTTTGGCCCCTACAATTGTCCCATAAACCCTAAAAATTCTGCACATGTGAGAGAGAAGTTTCTCTAAAACTCGTTTTTCTTTCTTCTTTTATTTTGTCTTCTCCCTTCTTTGACTAAGCTCCCTCTTTGCCTTCTTTCTTTTCACTAAAAGAACTTGCTTGAATAGATGCCCAAATATGCTGAATTCATCTTGTATATATCACTTTTCCAGGGTTGAATAGCCTTCCACGGGGGCGACTTGGTGAGGGAGGAAAAAATGATTTTCTTGACACAAAATAATTTATTTTTTTCATGTCACAAATGCCCAAGAAGGGTCTTATACATTTGATAATGACTCTTTTGACTCAATAAAATCCTAGAAGCATGAAGAACATGCTTGAACTAGTTTGACAAATGAAAAGAGCATGAAACCCATGCTTTGAAAATAATTTTCGTTTTCTCTTTTTCATTTTTACAATAAAAATATAAAGATATAAATATAATAGCAATTATGAAGACTGAACATAGTTATATTTCTCTACACATAGTGGAGAGAATGACCTTTCAACCCTCTTATGCTCAATCTCAATATTATCCTCTATTTTTATATCAATGTTGGTTGATCGAAAATTCAAGGGAAAAGGTTGGCCAATTTGAATAATTAATTCATCGCCAAATATGGTTCGGAACAAATAGTTTAATGTCTAATAAATCTTTTATTTATAATAATCCATTCGAGAGAACTTTACCAATATTTATCAAATTTGTCTAGAAACCCTGTAGCTGTCTATTAAATCTCCTATAACTACAAAAAACATGATAATAGTAAGTCGATTGTAAACACAACAAGCATCGGAGCTCATTTTAAGTCATATACCCAATCTTTTCTTCTAGCATTCAAAATTTTTAATTATAATATACACAACAATTTGGTAGAATATAGAAATTCCTCTAATGTCACGCCCTATTCTGTGTCCAAAAAGATCAATGTTGTCCCAAATAAGACTAATATTAAGATCATTCAATTAGACACAACATAAGTAAATGTAAATGGTGAGGTGAACATTGTTATGATCTAATTTCTCTCTGATCTATGATTCCACCAGACGATTGATATCATAGTCATGGACATACCTAAGGAATACGGCCTGCTACTAAGTAGGGACTAGTGTGAGAACTACATGGGTAATTTCTTTCATTTTCAAATTTTTTTGTCTTTTATTCCATCGGTTTATGTTCTTTTCTACCAATCTTGTTTTTCTTCCCTTATACATCAATAAACCCTATTTTGATGATGAACTTCGAAGTAGTGACTCAAAAGGTGATATTGTGACCAAGTTACTTCATTCATGCATAGCACGGGTTAGATCTTAAATCTATATGTGATGCTCGAGATTTTTTCTCCAATGTCACGATCTCAAATATATTGTAGTATCACTATTTTCTACATTGAAGTCTAAGTAAAGAGGTAGACCCTCGGTAAAAATGATGCCAATTTGGCTATCCTCAAGTTGTGATCTAAATGAATTCTATTAAGCGATGGAGATAGGCTAGAAGAGTTTTTTAAAGAACAAAAAAGCTAGAACTTATGGAAAGTATGATTTTATGAAAAAGTCGAGTCTATATGCCAACAAGCCATAGCACATGGTGGACTTCTGGAGCCATGTAAGATGAACCCACCCAGTTTCATGGAAATAGATGTGTTGGTAAATATGTGGTAGCTTTGATAAAGGTTGATGACATGGAATTTTGATGTGGCATGCCAACATGGCATGGTTATGTGCCATTGTAGTATAGAAGAGTTGTCATGGCAATTAATGTGGTTCTTGTGCGGCAAGCATGACACAGAGGTGATGGAGTGGGACCCAAGATATATAAATTCAATGTCTTGTAAAAATAGACTTTTAAGTTTATTTTGGATCTAAACGTGATTGACAAAATACACATCAGAATTTGTTAGCTTTTGCTCTCATGGAGTGTTCCCTTCTTCTCACAAAATTCATTTCTAGCACATGTTAATCCAGAAATCCAACTTTTTGAAAAATGGTCTTATAGGAATTTTCCTAGATCCAGATGTGATTGGGCAATCTAATGTGCCTACACCATGAAAGTAGCACAATGCAGTGACATGGATGCATTGCCACATGTCAACCATTTGTCAAATGATATGGCATAATACAGTGGTGACATGTAGTCACATGCAACCGCATGTTAGCCACATGTTGAATGTATTGTTGTTGATGTAGCATAAGATATTGAACTTCATAGAGGCCTAACTTTGTGTACGTAGCTCAAATTTGAATGAAATTTATATCATTGGAAAGCTCTTGATGAATAGAACATGATGGTGACCTTAGAAAAGAAATTTAAAGTGATTGAAATAAGAAGAACTTTGATAGTTGCATTTTCTTAAGATAGATCAAAGTGTTGGAACTTAAACATATTAATGGAACCATAACATGAAATTATATATCAAGTTCTGTATATTATTCTTCCTTATCATATACTTGAATACATTTAAATTTAAATTTTTGATAATTGGAATGTATTAAATATCAACAAATTTCATATTTTTAATTTCGAGAATTCAAAGTGATTATTTATGTTGAACTTCTACATTTTAAAATTTACATTTATTCTCTTTTCCTTTAACTTTCTACACAAAAACTCCCTTTAAATTGATTTTTTTATTTCTTCAAAAACAATTATATATATATAAACTAACTTAACTTCTATAAAAATAAATGTGCAAATTTAAATCCAAACCTAACAACATTCTGACCCTTTTCTTAACTATTAGATATTTACAATAAATCCTCAATTATGGTACTACCTTTTGCATAAACCCAGAATTTTTTATAATAAAAAAAAAATGGAACCATATATCTATATCAAACTCGGAGCCAATTTGGTTTATAATGTTAAATTATAAATATCAATAGTTAAAAATGGTATAAGAAAAAAAATTGAATATTTAAACTTGAACATTTTTATATAAATATTTGTCAAAAACACTATTAAAGAACATAAGTTTATAATTTACATTTTGCTCATGGCAATTGGTTGTTATGTTCCTTTGTTTATTTTGGTAGGCTCTGTCACGTTGCTGATGAAGTATATCGGATCTCATTTTACGAATGAAGATTTTCTGTTTTTTCTTCTCAAAACAACTACAAATAAAAAAAAAGTCATAATTTACCTATTTTAATTTTATCTCATAAATTATATATCATAATATCCTCAACTAACCAATAAGAAAATACAATACTGAATTCACCATTTGCCGGTTCAGCGACTTTTCATTGCTCAAAAGTTGCACGCAAACTTTCTTGCGCGCCAAAAATGGTGGGCGTACTGAGCAAGCATGTAACCTTTTGACATGTGAGCAAGCCTGCCCGTCGGATTGCAGTCGGCTGCGAATTTCGTATTTCGACACTGCCGGATTGCAAGGAAAGATTCCACGGGAAATTGGGAATCTGAAAAAACATAGTGGAGATGACGCTGTTCGGAAACTATTTGACGGGTACCATCAGGTTCAGCTTGCTAATTTGCTAATTAAGTAACGTAGGGCATTTTGAAAAAATAACAGTGTATGATATAATCATCACTAGATTATGACCGTAAAAAAATAAAATCTGCAAGTTAAACTGGCATGCCACTCAATAAATCCACAATATTATCAGCTTTAGTGCAGCGAATATAGTATTTAATAATTTTAACGGAATTCATTTAGAGTTATAAAAGGGTTATGCAAAATAAATACATGTTTATATGATTGATTAATTTTGCATGGAAGGTAATGAATATAAAATTATATTATGAGTTATTTTTACGGTTTTTATATTTTTAATATAGAAAGCGTTAGTTTTATAATATATATAAAATTGTTAAATTTAATTTATTTAATTTTCATTAATTTTGAAATAGGTAGGTAGGAATACGAAATTATTATATATAGTTACATATATAGGGATTAATAAAATGGTTGATATAAAATTCAAATTTAATTATTTATGTGATATTATAAGTGAGTTAATTAAATATATGATTGTAGAGAGAAATTTCATAAATTATTTTTGGAATATTTTATATACATTGATTATTGATAGTGGAGAAATTAAGAACTTGTGAATTTTATGAGTTTGATGGTTGATTTATAATTATTGAGTGACATTTTGAATATAGTTAGTAATAATATTTGAAATGTACGTAGTTATCGATAGAATCTAATAAGAAGTTCGAATGTATACTTAAAATAAAAGAAGAGCATTTCATTTTCTTTATGGAAAAGTAAATTAGATAATTATAGAAACAAATTGAAGTGTATATAGTTGCAACTGCAATTAAATTTTAAATACAATTTTGAAGCATTAACAATGTTCAACTTTCATGATTATTGATTGTCTTATTATATGGTCACAATGTGCTATTTTGTGTAAGTGTGAACTTTTGGATAAATGTAACATTGGAAGTGATGTAGAATTCAAACTTGATTCAATATAGAGGAGATCATGGCTCCTAAACGTCGAAGGCAAACCCAAGTCACCCCTGAGGTGGAAACCCCACCTCCCGCTACTACAGAGATTGGAACCCCAACTGAGCAAGCTATATTACGCTCCCTTGGAGAAATGAAAAATATCTTTAAGGATTGGGTCACAAGCCAAGGACAAGGTCAAAGAAATGATCAAGGTAAAGGAGGAGAGTTGGGACGAAAATAGAAACAAGAGCTAAATTTTCAGTTCAATGTTGAAGATGGACAAACAAACCTTGATATTATGAAAGAAGTCCAAAAATCCAAATTACCAGAGTTCACAGGTCAAGAGGGGGGTTCAAAAGCAGATGCATGGGTAATTGTTGTCAAAAGAGCACTTCGCTTTAAGGCATACACTTCAAGGGAAAATGCCCAAATAACAATGAGTCTACTAAAAGGAGAAGCTCTATTATGGTGGGTAAATGAAGAAATAAAGATGCAAGTCACCCCATTGCAAGTTACTTGGGAAATGTTTGAGGAAGCCTTTAGAACTAGGTACCTATCAGAGGAGTACAAACAATAACAAGTAGGGGCTTTTCATGCAGTGCGATAGAATGGTAGATCTATCAAGGACTATGAAGCTAAATACTATGCGTTGGTCCATCATGTGGACTATATGGCAGATGATAAATGTCAAGCTGAAAGATTCTTGCATGGACTCGATCCTTTGGTCCGAGCAGAAGTTGCCATGTGGAAACCCACCACTATGGCAGCAACCACTAGTTTAGCCAAACAAGTCCTGAGGATGATAAATATGAAAAAGCGAATGGTGGTTGATGGGAATACAGAGAGGGAACACCCCACATCGAGGGTAAATAGACCAGGGGGGCACCCATATGGATTCCAAGAAAGACAAAACAATGTTGCCCGGATTGCTAGTGCAACTTTTGGGTTGCCTCCAGGAGGACGTAGGGGTCAGCCCTACTTGAGAAGAACTAATAGTGGGGGTAGAGGATTTGGTGGCCAAGGACAAGGACAAATAGGGGATCAAGTTCAATTAGAATGTTGGGAATGTGGGGGTCCACATTATAAAAGGGATTGTCCGAAGTATCAAGTTGGGATGAGACAAAAAGGACATCATGGGAAATGAGAAAAACCACAAACCCAACATCGAATTCATCCCATTGTAAACCATCATCAGGATGAGCACCAAGCCACCATTTTGGAGTCCGCGAATTCCCTAGGAGGCAGTCCTTCTGGTTGAACCATTTTGTATACTTCACTATTAGGTTCGTTAACTTAGGAATCGTGAGTTTTAGCAAGTCAAGGCCAGTGGGACCAATATAGCCTAGGGTCAACAACCTGGGAAGATGAAGATATTATTTTAATGACCTTCCTTATCTATTTGATTAAATTGTGTGATGAACTAGATAGGAGTGCATAACTTAGCTAAGGTAGATACTTTTATGGAACATCTAGATCATGTCTTATTGTTTAAATTTTATTGATACATATAAATCATACACTATGATTTCAATTATGGTTTAGTTAATTGTTATGTCAAATAGGGTCGTTGAGTATAATGTTGGATGAGGTTCATGATATGATGGTATGAGGATAACGATGCACATGTGGTTCTTATTTATTTATTTTTGTTATGATAATGATGTTGTATGTTCATGATGGATATGATATGAATATTGTGGCATAGGGATTATGATGTTATGATGTGAGGTTATATTGACATGTGCTTCATTTATTATGTGATGTCATGATATTACTTTGAAGTTGATACGTTGATGTTATAATTTAAGAGGGTACTTTATGTGGTAATCACATGTTGATTTTATGATATGCAAGAGTATGCAGTAATTTACTATTCAAAATGTGATGATTAACAATGATCTTTTGTTATCACGATGAAATGCAAGAGTTGGCATGTGGATTATTTTCTATGATACTATGGTTATTGCTAATGCATTGGATGTATGTTGAGATGTGGTGATGGATAGGAAATACACAAATAAGCCAAGAGGGTCGGTTTATTTGATGATCTTGTAGGGGCCCATGCCTATGAGGGAGAATATGTAACACCATATGGGCTAGGGATATACTCAATCAACACTACATATGACAATGATTCCTTTGTCTTGTATAGATCTTGATGGATAGCTCTTGAGGGGCTATGGGACCATCTTGAAGAGGCCAAGTGCCTGATATTGTAGGCTGGGTGCCTAGTATTAGATTGGGATACCAAAGTCTGGTGGGGGTGTAAGGACTTCGATGCATGAGGTTGTGCACCTTAGTAGGTGTGGAGGGAGTGGGCCAGCCTTGTGAGATGCCCGAAGTCATTGAGTACCGTACCAGATGCCTGCCTTGGGGCAAATGAGGGTTGAGTCAAGCGTGAGCCTTGGGGCCAGCCTTGGACTAGGATACAGACCGATGAGGCTTATGTCTGGTTCCAAAAGTGGGAAAAGGACAGAGATCCCTTGAGATTTCCTTGGTGTTGTGAAAACTTTCGATGCCTGCTGGTTATACTAGTTTAGCAGAGGGTGTAGGGAAAACATGAAGTAATAAATAACTAAATAAATAAAATGTTAAATGATTCAATTTAACTTTAGGACGAAGTTCCTTAAAGAGGGGGAGTATGTAATGTCCCCTAATAATAATAATAATAATAATAATAATATCATATTAAAATATAATAAAATAAATAATAAACAATAAAGAAAAGATAATAATAGTAAATAGATAATAAATAATGAAGAAATATAATAATAACAAATAAATAAAATAGTAAAGTTCTAAATAAGTATATATAAAAGTAAAATATAAAATAGTAAGTAAAGTTAACAAAAAAGTAAAATAAAATAAGAAAGAGTTAACTAAAAGAACTATAAAAATAGTAAAAATAAGTAAAGTTATCAAAAAATAAAAATGAATAAAATAAGAAAGAAATAAATTAAGAGAAAATTTAACTTAAGTAAAACTTAAAATAAAAAAATAAAAGTTGCATGTTGACATATGGAATGTGTGCATGTGATTCCCCTTCCAATGTTTGGTCTATTTAATAGACGGTGAGGAAGATGAGAGATCATTCCATCATCCATTCTCTTTGGAGAAAAGTGTTGTGAGACAAAGGATTCCCTAGCAGTAGTATGTTGATTGAGGGCTCGGGAGTGGCCAGTTGTAGAAAGATTTTGTGCAACTGAGCCTACGGTCGAGTGGAGAGTCGTCCCCAAAACTTTGTTGCAGTTAGCAAGATTCAAATAACATTCAAATCCGAAATTACAAGGAATATCATCGCTACTGGTAAGTTACTTTTGCTCCTATTTCTTAAAAATTCTATGCTAATTGGTTGAAGAGAGGTGTGTTGATTGTAAATCACATAATTGATCTAATTAGTTGCATATTTTAATTTTGGGGTTGTTAAAGTTAGTGACCAAAAAATCTAGAATACCATAAATAGAACCATAATTATCAATTCCTTTATTAATGAGATTAATGCTACTTTCCTCCTCAAGAGGGGAACCTCTAATGGACTAGAACTATAAACATAGTTTTCTTTAGAAGACATCTAATTACATTACTTATAATGTTTCACAAAGTTTCTATCTAACTCCCTATAAAGTTTTTAATAAAAAAATCTTCCATACAAATATTTTTACAATTAGTTCTTTCATATTATATGTAATACATAAAACTTAAACCTTATATACCAAAGATAACTTCTATACTTAGAATCCAATCTATCTTCTCAAAAAAAGTAAAAATAAAGGTCAAACAACATGTACAATATGTATTCTAAAATCAATTCTAAAATAACAAATTTTACATTAAAAAATCAAATGTGACTTAAAATGAATATACATAAAATAGAATACACATGGTTTCAATATTGTTAGGCCCTCGAGTTGGGTGAATGCGCATTTTGTGCGACATCCCCATCGCACAAATTGCAACATATATATCTCATAAAATTCGACATTTTGGGGGTTTTGGTAGAGGAATTATGCGTAAGTGAGGGCATGCCAAGGTGAGTTTGGCTATACGAGTTAGGCGACGAAGCGAGTCCATGTTAGAGAGGGACCATACAATCAGACGAGGATGAATCAATTGGTTGAAGCAAGTGATGGAGCTAATTGGCTTGACACCTTGGTTAAACGAAATGAGGGCATGCTCGATTAGATGAGTCAGCTTCCATTAGGGGAATTTTGAGGTCTAAAATGGGTCTCCTAAAAAAAATGTACAACCAAAATAAACTTTATTAGAACCAAGAGGATGCAAGATGATGATTTCAACCATGGGGATGATTCACCATTTTTGGAGTAAAAAAGTAAAAAGATTAAAAAATAATAAAATAATAAAACTACTTTTTCAACTCGTATTTTCAACCTATCTCCTAAAGTTTTACTCAAATTTCAAGTAGGAGTACTCATTGGATGAAAAATTTGGTTCCTCATCCAAGGAGTACCCATGTTGCATACTTTTGATGGACCTTGCTACATGAAAAAATGAGAAATACATGAAAAATGTTATTGCAATCACAATTTGATGTATTTAATAATTTTTCGTGTAGTAGGGTCCATCGAAAGTATTAAACATGGGTACTCCTTGGATGAGGAATCAAATTATGCATCCAACGGATGTTTCCGCTTGAAATTTGAGTAAACCCATAGGGAGATAAGTTGAAAATACGAGTTGAAAAATATTTTTTTTCTTTTTTCCCTCTAAAATTTGATGATTTAATCTAATATTGTTTTATTATTTCCACTCTTATTTTATAATTTCCTTAGGAGCCCCATTTTAGACCTCAAAATTCTCCTAATGAGGCATGAGCCACCCAATGAGGGGTTTCGATTTTGGCAAATTGAAAAGTGATAGAGACGACACACAACATATGAGGCGCATGGTTATACAATATCAGCATGGTGGAATGGGTGCTAGGTGCACAAGGGTATTAGATAGAACGAGCAGCCACCCTTGTGAAGGAGGAGGTGTGTTGGAGGAACAAACCAAGTTAAGTGGTGTGAAACAACATGTGAACTAACGCATACACAAGCGAATGCGAGCATAGTCTATGCAAATGCAAGAAGAGTTGAGCCAACGTGATGGTTCACTTGTCCCATCACATCACATGAATAGAATAGGGTAGCATCCATTTGGGAAAAGAATAGAGTCACAAGGTAGGACAAACAAGAAGAACAAGAGCTTAGACAATCTATGATAAGAGTTCATGCAAACTGCGTTAAGAATTTTAGGTGAGGAGTGAACAAGGGATTTCGGGCAACTTTGTGGTAGGGCGGACTGCATGAACAAATAACCGAGATGGTTTTTCACGAAACTTGGTATTTTACAGCTGGTAGTTGGGACAACTAAGTTTTCATAACAGACCAACCCTAGAGTATATTTATTGACTTTTTGCATGTATAAGGAGCGAGTGGAGCGAGGGGGCTACGGCTACCCATTTATTGTAAATATCACTATTATAACAATTTGAAGGCTAAAGAGTGGTTCCATGTAAAAACTGCATTTTGTATAATCTTGTGTATGGTTATGGTCTTATGATATTATGCTTCATAGTTATTTGAATAATTTTTATACACAGATTTTGAAAATATCAATGCTTATTTTTATTTTTTTGTGAAGAATTTATGTAATTTTGTTAAGTAACTTGTATAGAGGTTTTATAAGTAATATATTGTGGATTAACATTGTGCTACTCTTACAAGCTGCAAAACACATCGATGTCGCACGTTCAATGGGTTACAGTGTGCAAAAAATGCCTTGTAACTAAGTAGATCCATGGGGTTTTACAAGTGGTATTAAAAAAAACAGCAAAGTAGAATAATATTGAAGTAGAAGCAGTAAGATCATAACCTAAACTTGGTGGTAGTGGTTGTAGGTGAAGTTTCTCTTTCACTATTGCAGGTGATAAGGAAAATTTCTATATGATAGATTACGGAGAGAGAAAGGTTAGGTTGGCTATTGGTTTATTATGCAAGATACATTTGGACAAATAACTTGTGTGAGATTTAGCAAGGCCATGCTAGGGGTATACAATTATCAGGTTAGAATAGTGAACACGAGAGGTAGCTTGAGGAACCAAGATGAAGCTACATTGGTAGACAGGATCCAAGTTGTTGAAAGAAGCTTGGTTCAAACAATGGATGTTATGGAAGGTCATGGAAATTATTTTGATGAAATTAGGATAGATATTGGAGAGATGAAGGAATTTATCCAGATAGATTCATATGTGCTTGACGAAGCTACCGACTAGTGAAGGATTCTCAATATCAAGAAGTTTGTATGAGGTACTTGGAGGAGAAAGTGGCATTGCTTGTGACTTTGACACATGATCAAGCCAAAATGATGGTAGTATTGAACAAGCCTATTGGATAGGGTTTGAAAAGTTGATCATGAAGGTGAAGACGAAGGAAATAGAGTTGTACGATGGGACTAGGAGTACCAAATTACTTGGGAACTTTTGTTGGGATGTAGAGCATATGTGGCAACAAATGGGAGGTTGTTCCTATGAAGTTAAAATAAATGTTGTTGTAATGTATCTCATGAGAACTATAATTGTATGGTGGAAAAATCAAGTGGATGGTTTGGCATTTGATCATATCATGGATAAGGTATCAGATTGGGTGGAGCTAAATACAACTTTGCACATGCAGTTTGGCCTAGGAAATTAGTCATGGGTTGAAAGGGATCACCTTAAGACATTGAAGCTTACAGGAAGGTTCTGAACTTATATGAAGTAATTTTCTAGACTTATGTTGGATATTGTGGAGATGTACGAGAAGATCATTTATACCACTTCATTAGTAATTTGTAGCCATGGGAAAAAAAGGAAATCAAGAAGCAGGGAGCCCTAACACTTGTACAAGATATTACTATAGAAAAAAAACTATTGGATTACCATACTAATGGGAAGGGAAAAAAGGACGGACATGATGATAAGGAAAAGAAGAAGGACAAAGAGAAGAATAAGTCTTGCCATGAAGGAAAATAAAAATAGGCAGGTACTGTAAAGGAGATGATACCCATCACATGTTGGATATGTGGTGAGACACGATAAGAGCTAAGGAAAGTTGTGATAAGAAATCTGGGCGAGCAACAGATGAGGTAGCTCATGTGGGTTTGTCGTAATTCATACTACACGAACATATATGAAATTTACTTTCACATGCAACTTGGTATTTTGGAGCCATGGGTTGGGAACTCGGTTACACATACCAACAACTGATTTTTGGTAATAGACTCACCATATTATGTATTTGGTTATTTTTTCATGTATGTGGAGGGAGATGAGTCGAAGGGCTCGGGCTACCCATTTATTGTAAAATATAAATGCTATAATAAAGTTGAATGCTAGAGAGCCATTCCATATAAAAATTACATCTTGTGCAAATTATGGATTTATGGTATTATAACATATAGATATTTGAAGAATTGTTATTGGGATTGCCATAATATGAAATCTTTGTGTCAAGAAGTTATGATATTCCACTAATTAACTTGTATAGAACCTTTTAACAAACATCATATTATCAGGCATAGTTCACATGGATTAATAATGTGCTACTCTAGGAAGTTGTGAAATATGTCTGTGCCTCATGCTCGAAGGGTCATGGTGCACCAAAAGCACCATGAAATCGTACATAACCCTAGAG
Source organism: Pinus tabuliformis (assembly GCA_031772625.1). Taxonomy (NCBI): domain Eukaryota; kingdom Viridiplantae; phylum Streptophyta; class Pinopsida; order Pinales; family Pinaceae; genus Pinus; species Pinus tabuliformis. Next base: position 428,057,640 of record CM062817.1, read on the forward strand.
TTATAAAAAACATGAAATGGAAAAATGAAACAACATATAAAACCTAATATTTCTTTTTGAAACTTTAAAAATAAATATTTCAAAAGTATAAATGGAATATACAATTCAACTTAATAATATTATACAATGACCAAAAAAAGAGTTTTTATTGAAATAATTAATATAAATCTAAATTAGTTATTATAAATATTAATATATAAATACTTAGAATAATGCTTACAATATCATATAGGTAGGATCAGTTGTTGGTTATTGGAGTTTTGTTGAGAGATTTTCTCAACAATATTCTCCTTCTTCGGAATCTGTTTGATCTCATAAGCACTATTTATGTCGTTTGTGTTTTGGTCTTCATTTGCAATATGCAAATAGTTTTTGTGTGGAATTTATGTGCACTATGTGTTCTCCTCAAAGTTCTTGTTTGGTAGCAAAGTGTGCATGGGCTTGAGTCCCTCAAGGGAGGGCTCGGGAGAATGGAAGAGATATGAGAATTGATACGCTGTACATAGATTAATATAAGTGTGTGTGGGATTTTAGTGCGTCAGAGAATATTGTTTGGTTTTTTTTTTTAGAATTTTGTAGTTCGGTGCATAACTTTGTTTGAATTTTGTCCAATCTATGAGCCTTTGATAGTCGAAACTCTGTCTAATTCATGAACCATTCATAGCAATTGACCTTAGGTGGAGGTGTTGTTGTAGTATGTATTCATAATGAGGAGTTAGCATTGCGATTTGAATTGTACCAATTAATGCCATGTTGGTGCCAATTTTCATTTGCAGTTTGAAATTGTTGAGGTTACTATGTTCGTAAAAGTGTTGTAGTGATGAGCAACATGGGAACGCAAAATGAAAGATGGTGCGGGTGTTTTTTGGTTTTCCACTTGTCTTTGATAGAATATACTCATGTGTTAATCAAAAGATTATTGTTGGATGATTTCTAAATATAGGTGTTTGAATATACAAACTCTATGGAGATCTCATGTCAGCGAATACCAAATCGAATTGTTGTAGTCCGTTGTATGATTGCATAAGGCATCCAACAATGTTATTTTTTGGCTACAGAGTCTTCTCTATAATGACAAGGCATGATATATTTTCTAACATATACACAATTATTATACAATTGTGCTACAACATCGTCCATTCCAATCCTATAATCGTGGAGGAAACTGTTGTGGCGAGGCCCAATCCTTCCTAAGGAGCAACCCTCTATGCTTTTTATGAGCACCAATCCGTCATTGAATGACATAACAGAGGCAAAGATGATTTCATTTTTCAGAAAGAATTGCCTCACTACATGGTTCCCAAAACTGTGGTGTTCATAGAGTCGTTGCCTAAGATTAACATGAGTAAAATACAAATTCTCCCATACATTGTCCTATATGTTGGGCCAAAACTGATTTGCTGAGGAAATGAAAGAACGCACAGAGTCACAGGACAGACACTGTGATTGTTTATACCTAGATGACAATTGTAGTTTCATGATTATTGATTTTGTTGTTGTAAGATTTGTGTAGTTTTCCATTTTGTTTGTAAAATGTGCAGAACGAATTATTGAATAGTGTTGCATAAATCATATTAGTGGTTCTTGGCACCCAAAAACCCTCGAACACATCACTAGTTTGATTGTTTTTATACTATTACGGTTTGTTATTCTTGGCGCTCGAAAACCCCTGAAAAATGACTATAGGTTATAATATGAGATCCTTGTGTGTTAGTAAGGTCAAGTTGTTTGATCAACTTTTGAACATATTCAGTGTCTAGACCGTCTTCCAAGCAACTAACGGATAGCCGAAAGCGAAATATGTGACAAATGGTGATTGGGCCATAGGATGGTTCATTACATGACAACTTTTATCAGGGAAGCCCCGACAAGACGAGTTTGTCAACATTGTTGATCATGCAAGTTCGTCAAAGATGGTCAAATGTGTTTATGTTTTAAATGGAGTTCAAGTGACAGCTCGAAGATGATGTGGTGAAGAAAGAGAAGTGTTTGCGAGATTCCAGAGTGGATATGAGTGTTGATGAAGAGCATCTAGACATATGTGACTATATATAATTTATGATTCTATTAATAATCTTCGTAATGATTTAATGTAAGCATTAAATGAAGGCTTGGATTAATGCTTACAATAGTATATAAGTAGGAATGGTTCGTTGGAGTTTTGTTGGAGTTTGGTTGATATATTTTCTCAACAATATTCTCCTTTCCGGAATCTATTGGATCTCAAAAAAATTATTTAAGGGTTTGTATTTTAGTCTTGATTTGTAATATACAAATAGTTTTTGTATAAAATATTTGTGCACTATATGTTTTTCTCAAAATTCTTATTAAATTATAATTTTATTTAAAAATGTAAAATATAGATAATAATATAAATAAATATTTCACATTTTCATCATTAATAAATTAAATTAGAAAATACAATTATAAAAATAACTAAATATAAATAAATAAAAAGGGGGGGGCTAAGTCCCCTGGAAGAAGCTTTATTATAAGGCTTGTATGTACAATATTTTACATATAATTTTACATCAATCACGTCACATCAATCATATATTGATTCGGAAATAGCTGCACTGTGAACCGCACAGCGCCACACCAACGGGGATCGATCGCGGGTGGAGAGTGAAGGAGCCGACAGCCCCCACCGTGCGAGCCATGCACTCATGTGCAAAGATATGATGATCCAAATCAAGTCATTCTCAATATGGATTGTGCATATTTATTGTAAAACTATAAAATTAAATATAATATAAATATTTATAAATATTAAAAATTATATAATTTAAAAAAAAAATAGCATATACATATTTCAATTTTAATATAATCAATACAATTATACAATTTTTAAAACAAAAATTCAATAAGTTTTTAATACTATTTAATTTATAATTTAAAAATTATTATATTATAATTTCTAAATCATATAATAATTTACTCATTTCACTAAAGTCTATTCTTATAAAACCAAAACGACTCACGATATCATGGAAATAGTTCCGTAATGGTATGGCGATGCCAAATGTGCAGTAATCCATAAAGATTGCATAGTAACATAATGGTACAGCCATCCCAAATATAGAGCCATAAAAAATACTTTGCCTACATAATCCCATCATCTAGAATTTATTATCAACGTTAATTATGGGAAAGGAATTTGTGGAGCAGGCAAACAATGGCCACTAGTAGGACAAGATTATCTCTCATTGAGGAGAAATGTAATGAATAAATCTGATTTTGGTGGGCTTCAATAATCCCCAAGTTTTATATAATGTTTATTCGAAAGGAAATATTATTATTAGGCTTGTTTCAATTAATCATTATTGTTTTATTTTATCAGTTGAATTTTACATTATTCTTTATGCATTTGTAATCATTAATTTATTAGTTAAATAATTATAGTTAATTTTATTGATTTATAAATTATATTAAGTATATTATAATTAAATTAATAAATTAATTATAAATGGTAATTAAAATTTGTTATTTATAGTTAGAAATACCTTGAACTCTGGCTTCTATGAAAGTACTCTGGTCAAAAGTCACATGTGGTGAGAAAATATTTGTGGTCAAAAGTCACAGTCTGTTCAAAGACGGCAGGGTTGCTATTAGGCCCGTGAAAAGCGCTACGTTGACATTCGCCACGGTAACACTCTGTCAGCCTACGGACTACAGCTTCTCAGACTATATTTTGAGTAATGGGGTTCCCTCCGATAGAATGAAGCACAAAATAAATGCACTTACAGCCAATAAATTATAATTTTCTTTAATTGCCAAAACAATAATCAACGTAAATATTTATTTCCATCCTATGTTCATATAAAATATAAAATGTCCAATCTATATTCCATCCCTTAGGACTTTCAAATGGCGATCACTGTTTTGAACCTTCAATATGACTGTCCTGACAACCTTGATATCCCTTAGGACTTTCTAAAAAACTAAGAAATTTAAAAATGAAATACTCACATAAAAATTAAAATAAAAATAAAAATAATAATAATAATAATAATAAACAATAAATTAAATATAAAAAATATTTTAAAAACAAAATAAAAGTGTGATGTTGAGTTGGAATTACTTATAATTAGCTCAAATTCATCTCAAACTTTTATATTTCAAGCATTGAGAGATTTTTGAAGGTGTAAATTTTTTTGAAGTGTAAAATTTGATTAAATTTGAGATTAACCTAACTTATTAGGATGTTATCTAGTCAAGTTTACCTAAACCACACTAACAATCCTCCCATTAAACCTGACTTGGGGAGATTAATCTGGTTTTATACAATTTGAGTGGGCCTAATGGTTAAGAGCATGTGTTTCCTCTTATGACAACCCCCCATTAAACCTTACTAGGGAGATTACCCTGGTTTTATAGAGCTTGAGTGGGCTTAATGGTCAAAAGCATGTGTTTCCTCCTAAGAGGCCACAGGTTCAAATCCTTAGTAGAAGAGTAAGTCTGGAAGTAGGTATACACACAATGATGACTGAGGAAATAGGTATAATATGATAGTAACCTTTTAATGTACAAATAATTATTGCAGCTACCTGCAACTTTTGCTTTCATTCTTCCTCTTCCGTCTAACATTAATTTAGACATTTGGACGATGTAGTAAGATTTATAGATATTATAATAATGCAAAATCATTTTTTTATTATTGTCATAGTTTTTTCATTAGAGATTTGCTTCAAGCTATGTTGTACTCGTTTTGGTTTTGAGGAGGGGAGAATAGGGTTCAGTGACATTTTATTATTGAATATTAAATATGAGGTTCAGCTTTAGGAAATTTAATTGTACCTATTTTTAGTTTGTGAATCATGAAGGACTTATAAGATAATTGTTTTTATAGTAGTTGTTTGCCTCATATTTCTTGTTAATGATTATGTTAAACATAAAGATAATTTGTTTTCAATAGGTCAATTTCACATTAAGAGGGAATTAAATAGGAATTTATTTAAACATTTAATACCGAATCCAAGTTATTAGTATCTTATTTTCTTCACGATATTTGAGGATGGGATGGTGGAAGTACTACACTTGAATGGCTCCTTGAATACCACATACAATATGTAAAAGCTAAGATGATCCAAAAAATGAGAAAGAAGCCTTTTAAGATGTTGCATTTTTCATTTTCTTGGAATTGAGGCTATTTATTGTAATTATACCATTGAAAATACAATATAATCACCATAAATCCAAATTAAAACCCATGTTTTGAGCTGCAACTTAAAAAAAAAATAGATTCAATGCATCACAAAAAATATTGGATGGTAAAAATGATGATATTGTTCAATCATCAATGTCCACCATTGTTAAAAGGGAAACTATATGCTTGGATTATCCATAAAATATGCCCAAAACATCTCAAAGATATTCCAAAAACATCTTTCAAAATGTCCAAAATCTGTGACGAAATTGGAAAATTGAAAAATCTTGTTGAGATGTCCGAGTTCCAAATCAATTTGACAAGTAATACCCCTCCTTTTATCGAAAATGCAGTAGTTTTGAAACCATTTCTATTAATAACAACTTCTTACATGGTAAGATAATAAGGGAGATAAGCTAGTTGGAAAATATGAGACATTTATGGGTTTACCAGAGCCAGCTTATAGGCTCAATTCCTACCGGATTTTTGATTAGACTATTGTAGTTGGAGGAGTTCGATGCATCTACCGGTAATCTGAGTGAGGCATCCTTATGTCTATTATTGACTGGGACTATACCAAATGAAATGGGTTGTCTAAATATTTTGACACACTTGTCCCTTTCTTTCAATAACACATCCAACTTGATCCCCTCATATTTTTCCAATCTAACAAGCCTATGGTAGCTAAGATTATCAAAAAATAAGTTTGAAGGAACTTTGCCTCAAGTAATTGGCCACCTTCCCAATCTGACAGAGTTGTTTCTCGACAATAACAACCTCGAAGGTGTAATATCCCTCTACTATGTAATGTTGTTTCATTTCTTTTGTTAAATATCTATGTGTATAAGAATGGCAGAAAAGCCATGAAGATACTTTGGAAGAAAAAAAAATTGTTGTAAATAAGTAATTTTTTTTTAATAAAATGGATGAAACTTAGGCACTCAAAGGATACACTCGAGATTGGTTTCCAAAAAGAGGAAAACCTAGAAGATCTCATTGCTAATGAAATTGGATAAATCCTTCAAGATAACAATTCTAGAAAAATTCTAGATAAGACTAAGGGATGGGAGAGAAAAATCCCTTAGAAGGACTTAGCTGAGGAAAAACGCTAAGTTGATTGCACTTAAAGCACCACGGGAGAAAAAGGCGGGTTGTTAAGGAAAAAGCCTAGGAAAGTGGGAAATAAAGCCCACAAAAGCAGGACACCGCAAAAATGAAACAATTATCATGAAGGAAGAGTATAAAATACCCATGAAGGGGATCAATGAGGACGTTGTTACCCTAACATAAAATCTCAGCTTGGGGGTGAACTGGAGGAACTCAGTTTTACAGTTGGGTGGCAAAGGTGTTGGATTCCCACTTTTGTTTCTCCACAACAACTCTGGTTAGACTGTTCATTGTTTGATTTACTTCTGTAATACGTGAAGATAGATGTAGATACAATTTTTATCTGAAATATTGTTGGCATAACTTTAGTCCTTCGAAGTTGGCATTTCAGTTAGGATAAAGTGTTATAGTGAAAATGAATGCTGGAAAATAATTTGATGTTTTGCAAAATGGGAAATGGAATTATGTGCATATAAACTTCCTAAAATATAAACTGATTTATGACTATGTGATACTTGTACTCATAACTGTTATAAATTGTCATTGATGTATTTAAGTTTACAAAATTATATAAGTATAGATTGCATGACCACTATTGTTGCATAGGAAGGTATGACTCTAGGTTAATTACTATTTGATGGATTTTATCATAGCAGGAAAAAGTCTGGAATTAAAAGAATTAAATTGCCATGCAATTGTACCCCCTGGGGAGATGTGGTTGTTAAGTATTCAAGGTGTGAAGTTATTTTGGAAAAGTGAGATAGAAATATGTCAAAGTGTGAGTGCTATAGTATTACAGGAATAACTAATATTTATTTGAAATTGTAGTTCTATTTATGTAACTTATAAACAGAAATTGGGTTTGTTATAGTTCAAAAATGGGAGCTAATGAGAAGATAACATGATGAGTGCAATACTCAGTAGTGCACAAGATTTTCAATTAAATCAATTTACGGAAAAAGAATGTCAAATGGACATTCTGGGACAGCATGAAAACAATTGGATGTTGGAAAAAAATTATATGTAAAAATATAGAAGACCACAGTCATGGGACACGTATTCCAAGTTGAATGGTGAGAAAAACATCATAGTGGGTGTTCATTTCGGTTATTATTCCTAAGGAAATTGGAAAAAGCAATGGAAATGTCTTTGGAAAGGCATGAGGCATTTATTGGCATTTATTTATGAAAATAATGGAAATTAGGAGAAAAGGGAGGTGAAAGGTCACAGGTCGCATGTGAGGAGGAAAATGAAGGAAAATAATGGGAAATGAAGAAAATACAGGCCTCATTAATAAAAAGGCTTATGAGGATCAGTGGGTAAGCTTGGGTAGTTCAATGTTGGAGCTCTCTCATTATTCTCTCTCTCTCTCTCTCTCTCTCTCTCTCTCTCTCTCTCTCTCTCTCTTCGACACTTGGAGTTTTCTTGGAGAATTTTGGCATTGGATCAAGAAAGGAAAATAAGGAAACATGAAGGAAGGAGAAAGAAAGGAAGAGTAAGATCAAGCAACTACAACAGTAATATTTGTAGGTATCAATATGCATGTGTGTTTTACTTGCTAGATTTGGCATGCATGGTATTGCATGTGGTTCTTTTCTCTCATGCCATGGTCTTTTCCAGGTGTGACAGTGTTTTCAGCCTAGCCTTGCTATTTCTAGATAGCCTTGATGAGATGGGTTATCATACTTCGGTTGAGTCGAATTGCCAGATGGATTCGAAGCTGAGTGGGGTGGATCACTGAAATGACAAACACATGGCCTAGTGGTCCCTGAACCAGAATGTGGATCATGGTAAAGCCACTGGCCTAGTAACCCCTGAGCCACACTACGGGTTGTGGTAAAGCCATGATTGTGTGCCTCGGTGGGCCTATGAATCCTTGTCAGTGAATGGAGGGATATACGGTAAAACTGAGAGGTGGATTTCTCTCTGTTGGGCCTAGTAGTCGCGATATTGGACGTACAGTAAAGCCTGGAGAGTGTGTCTCGGTGTAGGGCTTAGTGATCCCTAGATCGAACTATGAATTACAGTAAATCTTGAGAGAATAGGAGGCAATAAAATTCCTCACGGTGTAGGCGAAGAACTCCGGTAGCATCCATGCTTGTTTCATTCTTTTTGGTTGGTTATGAGTCCCACATTCATGCATGGAATATGGCTCGGGGGTGATTGGATGAAAAGATATTTGGCTTAGCCAATCTATGGTCGGGTGGAACGTGGTAGCCCCATCCCCGGTTGGTTTATACATTCATTAATGAGAAATTCATTCCCTTGGCTTTTCATGTTTACATGTACTAGTTTATATGTGGATTCTAAGGCTAATGTATTCATGTTGTTTTTGTTATTATGTTTTTGGTTATAAGCATGTATTCTGACAATGATGATGTATGGATCTCCTCATGTTTCTATTTGTAAATGAATAAATAATGTATCTATGACCTAATAGATGGTACTGCAGCTAATGATGTAAGGGAGCAATGATTCCTAGCGATTCTCATATAAGTATAAGACCCCTTTGTTCCGATATGTTATTTAAACATATAGATTTCATTCATGCCAAGTGTTTGACAAAATGTCAGTCATGGTTGGGGATGGTCAGGCCTAGTCCTGGAGTTGGTTTATGGTTTATTGGTCTTGTCATCATGTGTTTAATGGATTCTGAAAGTTATAGCATGTTATGGGCAGTGGCCGGAATTCTAGGCTTGAAAAGTGCCTTAAATTACCTGAACTCTAGCACACGTTTGCTAGAAATAATCCATAAAGGTAGGCATGCAGGCTTGTGGGAACATTCAGAGCTCTCTCGAGACTGACATGTCCATATCGTGGGAGAATCCAAAGGTTTAATAGCTTAAAAAATTAGTGGGACCCAAGGGCATGATACATGAGTGGTTAGGATGGCTCCTAGCAGTGTTGTTGTTGATGTAGAAGGTATGTTTGATGTGTTTCCATCGATTCCACTTCCTTAAGGTCACCTAGGAGGTTTAATCATATCATAGTAGCCTTTCGTCGCATGTTTACCCCAATTTGTCAGTTAATTGGGTAGGTGTGGCATGAGGGTGTTATAGAGTGCTATTAGAGCAGGATTCACCCCTCGAACTAGATGGCATGTGTTTTTCTCATGGATTCATGTTGGTTTCATGTGTGTTTATCATCCTTGTGGTCTATGTGCTTGTTGCATTTGCATGGTGTTGATCATGGTGGTAGTGATGTCGCCATGTGAAGGTTGATGGTTTTGTCGTCATGAGTGTGCGATTGTATATGAATTTGTTATGTATGTATGGTAGGCCAGACATGCATTGTGAGGTCATTGTATGCAATTAGGTCATCATGAGGCTGTTGGTTGTTATGATGCTGATGTGTTGGCTGAGATAGAACAAGAGATGCAAATCATTAAAGTGAAGTTTCAGCATTGGACCTTGAGGCAAGAGCTTGTCATCATACATGTTTGGATTTTGGGCATACAGGAATGTTAGTTAATGGATTGTTATATGCATTAGGATTATATACATGTTTTTCACTCTACTATTATTGTGGTTATATGTATGTTAAATTCTAGTTGATTAGTGTAGTCATATACACGTGTTGGATCATCATGAATGATAGTAACATGTGGTTGTATGCATTGTTATTGTTGTTTTATGTTAGATAACTTGATGATTATGTTATATGTTGTTGATGAGCATGATATATAACTTCTTGTTGTTGTATGCTACTAACTTGATGATTAGGTTTATTACATTAATATCTTGATGTTATATGTATCATACTAAGTTGGATTTGTCTATGTGAATGGTTAGGGTCATGACATTCATGTATGAGTTAATATGTTGTAATATTATGTCAATCTAATCTAGACTAACTGTGCAGATGTGATTGTTATGTATGAATGATAAATGTTTATGAGCTTATGATGGGGAGATGTTAGCTAGTGACTATTATGGATATCATGACCTTATTTGTGGTTGAGCTGCTATGTTGTGAAATTGTATCATGCTAATATGGCTTGATTGTGCAGACGATATAGCCTCCCCTAAGATACATTAAGGTATGAGTTTTCTTATGTCGCCTATTTGGTGTTTAAATGTTTCACTATGTCATTTATTTGGTGTTTGAGTGTTTGGTGTCTATTATGTCATCTATCTAATGTCTGAATGTTTGATTACTTGAATGATATGAGTATGTGTCTATAAGATTTATTGCTGAAATGATCTTGTTTTAAGATGGTTCTACAAATACATATGTGTTGAGACAACTGATATGTGCTTGAGTGTAGGTAGGTGATAGTTGTAGCACTATGTATTGTGATTGATGACTATGAGTTAACTATGGATTATGACATGATTGTTAGTCTTGGTAAAGGTTGATTTCAAATTGATAGATATGATTGTCTTGATATTTGGAACATGTGGCTAACATGTGTGAGAAGTTCTAGGGTAACATGCTTGGTATTAGCTTGACAAGGTAATAGATGATGTGTTATATAACTAACAGTTGGGTGATGTGACAATTCATAGTAAGACTCTATTGCAAGCAAGTAAAAAGGTAAAAGAAAGGAATTGGGCAAGAATTCTTTTGGCTATGTTTGGAAACCCTAATTCCAAACGAATGAGTACTTTGCATATAGGAAGTCTTCTTAACCTTGATTTTTTCTGACATTATGTGGATATGTGTTATATTCATGGACATGTATTTGACAAGTATAACAAACCGTGTCTATTTATAGCTAGATCCGTCAAGGAATTGGAGTCCCTTGAGAGATGGCGTGGATGTGTTCAGTTGCAAGACAACATGCTTGGTACAACAAGATAAGGTAACTAGTGTATTTTTATGTTTAATTATGCACTGACAGTTATGCATTCATGGAAATAAGATGAAGGGGATTGCATGTCAAAGAGACTGCCATGAAATCTTAAAGAAGGCTCAGGTTGAGATCTCCTTTGGAAGCACTAGGAACCATGGGGATTGAGTCATGGTGTCTGTTGTTAGTCTTGTTCTTTTGGTCTTTTGTGATTTTCTTGTGCTTGATTTACAATTTTTTTGTCTAATGCATGATTGTGCCACTTTGTTTATGGTGTCGTATTGTTATTGGTTTCCATGGTTTCCTTATTGTTGGTTTCTTGTGCTTTCCTTTTAAGTTTTGAGTCTTGGGAATTGGTTGGGAAAGAGGAAAGTTAGTGGAGCTCAGAGAGAGCTGAATGAAATCTACTAGGCAATATAAGACTCAGATGAAGCTGGTGCATGTATAATGGAAGTTGAAGGCAAGAGTATGATAGCCAGGTTGACTGGTTGGGTCCATTGGTGTAAATGGATGATGACGGGATAGTCATGGGAAAGGTAATCAAGAAAGGTGAAGTAAATGGATATGAGGTGGCAGATTCCTTTGCTATGATGGGAACTTTTGTTCTCAATGTTGTGCATGTTGTGCACAAATAGAGGAGGGAGTTCTCTTAACCTTGACCTTACGATATCTAATAATTATGTTATGATCATGATTATGCTGATTTTTATATATGTATACATGTATATATGTATGTATGTATGTATGTAGTTGACTGACTAGATTATTGTTATCTTATGTTTATTCTTATATGTATATATGTGTATGTATGCATATCACTTCCTGACAGGATCATGATTGTTTATGCTAATGTTTATGTATATGTATGTATGTATCGATGTATCTATGTCATGTCTGACAGGGTCATCATGGATCATGATTATTTTATGCTAATAGTTATATGTATATATATGGATGTATGTATGTTGTTGTCTGACAGGGTTGTTAGGAATCTTTCTTGTGGAGGAATGATTGCTTACGCAGGTGAATGACATGAAGAGGTTCCTAGTTCATGAGGAATAAAGTGGGAAGAGTAGTCATGACAAATATATGAGGTCAGTATCATGTGGATATGAATTGATATTATATGCTTGTACTATGTCTACACTTATGTTATGACAAGTAACTCTGAGGCATACATCGGTTAAATGAAAGCAGCGTGGTCTGCAGGATGCTAGGACAAGAATGGATAAGACACTGGAAGCAAGATTACTTAGTAGAGACAATGTAATTTTGGATGTGTGGTACTATTATTGTGCATATGTTGTATATGTTATACATGTTCCATATGTGATGTGTGCATGTGTTGTTGTGTATATAGTATGTGTACATGTTGTTTATGCAATTTTATATATAGGGTGCTACAAATAGTGTTGTGTGAATATTTCATATGCAGTGCTGGGCATACACGGTGCTATGTACATATTGTGTTGTGCGCATGATGGATATGTGGTGTTGTGTGCATATGGTGTTGTGCGCATGTTGGATATGCATTGTTGTGTAGATAGGGTACTATGTACATGTTGTATATGCAGTGTTATGTACATATGGTGTTGTTTTCATGTTGTAAATTTGGTACTATGTACATATGGTGTTGTGTGCATGATTGTACATGTGGTGTTTTGTACATGTTTTACATATGGTGTTGTGTGCATGTGGTGTTGTGTACATGTTGGGCATATGTTGTTGTGTACATGTGGTGTCGTGTACATGTCATACATGTGGTGTTGTGTACGTTTGGCATTGTGTACACATTGTACAGGTAGTACGATGCACATGTGGTGTTGTGTACACGTCGTGCAGGTGGTGTCATCAACATGTGATGTTGTGCGCATGTTGTGCAGGTGGTGCTTTGTACAGGTGGTACTATGTACATGTTGTACATGTGGTACTAGTGTACATGTGGTATTATGTGCATGTTGTACATGTTGTGTTTTGTACATGTGGTACTATGTATGTGCATTGTGTAGTCATGTTATCGTGACCTATGTATTGGTTGTGTTGTACTCTGTGTAGTACATGTATTGTTTTGTGTTGTAGGCCATGTGTAGGTACATGTATTGTGTGGTGTTTTACATCAGGTATAGATGTATTTTTTTGTACAATGAGTGTAGGTGAATGTATTGTGTGGAGGTGTACACCAGGTGTAGGTGCATGTATTGTGTTGTGTTGTACATTGGGTGTAGGTGTATATGTTGTGTGTCAGGTGTAGATCCATGTATTGCATGGTGTTGTATGTTGTGTGTGGTTGCATGTGTGTGATACACACTACGTGTATGTGCACATGGTTGAGGAGAAGGCATTGGGTGTTGATGGGTGTCGAAACTGATTCAATGTGCATACAGAATAAGGACAAAGGCAGAAGCTAAGGATTGATTAAAAGATAAGTATCCATATTTTATTTCATTTTTATTATGCATGTGATTTATGATTCTGATCTATGATGATTACATGTGATCTATCATTCTTGTTTATGATGGTTACATGTGATTTATGATTTTGATCTATGATGGTTGTGTTTTGAGTTAACCTAATGTGACATGTTTATACATGATGATTTGATCAAGGATGCTAGTTTGACTTGTTGTGATAGGGAGCGAACAAAATTGAAAGTATACCTTATTGGCGAGCTACCAATGAGGTATGATTTGAAGTCATTTCAATTTATTTTTGAATCTAATGAAAATTATGTGCTTGGTACAGGAAAGCATGAAAGGCCTGGTTCGGTGGTTGAAACTGACTGTAAGAAGTAGCAACAACAATGAAAGAAATTAGAACATGCAACAATGTGTTGGTAAAGCATTCATTAGCAGGGCCATTGTAGGACACTAGTATCCAATAGTTTCCATTGATTACCATGAGAATGCTATGACTGGTATGTTGGTTTTAAGGTAGGGATATGCCTTGGTTTTTGTATATTCTGATGCTAGCAAGCCTTGCCAAGGGATGGACTACTCAGGATGGGGGTGCCAGCAGAACTTGGAAGGTGTGTGACTGCATAGAAGGTGGTGACCAGATTGCCCAAGGGACTGTGTAACAGAGAAGGGAGGGTCGGGGATGGATTTTTTTTGGTCATTAGAATTGCCAGATGGAATCTAATGCAAATTGGGAGTGTGCCCCTGAGAAATGAGACAGTAACTGTTCATTGAGAGGACAAGTGGCGTAGGATTATAGCGCTAGACATTGGATGCAGATTTGATGTTGTAATGGATTATGGAATTCTTGGGAAGGAGGTCAATCATGGTATTACTTTTGAGGGTGGACGTGTGAGCCTCCATATTCCCTTGTTGCGGATGAAGATATCGTATCCTTTTATTTGTTGGTTAAGCAAGTTTGCATATTTGTATATGTGTCTATTATTGTAAATAATGTATCAAGTTGGATTTATAAAGCTCCATAGACAATATAATTATTTGTTGGGTGAAGAAAATGTGTATGTGCATATATGTGGTTATTATTGTAAATATCGTAATGAGCTATGTTATAAAGCTCCAATAAATGATATGTTTGTCATGTTTTAGGAAATGGTCATTATAAATACTGCAACGAGATATGTTGTAAAGCTCCATGGGCAATATGTTTTGTTTTTAGCAGTCTTGTTGGTTATAGGTGTCACTGAACACCGAGGAAGGTGTTCCCCCAAGGGGAGGGTTTTGTAACAACCCTGGTTAAAAATTCTATGTAAAAATATATAATACCACAGTCATTGGACACGTATTCCAAGATGAATGGTGGGTAAAAAATCCTAGTGGGTGTTCATTTTGGTTATTATGGCTAAGGAAATTAGGAAAGGCAATGAAAAAGGATTTGGAAAGGCATGAGGCATTTATTGGCATTTATTTATGAAAATAATGGAAATTAGGAGAAAAGGGAGGTGAAAGCTCATAGGTTGCACGTGAGAAGGAAAATGAAGAAAATAGAGGCCTCATTAATAAAAACGTTTATGAGGATCAGTGGGTAGGCTTGGTTAGTTCAGTGTTGGAGCTCTCTCATTATTTTCTCTCTCTCTCTCTCTCACTCTTTGACACTTAGAGTTTTCTTGGAGCACTTTGGCATTGGATCAAGAAAGGAAAAGAAGGAAAGAGGAAGGAAGGAGAAAGAAAGGAAGAGGAGGATCAAGCAGCTACAACAATGTTATTTGCAGGTATCAATTTGCATGTGTGTTTTCCTTGCTAGATTTGGCATGCATGGTATTGCATGTGCTTCTTTTCTATCATGGCATGGTTTTTGCCATGTGTGACAGTGTTTTCAGTCTATCCTTGCCATTTCCAAATAGCCTTGATGAGATGGGTTCTCATACATCGGTTGAGCTTGATTGCCGGATGGATGCAAAGTTGAGTGGGGTGGATCTCTGAAATGACAAACACATGGCCTAGTGGTCCTTGAACCGAACTATGGATCACGGTAAAGCCATTGGCCTAGTAACCCTTGAGCCAGACTATGGGTTGCGGTAAAGAAAGGATTTGGTGCCTCAGTGGGCCTTGGAATCCTTGCTGGTGAATAGCAGGATATACGGTAAATCTAAGAGGTGGATTTCTCTCCGTTGGGCCTAGTATTCCTGGATGGGATGTACGGTAAAGCCTGGAGAGTGGGTCTCGATGTATTGCCTAGTGATCCCTGGATCAGACTGTGGATTATGGTAAAGCCTAAGAGGCTAGGAGGCACTAAAATTCCTCACGGTGTAGGCATAGAACTCTGGTAGCATCCATGATTATTTGGTTCTTTAAAGTTGGTTATAAGCTCCACATTCATGCTTGGAATATCGCATGAGGGTGATTGGATGAAGGGAGATTTGGCTCAGCCAATCTATGGTTGGGTGGAACGTGGTAGTCCCATCGGTTGTTGGTTTCTACATTCATTAATGAGAAATTAATTCCCTTGGTTTTACATGTGTAAATGTACTGGTTTATATATGGATTCTAAGGCTGATGTATTCATGGTATTTATGTTATTATGTTTCTGGTTATAAGCATGCATTCTAATAGTGATGATGTATGGCTCTCCTCATGTTTCTATTTGTAAATGAATAAAAAATGTATATATGACCTAATAGATGGTATTTCATCTAATGATGTAAGGGAGTAATGATTCTTAGTGATTCTCAGATAAGTATAAGACCACTATGTTTAAATCTGTTATTTAAACGTATAGATTTCATTCATGCCAAGTGTTTGAAAGAATGTCAGTCCCAGTTGGGGATGGCCAGGCCTAGTCCTGGAGTTAGTTTTTAGTTTATTGGTCTTATCATCATGTCTTTAATGGATTCTCAAAGTTACAATAAGTTATGGGCAGTGGCCAAAATTCTAGGCTTGAAAAGTGCCTTAAATTCCATAGACTCTGGGATAGGTCTACTGGAAATGGTCCCTGGATGTAGGCATGCAGGCTTGTGGGAGCGTCCGAAGCTCTCTTGATGCTGGCAATCCCATGGCATGGGAGCATCCAGAGGTTTAATAGCTTAAAAACTCAGTGGGACCTAGGGGCATGATACCTTAGTGGTTGGGATGACTGCTGGGAGTGTTGTTGCTGATCTGGAAGTTATGTTTTATTGGTTTCCATCGATTCCACTTCCTTAAGGTCACCTAGGAGATTGAATCATATCATAGTAGCCTCTTGTCGCATGTTTAACCTAGTTATCTGGTTACTTGGGTAGATGTGGGATGAGGGTGTTACAGGTTTTTCATAATTCGAAAGTAAGAGCTAATGCGAAGCTAGCATACTGTGTGCGATACTCAAAAATGCACAAGATTTTTAACTAAATCAGTTTTGGGAAAAAGAATGTCAAATGGACATTCAGGGATAACACAAAAACAATTGGATGTCAGAAAGAAAAGTTCCAGTGTCAGCTATAAATTTTTTTTACCAAGGTTGAGATGCCTAATATCCCTTACACAATATATATCTTTATCGCTATAAGAGTGCTAATTTCAACAATGTACTGCATGTATCGAATTTGAGTGCAGAAAAACATATAATAAAATCATTTAAATGAGCACACACCATTGTGATCCACCAAATCCAAACAGGGGTAATTGCTAAGTAGTACTATCCAAAGATCGTACCTCAAACTGCAACTAGATTGAAAAATTGATTACCACAAGCGGTGACCAAAATAAGTAATTAAAATTGGCTACCACATATTTGTACACTCGACCCAGAACAACAAGCTACATTGGCATCCCATGCAGAACCATAACTAACCCTAAGTTGAGTACAAAAGATGATATAAACATAGTATGCATATATATTATCCCACTGAACTACTTAAAGAAGTAAACGAAACGTGTAACCAAAAATCATAAAATAATCATACATACATACATACATATGAAGATATAAACATTAGCATAAAATAATCATGATCCATGATGACCCTGTCAGACATGACATACATGTATACACATATAGACATCAACATAATCATGATCAAAACATAATTACCAGATAACATACAGTCAAGGTTAAGATAACTCCTTCTATCCATGCACATCATGCACAACATTGAGAACAATCATTCCAAACATAGCTAAGGCATTTGACGCCTCAAATCTATTTACCTTACATTTCTTAATTACTTTTCTCATGATTGTCCCGCCATCGTCCATTTACACCAATGGACCCAACCAATCCAACTAGCTGTCATAGTTTTACCTTTTGTTGCGCTTACTCATGCACTAAGCTTCGTCTGTGTCTTACATTGCCTATTGGGTACCACATAGCTCTCCCCAAGCTCCATTAACTTCCTCTTTCCCAAAAAATTCCCAAGACTCAAAACTTAAAAGGAAAGATAAGAAACAAACAAGAATAAAACCATGAAAACCAATAACAATACAACACCACAATAGAGTGGCCTGATCATGCACTAGACATAACAAAACTAGAAATCAAGTGCAAGAAAATCACAAGAGACCAAAAGAACAAGACTAACAATAGACACCATGACTCAATCCCCATGGTTCCCAGTGCTTCCAAAGTAAAGCTCAACCTGAGCCTTCTTCAAGATTCCATGGAAATTTCTTTTCCATCCAATCCCTTGCATCATACTACCATCAACACATAAGTTTCAGTGCTTAAATAAACATAACAACATACTAGTTACCTTACCTTGCTGTGCCAAGCATGTTGCTTGACAGTGTACACATCTGCGCCATCTCTCAAGGGACTGCAATTCCCTGGACAGATCCACCTATAACTAGACACTAGCTAATTTACCTGTCAAATACATGTTCATGAGTGTAGCACATATCCACATAATGTCAGACAAATTCAAGGTTAAGAAGACTTCCTACATGCAAGCACTCATGTGTTTGGAATTAGGGTTTCCAAACATAGCCATAGGAATTCTTGCCCAATTCCTTTCTTTTACCTTTTATCTTGCTACAATTGAGTCTTATTATGTGCTATCACATCATCCAACTATTAGTTATATAAAAATATAAACTGTTACCTTGTCACACTATAACCAAGCATGTTACCCTTCAACTATTCACAGATGTCAATCACATGTCCCAAATATCAAGACAAACATATCTATCAATTTGAAATCAACCTTTACCAAGACTAATAATCATGTCATAATCCATAGTCAACTCATAGTCATTAGACATAATGCTACAACTATCACCTACTTACACTCAATTATACACCAACCTTCTCAACACATATGTATTAGTACAACCATCTTAAAATAGGATCATTCCTTCATGAAATATTATAGACTCATACTCATATCATGCAATAAATCAAACATTCAACAAACTATAAATGTACCATGTTAAATTAATCAACTAAATGACATAATCAAACATTCAAGCACAAAGTAGACGACACAAGCAAGCTCATACCTTAATGTATCTCAGGGGAGGCTCTCTTATCTGCACAATCAATCTAGTTAGCATGGTATAACTTCACAACGTATCAGTTCAAACACAAATAATATCATGATATCCATAATAGTAACTAACTAACATGTTCACATCATAAACTCTTAAACATTTGTTGTTCATGCATAACAATCACATATGTACGATTAGTATAGATTAGTACAACACAACGTCACAAATAGGTCGACTCATACCTAAATTGCATAACCCTAACCATCTTCACAGAACAATCCAACTTAGTATGATACATATAACATCAATATCTTAACGTAATAACCCTAATCATCAAATTAACTAACATATAACAACAACAGGTTAACATATAACATACTCATCAACAACATATAACCTAATCATCAAGCTATCATATAACAACAACAATTTAACCTATAACATACTCATCAACAACATATAACATAATCGTCAATTTATCTAACATAAAAAAACAATAGAAATGTATACAACCACAAGTTACTATCATTCATGACTATTTGACACGTGCATATGACTACACTAATCAACTAGGATCTATCATGTATGTAACCATAACATCAATAGAATGAATGGCATGCACATAACCATAATGCATATAACAAACCTTAACCTACATACCTGCATATACAACATACAGACCTGTATGAGGACATGCTCTTGCCTCAAGGTCCAATGTTGCAACTTCACTTTGATGATCTACATCTCCTGCTCTATCTCAGCCAACAAATTATAATCATAACAACCAATAGAATCATGATGACCTAATGCATACAATGACCTCAAAATGCATGTCTAACCTACCATATATGCTTAACCATAACCATGACAATGAATGCATATAGAAATCGACACACATAACAATGCATATACACCATACAGTCATGACGACACATCCCACAACAACACCATCAACCTTCACATGGCGACATTACTACAACCATGATCAACACCATGAAAATACAACAAGCACATGGACTAAAAACATAAGGAACACATATGCAATCAACATGAATGCATGACCAACACACAACCGATTTAGTCTGAGGGGTGAACCATGCTCTGATACCAATTTGTAACACCGTCCTCCCACATCTACCCAAGCAACTAGCCAACCAGGGTAGACATGTAACAAGAGGCTACTATAATACGATTCGACCTCCTAAGTCATTTTAAGGAACTGGAACTGATAAAAACACACCATACAGACATCCAACATCAACATTAGGACCCTCAAGAACCAACCCAACCTTTCTGCCAACTAGCCCCTGGATAACACTAACATTTTGGACTACTCAGCCTTTGGATTCTCTCATGCTATGGGCATGCCAGTGTCCAGGGACCTTTGAACGCTCTCACAGGCCTGCAAGCCAAGATCCAAGGATTCTTTTGCTCAGTTATGTGCAAGTGTCCCCAGGATTTAAGCCACCTTTTTAGCACCAGAGCCTAGGTCACTGCCTAAAATTGAATGACACCTTCAAAATAGTAAGATAACATGGAAATCACAATACTAATGCAAATACTTGAATAAAACCTTGACTAGACCCCTACTAGCCATGATAGGAATTTCATCAAACATATCATGAATATGTAATCTACATGTGTAAATAATATATTTGAGCATATGGGTCTCATACTTAGCTGAGAATCGCTAAGAAACATTAATGCGAAAAAACATAAACTTCCATTTCATCCATTAGTCCATAGATATATTGGTCATTCATATACAGGTAAAAACATGATGAGAGACATACATAAATATTGTCATAAAACATATACTTAACCAACATAATAGGGACAAAAATACCAAGGAAACAACAACAATCTAACTCACATATAAACCAATACAATACTCATAAATAACAAGGAGAAATAACCTCTTATTAATGATGTAATGACCAACCTGGTATGGGACTACCACGTTGCACCCAACCGTAGAATTGTTGAGACAAATCTCTCTTCAGCCATTCACCCCCATAACATATTCTAAGCATGAATTTGGTATCTCACAAAACACATCAATCAAAACCATTCAGGGCTTCCAGAGCCCAACCACCTCAAACCATCAAACAAATATTCCACCTCATGGTGAAACATCACAAATCCATCATCAAATTGGCCTCTATCCAAGCTTTCCAGGGCTTCCAAAGCATTTGTCCAACCAAGGCCTGCAAGACTAGTAACTCAACCCACAGCTTTTACCGAGATTCCAAAGCATTTTTCCAAGTAGGGCTTCCAGGACTAGTAACTCAACCCACCAAGGGCTTCTAGAGCATTTGTCCAACCAAGGCTTCCAGGACTAGTAACTCAACCAAAGTTGTTACAGGGCTTCCAAAGTGTTTGTCCAACCAGGGCTTCTCGGACTAATAACTCAATCCAAGCTAAGGAAACATGAGAACCAACGAAAGCAAAACAATTAAATAAACCTAAAATATCCATGGCTATCCAAGAAATGGTCAGGCAAGGGAAATCCACTGTCAATCCAGGAAAAATCCTCCATGCCAATGACATATTATAACCAAGAAACCACATGCATGTGCCATGCATGTCACAACTAGTGAGGAAACATACATGCAAATTGGTACCTGCAAGAAAAACCTATTGTAGCTGTTGATCCCGATGTCCTCTTGCAATTCCCTACTCTTCGTTTTCCTTCTTACTCAAAAACTCCAGGTATGCCACACTCCTCTAAGAGTGCTCCAAGAAACTCTAAGTGTCCAAGAGTATGAGACAGAGAGAATAGAAGAGAGCTCCACCAAAACCTATCAAAAGCTTACCCACTGATCCTCATAAGCATTTTTATCAGCGCTCTATTTTCTTCATTTTCCTCCTCACATGAAACCTATGACCTTTCCAAAGCCTTTGCCATTTCCTTTTCCAATTTCCTTAGCCATAATAAACCGAATGAACACCCACTAGAATGTTTTTCGCACCATTCAACTTAGAATACGTGTCCCATGGTTGTGGTCTTATATATTTTCACATGGATTTGACACAGAGGGTTGTTACATATTTAATTATTCAACAACCTTATTTTACAAGTGTTTTTACGATAGCTTAAGCCAAGGATATTACATACTCCCCCCCTTAAATAGAACATCGTCCTCGATGTTCTTATCTTGTTGGAACACTAACATTTTCTCATAATATAACAATCTAAATAACCATAAATGGAATATTTTCCGTTCGGTATGAAGTATTTTTATGTTCAATAGGTAGAATCAATAATGTTTGTCCAATGAAATACTTTTCATTATCAATTATTTATGCAATGTGAAATAATATTTCAATCATAATACTTTCACAAGTGCTCCAAGTGCACTAGCCTTCTAATCATAAAAATGATAAAAAAAAGTTGTATCAAGTGGATGTGGTCTTATATTTAGGGGTTGCACCACTCTTTCTTTCTCACTCGTATTGTTTGTAAATTTCTATCTCTCTCCCACAATAATTTCAATCAAATTCAAACTCATGGAATTCATCTCCAACCATTTTCCTCTCGTCTCACTGTTTTCACCATAAATTAAGTCATAAGTATATACATTAACAACTTATTTTCTCTATGCATGCATATAGATAAGTCATTTCTCACATGTTCATTTGCTCATACAAACCTACAAACACAACCTGTTTCATCAAAATTGTCACTTAGATAAATTAATAGATCATGCATGCAAAACTATAACACATACAACAACTTAGAGACATGCAACTTACCGTTTATTCTAACATCCAACATCTTTAGATGATTTCGAAATCAATAGCAAAATATAGACATAATTTCATCTGACCGTAGTTAATGTCTAGGAATTATTCACGAACTGAGCATATTCCACCCAACTGTGAACTATCTCCAATAGTTACCCACTGAGCTAAGATCTACTTGCCACTAGAATCAACAACCTCATTGATTCCTTGGTGGTTTCTTCCCAGCAGATTTTTAGTAGTGTCCTGCTTTAAGGTCTGCCAACCTTTTGCCTAGGTCTTTTTGTTTTAGTTTTTTTCGAAAATGATTCTTTTCTTTTTTCTTAAAGCACCCCTTCCTCTCCCAATGTGCTTTATTTTACTCCAGTTAGTATTTCTCTCCAACTAAGTGATTAACATAATATTTCTCTCCCATTATGTTAATATTTTCTATTATTTTCTCCTAAGGATTTTTAGGAGACTTTTAGGGAAGGTCCATCTTGGATTTAACCACCAATAGTTTTTCATAAGCTGACAAGAAGTCTTCTAAAATTGTAGATTTATTTCCTAAATATCTCAAACAATGTATTCATTAACTGAATAATAAAATAAATTATTGCATCATCACATAAGTCTCATCATGGCTTCCATATCCATTCAATCCAATAATAATTAAATGTCTAAAAATCCATTGTAATTTACATAATTTTCCATTTTCATGTTATCATCAAAGTAAAGGAATATTTATGTACACCATGCATCTATACTTGACCCTCAACATGGGTCCCACAATTTGTAAAAGTACATTGACGACAATTCATCACATGTCATACAGGTGGTATACATTCAAAATTTCCACATAACAACAATCATGCAACATAGAAAAAAAACATTAGCGTATCTTGCATACCATAGAATTATACTTTCTGTAAGGTCCCACCTTACCAACCATGGATATTATAGAGAAATAACAGACTCATTGAACACTAGGACACAATGCGTTTTTTTTTTTTTTTTTACAATTATCTTGTAGCCATGTAAGCGACAACCATTGGGGAATTTTGGGCAAACAATTTGCAATCATGCAATATACAACCACTATTGTATTTTATCAAATAGTTTGCAAGCATGAAATCTACAACCATTGAGGGATTTTAACAAACAATTTGCATGCACACAATCTACAACCATTGAAGCATTTTAACCAATAGTTTGCAAGCATGCGATCTACCGGCATTGGGGAATTTTAGCAATTAGTTAGTAGACATGAAATAATTTTCATAAATAAGCTTAAACTATCAGAGAGACAGTAAAACTAGAATTTAAAAAATAGCATGAATCATATTAATGTCATCAATGGTAAAATTTCTACAAAACAACTCAATCGGCAATCACTATAGGGCAACGATAAATCAACAAAATCGACCAAATTATGTGTCTAAGTTTGAAAAGCACTTTTTTGGAATCAAAGTGGGGGTTACATGGTCTTAAGGTAAAAATACTTGCTGATGTTGAGCTGAATTGCATCCAAAACTCTCAGGGATGCAATTTTTTAAAACAACAAAACTTTGGATCTCATTTACTACTTTTGCCAAATGCATGGAACGCAAACTTTCATCTACAACTCTACATGAAGAAATAAAACCCAACATTATGCTACTATGAGTTTTTCATTGAATTTAAGTTCACTATATGAATTCTACTTGACTCATTGTTCATTTTTAACATTTAAACATGTTCTTTCAATGTATTTTTTTTTTAAACATTCTATTGTCCTCTTCAGGGTTAACCCCAACTTCTACATTCTTTAGTTATCACACAAACCATACATGCATTCATTCTTTATAAGCAGTGCATTGCAACTTTACTCATTTTTTTATGCACCATAATCATTATTGTAATAATATGCATGCAAACGTTGGTAATTAACCCTTACTATAACTAGTTAGTTTTCAAGATTGTTCATAGGTGCAATAGACGTTTTATTGTCTTTTATCCGCATCCATATTCAAATGTCATGAGCACAACTTTTAAAGAAGCATTATCACTTTCTACTCTTTAATGTGGTCATTAATCATGCATCACACATCTCATGTTAATTTTAGTCTACTACAAGTTCAATTAGAATCATACTTGAGATGATGCCCACTAGCATCATACCTCTGGTTCTTTTTTTCTTAATGATTCAGAAAAGGTGCCAGTGTTGCAACCATTTTCTCTGATACCACTTATAACATCCCTAGGTAACCTTGCAGGAAAATGCATGGAGTTAAGAATTTTTTTATTTATTTTTAACATTTACCAATGTGTAACTTTCTAAATTACTTTGTATATTCCCTCCATGACCATTATAATAACCATCATCATTACATAAAGAAATATTTAGTAAAAACATAGTGAGTTACACAACCATTTACTACCATTGTTGTAGCATATTAACTTAAACTTTCGAATGTAACATTGCATTAATTCAATGATTATTTTAACTCAGTTAGTTAATCACACTCTTGATAATATAACCATCACATCATGTAAGGAAGACGAAACAAGAAATCACATCATTAGACACCGATATGCCCTCGAAACCCCGTAGGGTGAAAACCAACAAATGTATAATTTTATTATTAAACGCCCATGAGGGTGTTCACCCCTCACTCAATAGCTTATAAAGGAGTCCATCCTTAACCATTTTTTTAAAATAGTATAAATAATTATTATATGAATTGAAGCATAATTAGTTATAGGCTATTACAAACATCATGATATCATTTACCCATGAAGCCATGAAGATTAAGTCTCTGCAACTTTGTTCTTCCCATTAGTGGATCAACCGACAGTTGACATTTCTAAATCTGCATGGACCAACAAATCTTTATCTACCACAACGTTAAATGTGAATTATCCTTTGCACAAGTCAGCTTCATTTCCTATCGTTGCTTTTATCATCACACTAGATATCATGATCAGATAAAACATAAAATATTAATTATCCAATAACCAATTTCTATTAGTGACACTTCAACATCTATCCGTGTGCATGCATAAATCATAGACAATGTAATGAAATATATTCTTTAATATCATTGCACATGCATTAGTAACAAGAAAATCATTATCAAGTGTCATCTTTCCAACAAAACACTAACATAATCTTGCATGCACTTTCATATTCTTCCCAATGAAAAGCTAACATACTAGATATTGTTCTTATGCATGCAAATAC
Source organism: Pinus tabuliformis (assembly GCA_031772625.1). Taxonomy (NCBI): domain Eukaryota; kingdom Viridiplantae; phylum Streptophyta; class Pinopsida; order Pinales; family Pinaceae; genus Pinus; species Pinus tabuliformis. The sequence continues at coordinate 428,083,502 of CM062817.1, forward strand.
ATAACAATATTTCAGGAGAACTAGCCCAACAAGTAATTTTCTTTGTGCCTACTATTATGTTTTCTTTTCCAAATGGATTAATGCAATAGATTATATACTTATACATGTGAATGCATGTTCTTTTCCAAAAAAAAATTCCATAGGAGAGTTATTTACAATGACTATTATGTATAAAATGCAAGCTCTATTTCAAACAAAGTTAACATAACAGTTATAATTTCGTTCATGCAACTACTTTTCCTCTTCAACAAAAAATAACATGATAGCTTATTGTTCTTGCATGTGAAACATATATTTCTTTCCAAAGGAAACTAACTAAATCTTGCATGGAAAGATAAACACATTTCTTTTCCAAGAGATCAAACACATAGCATTTATTCTTTCATGCATGCAAAGAAACACTTTCCTCTTACCAAAATATCTAATGTAATAACTATACATAATCTTTTCCTAAAAGAAAACTAATACCATAGCTAATCCCTTTAGGTGTGGAAATGCATATTATTCTTCTCAAAAGAAGGATAATACAATCAATATTATGCGATTGCACCTTCCTTTTCACCAAAAATCCAATTCCAAAAGTATATTTTTCCATGCATGCAAGTGTATATGTTTCTCTAAAGAATCTTCCAAAAGAATCTTAACACAATAAAGAATACATTTACCCATTTTCCTCTCTAAGAATGTTGAAAGCGGCTGGGCGTTTTGAAGCAACTGGAAGTCTGTGAAAGGATGGATATTATCAAAATAATTTCTTATTTGATAACGTCAATTAGGTAATAAACGTCGTAAGTTCTCCATGGCGTGCTCCATTGTTCATGTATCATAAAATAATATAAATAGCAGATTAATAGCTATGACTCACCTTACATCGAAAGCCCTCCTCCTTAGTCATGAATATAAATCGCAGATTAATAGATTAATAGTTGTGGTGCACCTTACATCGAAACCCCTCCTTAGTGAGGAGGAGATGTTTCTAGCTATATATAATAAATAAAAACAGTAAATGTAGTCAACGTAAAATCGTACGTTCCTGTGTGCATGGTTTGAGATGTGAACCCTGTGGACATGCTTCTTCTGCTTTTCTCTTCGCCATGCCTTTCATGCGGACATCTAGAAAGTTGATTTGAGTGGTAGCCACTTGCTTATATAATAATTTTATATTCAATTGAGTGGCATGGTCATATTATTCTAAATATTTTATGCAATATGTCATTGTTAGCATATATATATATATATTTGAAACTGGTCATTTTCTGATTTGCCCCTCATTATGACACTTTCTAAAATTATTGGCAAGTTACCAATGACGTGTTTATTTTGAAATAAATCATATATGACAGCTAAAAACAGTGAAAACGTGTATACGAGCGTCAATTTTAAAGCCTGGTACTGATGATCAGTATGGCTACCGTCATAATTGATTCCAAATCGCTGCCCATTAAACCTCTGTACAGATGGCAGCTCAGAAAACAAATGATGGGGCAGAATGAACGAGACACTCAGGGAAATGGCGACTGAGATCAATGAACGCCATTGGGTATCAAGGACGCGTATTTATCGAGAGAAGTAAAGTTTCTTTTATTTATCAATGTTTGACTTTTACTTTGTACAGAAATTGAAGTGATCAACGTTTCATGGCAACTTTTTTTAAAAAGGGTGCGAAACCTTGGAAGAAGCCCGTTTCGGCTTAATTCACTAAACGGTAGATACATCTAATATATATAATATCTAATATATATAATATTGTTGTCTTATCAGATATACAACATAATTTTGTTATGAAACTGGAATCTGGGTGGGGAAGTTATCATTAAACTTTGCCAACTATCCCACAAGTTATTTTCCAATTTTTTAATTGGTTTAAGAAGTGAAAATGTACACTGCCAATTCTGGCATGCCCATTTCTCTTGAGGATTGCAAAAAGGAGTCCTCTACAGAGGAGGCCGAGGAATTAATTGGATGACCAAAAGTAGTTGGAATTTGGATTAAAAAATTTCAAAAATTCTTACAATGGCAGTGTTTGAAACTTGTTTTTGACAATGAAAATAGATTCAGCACCATCAAAAACCTCCTAAATACTTAAAATATTGAAATTTAACAACTATGACTTAGATGTAGAAAAATTCCCGTCAGATTTTGATAAAATCTAGCTTAAATTTCCATGATTTTTAAAGAAAAAAATAAACGGACTGGACTACGGTTTCCAGAAATAATTCTACTGTGACATGAATGAAAGGTACTCTGCTCAAGAATCTTATACAAACCACCGATAATTAAGGTCTGAATTGCGTGACAAGTGCTCCTTCCAAAGAAAGCACGGTTGCTGTATCTTCCAAGTCGCAAGATTGTGGTATAATCGTTAAATTAAGTAGGAAAATTTGGTCCCCAGAAGCCGTCTTCTTCTGAGTCAATCCAGAGAGAGAACTGAAACTATATATATGATTGAAAGCTGCTCCAGACCTAATTTCTTTAGTTGAATAAAAGATTGCTGCTCCCCTGCCCATAATTCCGATAATTAATGTTTGAATTCCGTGACAAGGGCTCCGTTCAAAGACGCAAGAATTACGTTACATTTGTTGCCAAATCAATTATCAACATAAATAAATATTTCCACGGCACGTTCATCTAGAATATCGAATTTTCAATCTATATTCCATCAATCTGGACTTTCATACCCGCTGATTTCTTTGTTCATCTAGAATATCGAATTTTCAATCTATATTCCATGAATCCGGACCTTCATACCCGCTGAGTTCCTTTCGGATCTTGATATGTATCTTTATAATTTTCTTTGTTTTGAAATTTCAAAGGAAAGCATACCATATATATATATATATATATCATTTGATTTATGGTTATTGTTGTCAGTGAGTACAACCATTCATTCTTGTAAAAAATAATAATAATCATTATTTAAATTAATTAAAATAATTTTAAATTATGTTTTATAATTAAAAAAATTACATAATATTTTATTATACTTATTCAACATAATATATTATAATTATTAAATAGAGTGTATTATTAATTTTGTTGATAAAAATACATATTAAATTTATTTATTTTTAAACTAAAAAATATTTTGTAAATTTTTATTTTTTTAGTGATAGATTGGTTTAAATTTTTGGGAAGATTTTCATTCGAATGCATTCCTTACGTTTGCGTCGACACATGCATTCAAATGTGATTTACGCCGAAAAATCCTCTGAAAACTTGATATGGATCACATAAGCTTAAATTCAACAGATTGGTTTAAAATCAAATTTTCAGAATTTAAAATTATTTATTAAAAATAAAAACCTCTCAATTATTGATTTTTTTTTTCAAATTTATTGATTGTTCCATAATTAATATTTTATTTAAAAAAACAGTTGCTATTACTTACTTTCCATGTTTTTATTAACCATGAAGCTAGCCGACTTAAAAAACAGAATAAACAATGTTGCATGTTACACTTATTTTTTATTATTGAATAGACTTGGTTCAATCATTTCACAACTCAATTTTAAATCATGATACAATATAAAAAATTAAATTTAACTCAACACTACAAGAAAAAGAAAAATAGGAATCTTTTGCCTTACACTTAAGCCTTCGTGTAATTTTTTATTTTAATATACTAGTGATTGCAATTTTTTATATTAAATATTTTATTACACATGAATTCTTTGTCACATGATCATATCAATTTGATTTTTCTAACATAGAAATTCTACCATAAATTATTTATTTTGTAAAGATATTAGACATCGTAATTTCTCTTTCTTATTTTATCCCATAAACAAAAGATTCAATAAAATGTGGGTAACCAAATAAATCTTAACTTTTGTAACAAAAGATGATGTTAGGGCTAATGTTTCATCTAAAATTATCAATACAGCTTATTTTTATTTGATTCCAATGTTATTAAGTTCATTGATTATTTATGTTACATCCCTTCTTTTCATTATATTTAAATGTATTTCATTATTAAATTTATGAATTTCAAACATTCAATAATTACCATTGCTGTGTTTTATTATTAAATTTATAAATTTATTTTAACGTTCAATAATCAAACTGCATATTACACTGGTTTTATTTAAAAATATATCAAACTTATTTTTCAATATTACCATGTATCTCTATATAAGTATCTATCTACCATGGTATTTACTCTATCCGTCTATGTTTTGAACACTCAACGTTAGTAGCCTTTCGACCTTAGTATCTACCATGTTATTTACCCTATTTTAAATTTTATAGTCGTTAGAGTTATATATAACCATGTATTACAAATGGAAAAAAAATAAAAAAAATTATTGAGAAACAAAAGTATGATGTTATGGTGTAATATGAATCGAGTTCTATTAATTGAATTTTGTACTTAGTTTGATAATTCTTCTTCATATAAAAAAATTATTTAATTTTTAGTGGTAAAGAATATTTTGAAAATTAAAAATTTAATATAAAATTAGTAAAAACTAAATTTATCATAATAAATTAAATTTTTTATATAAAAAATATATTGGGATTTAGTGGAGAATGGTTTTCAAGAACCAACAGATATAGCAGCATATAATGCCTTATCTCAATAAGAAAGAGATGTGTTAAGGGGCAATAGTAAGAAGGATTCAAAATCCCTGTTTTATATCTTTCAAGCAGTTTATGAAAGTATTTTCCCAAGGGTTGCAGCAGCAATGAAGTCCAAGCAAGCATGGGACACCCTCCAAATAGCCTACCAAGGCATGGCAAAAGTCAAAACATCAAAGCTGCAAATGTTGAGGAGAGATTTTGAAACACTTTGTATGAAAGAGTCTGATAATATAGACTCATTTTTTACACATGTAAGTGGGCTGGTTACTCAAATCAGGTCTCATGGTGAGACACTTGAGGAAAGAAGAATAGTTGAGAAAGTTTTGAGAAGTTTGCTAGCAAGGTTTGAGGCCATTGTTGTGGCCATAGAAGAGACAAAGGATCTCTCACAGTTATCAGTGGATGAGCTTAATGCATCACTAATTTCTCATGAACATAGACTGAATAGAGCAGCAAGCTCCTCATTGGAGCATGCCTTCAAGACACAAGTATCATTTGGTCAAGGTCGAGGCAGAGGAAGATCATATGCTAGAGGAAGAGGAAGAAGCCCACACAGAGGTGGAAGAAGCAGCCCTTCAAGCTCAAATGGAAGAGGCAGCAATCAAAATCCAAGTCAAGGCCCAAGCCAAAATCAAGCACAAGGTCAGAGGTATGATAAATCTCAAGTTCAATGTCATTACTGTAAGAAGTATGGTCATTATGCAAATGAATGTAGAAATAAGCAATATGATATTAGTAACAAACCAAGTGTAAATTTCACAAGAGAAAATCAGAACCATGATAGCATGTTTTTAGCTTGTAATGTAGCACAAGAAAAACAGAGTGATATATGGTATCTAGATTCAGGGTGTAGCAACCACATGTCAGGAAACATAGAAATGTTTTTTGATCTAGATGAAAGTGTGAAATCTGAAGTGACATTAGGGATTGATAGCAAAGTCTCTGTCATGGGAAAAGGTAGAGTTAATATCCTAACAAAGAAGAGGGAGAAGAAATACATCTCTGATGTTTACTTTGTCCTCGATATGAAACATAATCTCATGAGCGTTGGACAGCTCATGCAGAAAGGCTACAATGTCTTCTTCAAAAATGATGTGTGCACAATTTTGGATAGGCCTCCAAGCAGACAGTTGATTGCAAAGGTTCAGATGACAGACAATAGAATGTTTCCCCTAATAATAATATCAGATTTGCAAAAAAAAGGTGCACAAGCACAACTATCTATGAACTCACAAGAAAATGGAAGAAAAGGGACAACGGTCACACAAGTAAACTTTCAAGCAGAGGTAAAAGATGAAAACTGGTTATGGCACTTGAGATTTGGACATTTCAACTTCGGAGGTTTGAATTTGCTGCATAGGAAAGGCATGGTGAAGGGTTTACCACTCATAGAAAACCCAGATAGCATATGTGAAGGATGTATCTTGGGCAAGAAACATAGAGAGACATTTCTAGCAGGAAAGTCAGTGAGGGCAAAGGCACCTTTGGAGATTGTCCACTCAGACCTATGTGGACCAATGCAAACACCATCAATTGGTGGCAGCCACTATGCATTGACCTTCATAGATGATTACATAAGGAAGACATGGGTCTTTCTCCTAAAACAGAAAAGTGAAGCGTTTGAGCGCTTTCGCCAATTGATCCAGGTGGATCTCGAGACACTAAGGGGATGGATAAGGCTCGAAATCCAAAATGGCAGAATGGAGAATTTGGTGGCATCAGTTGAAAGGGCTCGTCTTCCTGATCGCAGTGGCGCAAACGGTTCGTCAATCTTAGCTCGTATACAAAAGATAGAGCTCTTCAAAGTTTGGTATGGCAGGGGAGAAATAGGGCCCAAAGTGCACCACATGGTATCCCAGTCAGCACAGGGGACCCACATGGTAGCCCATCAAACTCCGACACATGGCAGCCCGTCATTGGCCTTCTAAACCTGCACTAGCAACAAGAAAACCATTTTTGAGTTAAAATTATATAACAAAAATTAGTTTAAAATATGGTTATATAAACCATCTCAAAACAAAATATATATTTTTATATTAACTAATATAAAAAAAGTTAATATATAAATATATTTCATATAAAAACCAAACCCAAATGGGGGGCAACAAATATTGGTTGGTTAATATATAGTTCAAACATACAACGCATATGGGGGAGACACTGTATGATATCATATAACATATATGGTATGTAAAACAAAATATGTAACCAACGTATAATGCATGGTGGAGTGGTTATAACAAAATGTAACCAACGTATATCTTTACATTACCCAAACGCATATGGTTGACCACCGAAACGGGCATGGCTTGGGTGGGCGGCCATGTGGTGGTCCCGCCGCCTAAGGCCATCTAAAAATGTACGCACCATTAAAGCGCCGGCTAATGCATTCCGTAGACTTGGTTGGGATGGAGATGGGTGCGGTCCTGTGAAGTATGGGCCCACCCCCCAACGATGAGTTAAATATATGGTTGTAAACTATACGCTTGGGTTTTGTAAAATCACATATTTTATTTATATATGTGTTAAAAATAAAACCCATAACAACCAAACCATGGTAAATCCGCCCATGAATTTATATAAACTCAGATTTTTACCAGCGGTGGGAAGAGGAGGACCCACGAATTTCGAGACACGAGTGGACACTTAAATCGAGGCAGTTTAATAACTTTTTAATGCAGGGATCATGAATTTTGCAGGAGGGCAAAATTTTCAACTTCTTAGAAATTGACAAATTTTATATGGTTTTTACACCACTCGTCGCCACGAGCGCAATGGTGCCGTCTGTTTATTCATTAGAGGTCTGCATTTTTTGTCATTTCCAGATTGCACGTAGAACCATGATTTCAGCGAAAACATGGAGCGGAACCATGAGCCATGAAATTTTCCCGAGGAGGTAAAATTTCACTTTGTCAGAATATGGTTGAGTTTCTACTTGTTTTTCATGGTTTTTCACAGGGATCTTAATGGTGAAGTCAAATTTGACATCTGAGCAGCGGATTTTTAGCTCATTCCTGAAACAGAATCCTTGAGGAATCCCGAGGGAATCTAAAAGATTCTTTGAGCTCTGAATTTTCAAATTCTCAGAATTTGGATTTTGGACAGTCGTTTCAGCATTGCTCGACGCCACAAATATGATGGTGTATTCAGATTTGTCTTTCTCTCATTTCTTCTTTCAGTCACTTTTCTAAGCGTAGTGCAGATGTCTATCTTCATGTGCGAACAGTGTTCTTCTTGCAATCGATGATGTGAAATCGATGTTTCAGCAAGCTTCAGCACTTTGACAGCCTTTGCTTCTGATGGCCCTTGGTGGTGAGGTATATGATGTGCTCATGTACTTCTTCATTGTGGCCCAATGTAATGTATGAATTGAGGGGATTATCAGGGGATTATTCTTTTCATTTCTTAACTATGGGATAAATTTATAAAATTCTAAAATTTCAATATATTTATTTTAATTTTTTAAATTTTAATACATTTACATTAACCATTTTCAGTAAATCATGAAATTATGAGAAAGTAATTTTTTGCCAAGTGAGATTTGTGAAGCTCAAAATGTATTCTAAATATATCGTGCAAAATATTTGCTATGGGGAAAAGGGGTATTTTAAATATTATGTGCAGAAACATATTTAACAAAAATGCCAATCAAATTAAACCTCGATGTTATAATGTATAAAGTCGACTTTGTTCCTCCATTCATATGTGTCTTCATTTTTTTTACTCTAATTTAATTATAATTAAACCAAGCAAGAGTATCTAGAATGCAACATTTGTTTAAATGTGGCAATTAGTTCATACCTTTCAAAATTCAATAATTAAACTAAGCAGCGTTAGCTATATGGCCTTGTTCCCCGTTGCCAAATGTTATGAAATTTTATCTTTATAACTCATTTCTTATTATTTTTAATAACATTAACATTCATCTAATAATACTTATTTTAAATATTTAAAAATATTTCATAATTTTTTTTTTAATCTTCTACCTTATCCTAAACTTAAAATTAATAAATTGTATCATTTACCTTCTTAATGGTTGAAACAACAATTTTGATATTTAAAAAGAAATTTTAAAAAATTATTTAAGAAAAACATAATTTAATACAAGAAGAAGTAGCCTAATTATGCATTATACTCGGCATGAGAGATAGGGTCAAAGTTGTTTTTGGATCAATGACGGGAATTTGTATGGTCTGAGAGAGAGTCAAAGTTGTTTTCGGGTCAAAGACGACATGTATATCTATTCAATGTATGAAATACTACTGCTCTGGCCAGTATATTACCTAATACCCTGTCTAGTTTTACTTACAGTTTCGCTTAATACTCAGTAATCCAATTCGTCCTCCTCTTCCAGTTTCATGAACCATGCAGCAGAGTAGGATGAAAATGCAAGGATATAATTTTATGTGTCTCATAGCATTTCTAGTTTCCAATATTTTCCAGTATTTTGGCAGCTTACCTGCACTCATTTGCTGCGTTAACGCTCTGTCGGAAGATGGAACCGCCCTTTTACAAATCAAGTCATCCTTTGTGGTTCCAAAGAATGTTCTTTCAAGCTGGACAAACGATGTGGATCCATGTAAGTGGGAAGGTGTGCAGTGCAGCACCCATGTAAGGCGGGTTATTTCAATTTCCCTACCAAATAAAGGTCTGTCTGGCCGTCTTTCCAGTGCAATAGGAAAGATGCCTGCCCTGCAGAAGCTCGATCTTTCGGGCAATAACTTGTCGGGTGCTATTCCTGCCCAAATAGCCAACTGCTCTCAGCTTTGTCAACTCAATCTCGCTAACAATTCCTTCACAGGCTTCATCCCTCCGGATATCGGGAACTGCAGCCTTCTTACCGTTCTGAATATCAGTACCAATGATATTTCTGGTTTTATTCCCTCTGAACTGGGTAATCTCGTAAGCCTGACTACTCTGTCGTTAAATACAAATAAACTCAGTGGTGTCATTCCATCGTCTCTGGGAAGGCTTGCCAATCTCGATACCATTAGGGCAGAGTCCAACTACTTCAGTGGCTCTGTACCACCCGAAATAGGCAATTGCAGTAAATTGCGCATCTTGATCTTGAAAGAATCAGGATTGCGAGGAAGGATTCCTTGGGAAATCGGGAATTTGAAAAATCTTGTTATGTTGTCCCTGTTCGGCAACAATTTGACGGGTACTATCCCTCGTTCTATCGGCAACTGCAGCGGCCTTGAAACCATTGCTGTTTACAAGAACTTGTTACATGGTACGATACCAAGGGAGATAGCTCGGTTGGAAAATCTGAGAGGTCTATGGTTTTATCAGAACCATATTACAGGCTCAATTCCTGCAGGATTTTTCAGTGGACTGCTAAAATTGGAGTCGTTTGATGCATCACACAATAATCTGAGTGGGGTTATACCATATGAAATGGGCAATCTGAAGAATTTGACAGTCTTGCACTTAGCTTTCAATAACATGTCAGGGTCGATCCCCTCGTCCTTCACCAATCTTACAAACCTGCAGATCCTAGATCTATCTTACAATAATTTTGAAGGCACTTTGCCTGAAGGAATCGGCCTCCTTCCCAATCTGACAATGTTGTATCTCAGTAAAAACATGTTCAAAGGTCCGCTGCCTGCTCGACTTGGAAGCTCTGGCAACCTGGAAGATCTTGATTCATATTCAAGCGGATTAAGCGGATCGATTCCCTCTGGACTATGCAACGGTAGGTCTTTGATTCATCTTGCCATCTTTGATAACCGAATAGAGGGGAACATCACCGGCCTTCTACAAGACTGCGTCTCATTGCAACGCGTCCGGCTGCAGAACAACCTCTTCACGGGCTTCATACCAAGTAATATTTCTATGCTCTCGGTCTTGTATTACCTTGAGATTTCTTACAACAACATCCATGGAAGTATACCTTCTTCCATTGGACGGTTGCAGAACCTTACAAATCTCCTCCTTGCCCACAGCAATCTGAGTGGTGCCATTCCTCCCGAGATAGGAGAGTTGAGAAATCTGGGAAAGCTCAATTTGAGCCGCAATAATCTCAGTGGAACCATTCCTCCAGAAGTAGGGAACTTAATTAATTTGGAGGTTTTAGATTTGAGCGGAAACCGGTTGGAAGGAAGCATACCGGCAGCCTTGGTCCATCTTACGAATCTGTTGACATTAAACTTGAGTGTAAACGCATTAACAGGAAGAATCCCCAGTTCCCTGGGGTATTGCAAACAATTAAGCGGCCTATACCTGGCTAGAAATAAGCTGAGCATGACCATTCCTTTGGAGATGGGAAAGCTTGCAGCCAGTCTCAGATATGGGTTGGATCTAAGCTGGAACAATCTATCTGGATCTCTTTCTCCTCAGATAGGAAACTTGAAGTTCCTTGAATCCTTGGACCTCTCCCATAACCGCCTGTCTGGTAATATTCCTCAATCTCTCACAGATATGGTAAGCCTAGATCATTTCAACTTCTCTTTCAACCTATTCACAGGGGCCATTCCTTCATTAAGGGCATTTTTACAAGGCCCGCAGAATGCATTTGAGGGTAATCCAGGCCTTTGCGGACCACCAACAAGGAACAGTTGTTCGGATTCAGAAGTAGCAGGTAAAAAGGAAGAATTAAGCTCAGCCGAAGTCGCAGGGATTACCGTTGCCTGTATTGGGATCCTAACTATTCTCATGCTTGCGCTGCTATACGTTTTAAAAGCGTCAAAGCCGAACAGTAATAGACACAGCAAGTGTACTATTTTTTCAGGAGATGGACAACTCGGTAGAGTCCAATACAGAGATATAGTGGAAGCTACAGACAACTTCAGTGATGATTACGTCATCGGCTCTGGCACATCCGGCATGGTCTACAAGGTGATGATTCCAGGACAGGACAAAATCCTTGCTGCCAAATGCTTAAAATTAGCGAATCATGATCAGGATAATATTCAATATCGCAGTCTGAGGCACGAGATAGAATCATTGAAATACGCCCGTCACAGAAACATCCTGCGTCATCGGGCCCTGATAACAGAGCATGATGGAACGAATGAGGTAATAGTTCTTTTGTGTGACTACATGGTCAATGGATCGTTGTGGGAATATCTGGGCGGAGCATCGAAACGTCCTAATCAGAGGCTGGACTGGAGGACTCGGTATAACATTGCAGTGGGCGTGGCAGAGGGACTCAAATATCTGCACCAAGACTGCGAACCTCCAATAATTCACTGCGACATAAAGTCTGCCAACATATTGCTGGATGATGAATATGTAGCACACATCGCAGACTTTGGACTTGCAAGGCTAGTGAAGAATTCATCAATAGATTCTGAATCAAGTTCTCTTCTAGGAGGGACTCATGGCTACATTGCTCCTGGTACTAAATCTCCATGCGTTTTCTCTTTGATCGTCACGCATTTATTTTTGTTTTAAAATGTAATCGTAGGGATCATCATATTCTATGTCACGCTAATACATTAATGTTATGTGTAGAATGTGGGTATGGAGTGAAGGCATCGACGAAGCAAGACGTGTATAGCTTCGGTGTGGTGTTGTTAGAAATGGTAAGCGGAAAACTTCCTGTGGTAGAAGAAGACAGTCAGGAGTTTGTACATCTAACTGCATGGGCTGCGAAGAAGGGGAAGGAAGGAAGAATGGATGAAATAATTGATAAGGATTTGAGAAGTAGCAGTGATTATAATAATGTGAAGGATGAAATAAGGAAGATGATGGAGATTGCCACATTTTGCACTCGATCTGCACCCAATCTCAGGCCATCCATGAAAGTAGTTCTTGGCATGTTTAATCGGCCACAGTCTGACCACTACTTGTTTCTCCCTTCAGACACTGAGATCTTAGAATGAAATTAACAGTATGATGCAATCTTAGAAATATCGCTTTCTGATAAGTTAGGACATCTTAGAAATATCGCTTTCTGATAAGTTAAGCTAGTGAAGCTAAATTGACTCAGTAAAAGTTTCAATTTACTTGCGGTTTTTGCACTTTTTGTTTTGCCTAGAGCGCTTTTTGTAATTTAGTCTAGTGTCCCTCTTTATAAACGTCTAGTGTCCCTCTTTATAAATCAAGGTTTTAGATTGAAAATAAAAGTATGATGTGATTTTTGACATAATTGAAAATAACAGTATGATTTAATTTTTGAAATATCTTACTATTCTCCGGTTTAGTTCTGTATTGTGTTAAGGTAGTTCAGTAAATTTGACTCCGCAATAAAGTGATAAAGTGAATTTACAATGAATGGTTTTAGAGTTCTAGATTTTGATAATATATAGCTTTGCCCATAATATTTTTCGCAATATAATTTATATTTAAAGTGTACAAGTTTACAAATATTTTACAAATATAGATTTTTATTTCCTTCCTCTAAAATTTTTAGAATAAGAAAACATGATGTCCCTAATATTGTTGATGTATGCATTTGTATATTTCTCTAGCAGTATTGTTCTCATTTCCTAACACTTGGTTGTGCACTTTTTTCTAAGTACATCCATATTATTGGCATCCGCTTAGTTTCACTTGATAAGTGTGTGATACACCAAAATATTGTTTCATCTATTTTACCTGAACTGCAGTAGCATGTGACGAAGCAATCTACAGGACCCATACTTCTATTTTTATAATCTTTTGTAACATCTGTCCGAACATTCTATAATGCTATTCTTGTCTTACTGCATGTTGCATCATTGTCGACGAATGCTTATTTTGAAGAGCTTAAATAGCTATATGAGGCAGAGACATGTACCTGAATATAGAAAACCTTATGACATTTTTCCTGTTTTTATTACATTTTTGTGTATTTAAACTGTATGATGAAGATCACTTTAATTACACTGTTGTTTAACATTTGTTTAACATAATTAAATAGTTTTGTAATTAAAAGTGCATTTAATTAGCATTAGTATAACGTTTTATTGCTATTATGTTTACTTCAATATGCTGGTTTTTATGAAAATTTTATATATTAATTTTTTTTAACCTGCAACTTTTGATTTAATAGTGTAAAATTAAAGATGCCACCATATTCTCATAATACTCTCTTGTTAACAATAATGCAATTTTCACAATTAAATTATTTACTTTCTAAATCATATATTTATTTAAATTATGAAATTTATAAACTTGATTATAAATTTACTAGGGCATTTGTTAATTGACATGTATCATGATTTGTCTGGGCTTATGAAATGTCCTCCTATTGGCATTCTCCTATGTGCCCCCAGGGCTTGTGAAACGCTATTCAGTTTGCATACGCAACAAACTCTCGATAGCGTTCATGTTTGCATATGCAACAAATGCTCAATAGCATTATTAACTATACCTGCAGTTTTTAATTGAGTGTCATACATGATTACAGATTGTGATGCATTTTAACAAAGTTTAGCAAACTAGGGTTTTTAAATATGAGCCCTGCATAACATTACATCATTATTTAATGAATAAAGGTGTTGTAGTCATTGTGGTTGTTCCTAGAAATTGAGTGATGTGTCTTCACCATCCTGTGATAGCCTAGTCACTGCATGTACAACCTCATCGCTTATGCTAATTTTTTTGCTAATCTGGATGGCTCCTGGAGTCTCGAGTGAAGTCAGGATAACCATAATCACATATTCTTCCCAAATCCCAAGAGTTGTCAAAGCTACAATGAAAGGTACACTCATCAACCTCAACCAACAAAACTTAGGGTTATTATAAAATTATTACAGCATAGGTAAGAACCTAGCTGATGAATAATTGCATAAACTTGAAAGGATTGAAAAGGAAAATTTGAAGAGAAAATGAATTTGATATCTCAATATTGATGAGAGAATCAATACATAAATCAACTATGTTAAGCTTAACTACATGCAAGCACTAATGTTCACTAAATCTAAGTGTGCTTTATGCTATGTTAATGTGCATGTACACCACATATAAACACTAAAGCTAACTAATGTGTGTGACACAGAATGCCGCCTCTCAAGCTAACTAAAGCTAACTAATGTGCATGTACACCAACATGACCCCTTAATCATAACTTAGTTGAGTATGATGTGAGATTGATGAGTCCCAACAACAAGGCCATTTTAGGTACCCATTTAATATGCATGAAACATGAAAGAGGGAAAACCTAGGGGGGAGAAAACCCCCCTCAAAATACAATGCAAAACTGAAAGAAAAGACAATTCTTATACAGTTGGGTCATTCATCTCAAGATGATCTCCCAAAAAGTGAAACTTTTTCTCAATGAATGTCTTGGTGAAGAAGTTGGCAGTCGGCTTAGAATTGCAATAGTACTGCAAATCTACGACCTCATTGTGAATCAATTCTTTGATGTAGTGAATGTGGATCTCGATATGTTTGATTCATTGTCACTGCACTACATCTTTGTAAAACTTTAGTGTACTCTAATTACACACCATATGACAGTTGGATGATGGACAATGATACCAAGATCAGAAAGGAAATCGGCAATTGCAGTCCGCTGCGAATTTCGTATTTCGACACTGCAGGATTGCAAGGCAAGATTCCACGGGAAATTGGGAATCTGAAAAACATTGTGGGGATGACGCTGTTCGGAAACTATTTGACGGGTACCATCCCTTCTTCCATTGGCAACTGCAGCGGCCTCGAAGCCATTGCAGTTTATACGGACTCCCTAGAAGGTACGATACAATGGGAGATAGCCCTGCTGGAAATTTTGAGATTTTTTTGGGTTTATGAAAATTATCTTACAGGCTCCATCCCCCGAGGGTTTTTCAGTAGACTGCCTATGTTGGACGCATTTGATGCATCATACAATAATCTGAGTGGGGTTATGCCATATGAAATGGGCAATCTGAAGAATTTGAGAGTCTTGCACATAGATTTCAATAACATGTCAGGTTCGATCCCCTCATCCTTTGCCAATCTTACAAACCTGCAGGAGCTAGACCTATCTTCCAATAATTTTGATGGCACTTTGCCTGAAGGACTCGGCCTCCTTCCCAATCGAGTAAAGCTGTTTCTCAGTGAAAACATGTTCAAAGGTCCGCTGCCTCCTGCGCTTGGGATGCTCAGCAACCTCGAGGTTCTTGATTCATAGTCCAACGGACTGAACGGATCCATTCCTTCGGGGTTATGCAGCGGTATGTCGTTGACCGTGCTTACCATCTTCGGCAATCGGCTCGAGGGGAACATCACCGGCCTTCTACAAAACTGCGTCTCACTACAACGCGTCCGGCTGCAGAACAACCTCTTCATGGGCTTCATACCAAGTAATATCTCTATGCTTTCCGCATTGTATTACCTTGAGATTTCTTACAACAACATCCATGGAAGTATACCTTCTTCCATTGGACGGTTGCAGAACCTTACAAATCTCCTCCTTGCCCACAACAATCTGAGTGGTGCCATTCCTCCCGAGATAGGAGAGTTGAGAAATCTGGGAAAGCTCAATTTGAGCCGCAATAATCTCAGTGGAACCATTCCTCCAGAAGTAGCGAACTTAATTAATTTGGAGGTTTTAGATTTGAGCGGAAACTCGTCGGAAGGAAGCATACCGGTAGCCTTGGGCCATCTTATGAATCTGTTGACATTAAACTTGAGTGTAAACGCATTAACAGGAAGGATCCCCAGTTCCCTGGGGTATTGCAAACAATTAAGCGAACTATACCTGGCTAGAAATAAACTGAGCATGACCATTCCTTTGGAGTTGGGAAAGCTTGCAGCCAGTCTCAGATATGGGTTGGATCTAAGCTGGAACAATCTGTCGGGATCTCTTCCTCCTCAGATAGAAAACTTGAGGTTACTTGAATCCTTGGACCTCTCTCATAATCGCGTGTCTGGTAATATTCCTCAATCTCTCACAGATATGATAAGCCTAGATAATTTCAACTTCTCTTTCAACCTATTCACAGGGGCCATTCCTTCATTAAGGGCATTTTTACAAGGCCTGCAGAATGCATTTGAGGGTAATCCAGGCCTTTGCGGAAAACCAACAAGGAACAATTGTCCGGATTCAGAAATAGCAGGTAAAAATGAAGAATTAAGCTCAGCCGAAGTGGCAGGGATTACCGTTGCCTGTATTGGGACCCTAACTATTCTCATTCTTGCGCTGCTATACATTTTAAAAAGGTCAAGGCAGAACATCTACATGAAGCAAAATATTGTTTCATCTGTTTTACCCGAACTGACAAAGCAATCTACATGACCCCATACTTCTATTTTTATAATCTTTTGTAACATCTGTCCGAACAGCGTATAATGCTATTCTTGTCTTACTGCATGTTGCGTCATTGTCCACGAATGCTTATCTTGAAGAGGTTAAATAGTTATATGAAGTAGAGACATGTGCCTGAATATAGAAAACCTTATGACATTTTCCTGTTTTTATTACATTTTTGTGTATTTAAACTGTATGATGAAGATCACTTTAATTACACAACAATTTTTGTATATTTAAACTGTATGATGAAGATCACTTTAATTACACTGTTGTGTAACATTTGTTTAACATAATTAAATAGTTTTGTAACTAAAAGTGCATTTAATTAGCATAAGTATATCGCTTTATTGCTATTATGTTTACTTCAATAGGCTGGTTTTTATGAAAATTTTATATATTAATATTTTTTACCTGCGATTTTTTATTTAATAGTGTAAAATTAAAGATGCCACCATATTCTCATAATACTCTCTGGTTAACAATAATGCAATTTTCATAATTAATTTCTTTACTTTCTAAATCATATATTCATTTAAATTATGAAATTTATAAACTTGATTATAAATTTATTAGGACATTTGTTAATTGACATGTATCACGATTGTGTGGGCTTATGAAACATCCTCTTATGGGCATTCTCCTATGTGCCCCCAGGGCTTGTGAAACGCTCTTCAGTTTGCATATGCAACAAACTCTCCATAGCGTGCATGTTTGCATATGCAACAAATGCTCAATAGCATTATTAACTATACTTGCAATTTTTAATTGTGTGTCATACATGATTTCAGATTGTGATGCATTTTAACAAAGTTTGACAACCTAGGGTTTTTAAATATGAGTCCCGCATAACATTACATCATTATTTAATGAATAAAGTTTTTGTAGTCATTGTGGTTGTTCCTAGAAGTTGAGCGATGTGTCTTCACCATCCAGTGATATCCTAGTCACTACATGTACAACCTCGTCTCTTATGCTAATTTTGTTGCTAATCTAGATGGCTCCTGGAGTTCCGAGTGAATTCAAGATAACCATAGTCACATGTTCTTCCCAAGTCCCAAGAGTCGTCAAAGCTACAATGAAAGGTACACGCATCAACCTCAACCAACGGAACTTAGGGTTATTATAAAATTATTACAGCATAGGTAAGAACCTAGCTAATGAATAATTGCATAAACTTGAAAGAATTGAAAAGGAAAATTGGAAGAGAGAATGAATTCGACATCTCAATATTGATGAGAGAATCAATACATTAATCAACTATGTTAAGCTTAACTACATGCAAGCACTAACGTTCACTAAATCTAAGTGTGCTTTATGCTATGTTAATGTGCGTGTACACCACATATAAACACTAAAGTTAACTAATGTGTGTGACACAGAATGCCGGCTCTCAAGCTAACTAAAACTAACTAATGTGCATGTACACCAACATGACCCCTTAAGCATAACTTAGTTGAGTATGATGCGAGATTGATGAGTCCCAACAACAAGGCCATTTTAGGTACCCATTTAATATGCATGAAACATGAAAGAGGGAAAACTTAGGGGGAAGAAAACCCCCCCTCAAAATACAATACAAAAACTGAAAGAAAAGACAATTCTTATGCAGTGGTGTCATTCATCTCAAGATGATCTCACAAAAAGTGAAACTTTTTCTCAATGAAAGTCTTGGTGAAGAAGTTGGCAGTCTGCTTAGAATTGCAATAGTACTGCAAATCGACGACCTCATTGTGAATCAATTCTTTGATGTAGTGAATGTGGATCTCGATATGTTTGGTTCATTGTCGCTGCACTACATCTTTGTAAAAATTTAGTGTACTCTAATTTCCGCACCATATGACAGTTGGATGATGGACAATGATACCAAGATCAGAAAGGAAATTCTTCAGCCAAATGGCTTGAATAGCGGCATTGACTTCTCCTCTATACTTGGCCTCTGATGATGATAAAGCAATGGAAACCTACGTTTTGCTTGACCAACAAATGGGGTTGGATCCTAAACTAAGTACATAGATGGAGGTGGACTTGCGATCAAGATTGTCGCCAACCCAGTCTAAATCTGTGAACCCAATGAGATCTAAAGAACCATTTGCTGCATAATGAGTCCCATTGGTGGTTGCCACCTTGACATATCAAATATGTACTTTTCAGCTTTCTACTGTAACTCATATGGCTTATGCATGTATCAGAAAACTACTCTTACAACATATGCGAGATCAGGAGAGGAGTGCATGAGATAAAGAAGATTTCCCACAAGTTAATAGTACAATGTGTAATCAACCAATGATGCATCTTTTCCATCCTCAAACTTTATCCCTAATAAAAAATGTGTGGTTGTTGGCTTGCAGTCGCTCATATGAAATCGTGCCAAAAGGTGTCTAGCATACTTCATCTGAGAAATGGTAATCCTAGAACCATTCTAATTGATCTCTAGTCCAAGGAAGAAATTGAGCAAGCCCATGTCTATCATAGCAAATTTCTTATTCAATACAGTTTTAATCTCAACAATGGAAAAAATTGAACTACCTATTATCAAAAAAACATCTACATATAGTATTATGATTAACATAGAGTCAATTTTCTTTAGAAAATAAATGTTGAAATTAGATTTGCAGCATACAAAATTTTGATACAAAAAATAGGAATCCATGCTTGCATACTAGGATCTAGGTTTTTTCTTGAGGCCATATAGATATTTCTTTAGTTTGCATATAAGAGATGAATATTGCATGTATCCTTGCGACTACTCCATGTAGATTTCATCATAGAATTCACAGTGAAGAAAGGAATTCTTCACATTGATATGATGCACCTTCCACTGACTTGTTGTTGCAATAGAGAGAGCTAGCCAAATAAAATCCATTTTTCCCACTCGATCAACATCATGTACCTGCTAAAAACCTTTGGCCACCAACCATGATTTATATTGACTAACTTGGCCATCTACTGCTTGATTAGTTAGGTAAACCCACTTGCATCTAACAAGTTTATGATTGGAAGTTAGGGGAACTATGTCCTAAGTCTAGTTCTCAATGAGAGTTGTATTTACCATCCATAGTTGGTTCCCACACAGGATGCCCAGTTGCTTTTGGATAAGTTTCTGGATCAAATGAATGCATGGATTTGCTTGTGGAGCTTCCTCAAACTAAGGTCTAGTAGTAGGATCATCTAATAAATCACTCATGTTGTGTCATTTTTGTGCTGAAGTTTGTCGAGAATCTTGCGAACTACATGAGATAGTATTATCTTGATGTTCAAAAATTAGTGGTCCAATAGGTGTTGCAAGCAAAGGCTCATCTACATTAGAAATCTTATTCGAAAATTATTTTCATATTCATCAACTTGTGGTGAGGGTAACTTCGTAACAAGTTCATCTACTAGTGCATGCAAAGGATCTTCTTCAAACTTTATGCTCATTTCAAAGCTCTTCAGTGTTGATATCAAGCAATTTGTACCCTTTGAATTCATTGGAATATCCAATGAAGATTCATTCCTTTCTCTGAGGCTCCAAATCCTTTCTCTTCTCTATAGGAATGTGGATCATGCTCAAGATCTGAAAGTGCGAAAATGACTGACTTCAAGTTGCATGCTAGTCCAAGCCTCAAAAGGTGTTTTTCCAGTAACATATTTATGAGGACATATTTTCTGAATGTATGAAGAACAATTGATAGCTTCATCCCATAATTTTGATGGAAGAAATATTACATGCAACATGAAACTAGCCATGTCTTTCAAAGATTTGTTCTTCCTCTCGTCCACCCCATTTTGCTATAGAGTGTAAGGAACCACGTGTTGCAATTGTATGCCTACTTCATTTCAAAGATTATGGATATATTTATTCACATATATATCAATAAATATATATGTCAACTTCCAAATTCCAACTTTATCATTCCTCTGAACTGCCATGCATTCTGTCACATCTATAAGCACAACTTGTTTATACCTTTAACAAGTAGATCAATAGACAACTTATCAAGTAGGATTCCATTTCATCAAATAGGTTGTGATCAAGGACAAGTCATCAAGTAGGTTGCCATTAAGGACAACACCTAATTCATAATGCCAACAATTTCTCGTATCGAACTTCTGATTCTGATTCATAAACCTTTGACCCATCATTACGGTATTCTGTTGCATTCATTCTATCACCTCTGAACTAACCTGTGAATTTTTTTACAAGTGAGTTTCCATGAACGACAAAAGATGCATCATAATGCTAACAAATTTCTCCTATTTGTGTTTGATAAGTGTGCTCTTCAGTAGCTATCGTCTACACCATCTATCCATTTTTCCCCTCCCACTTCACAATAAGCTGAGGATAGTCTTCGGTAGCATGGTCCAACTGTTTACAATAGGTACAGGTCATGCAAGGGTTAGAGTAGTCTCGTGTAATATATCCCAGTTTCCTATAGCTATAAAAAATGACCAGGCCCTTTCCTCTTCCAAATCCTCTTCTACCTCTACCTTGAAATCCTTATCCTCATCTCTGCATCCCTTAATATCTTCCTAGATTATACATTCTAGGTGTGTTCTAGATTGGTGTTGCAGCCTCAAATACTTCTACCTCTTGTACCTCTTGCGTATATGTGGTGTGCTCTCTCATTAAATTTAATGCGCGAAAGGTATGTATATCATGTCCTACTAACTTGAAAAAGTCACAGAATAGTCTTTTAATCGAACTTTGATACTTCTACATCATCGGATAAGATGTTGGTATATGTCCCCAAACTTTACAAACCTCATGCCTGTTAATTTCGTAGCTCAATGAAAAATTGCAACCATGGGACGAGATTACTCTTTTCGAGGGGACCAATTTTGACTATTGAAGTGCTCAATTTGGATAAGGGAAAGTGTGTTTTTTATTTAAAATCCCACTTGTGCATATTTGATCAAGATGACCTTAAAACAAATTGGACACCCTTGGAAGGCTATAAATACAAGTCACCTCGACCTCATTTGGAAAAATAATCTTGGATCATTATTATATTCTCTTTCTTATTTTTGGCTTGCATAGGCTTGAGGCATGTCCATGGAGGAATGGGTTCACATCAAGGTGAGATTGCAGGAGATGAAGCTCAAATCTCTATTTTAGGGTTTTGGGTCTTAGTCAGGCATGTCACAGAGAAATATCAGCTACAACCGCCCGCAACTTGGCTAATTTGTGCGGTTGAAGCCTTTGAGTTACACACACTTCACATCATCCTTGCAGTCTGGACCTAGGGTTTGGTTTTTCAGATGACTAAAGTTTTTGTTAGGTTACCGTAGTGTTTGGCAGTTGACCGAAGATAGTTATAGTTGATCGCAAACATCTAAAGCAAGGTTTTGGTTATTATATTTTTTAGGTTTATCTTATAGATATTTCTTAGATGATTTTGTTGGATAGGTCTATGATTGAAAGTATGTATCATTGTACTCTCTTTTACTGAATCATTAAATGAAAATCTAATAAGAAGAATAATTTTAAAGGGTTTTCCCCAAAGTGGGTTTTGCCAAACTGGTCTCTGACCAATCTTGGTGTCTCTATGTGTGAATGTTTTACTTCTATTGTTCCTTTATGTTTCATTGTATTGATGATGATGTTGTTCTTTCTACATAATTTCATATGTTGTTGGATAATTTCATAAATCTGAATAATGATATGATGCTATGGGATAAATTTATGGAAATAATGAAATGCACTTATCAAGGCAAAGAACAATATAGTCCTAAGAAAAATTAACAATGCCATAGTACCCTATCATGTGCTAATGGATTCATAGCTCCTATGGACATGTATGTTGTCATATTTCCAAACTCATTCTTATAATGGCCCTCCTTGCATATAGTGCACCAAAATTATTCACACTTATATTTTCCTTTTGTTAGGTCCTCCAAATATATAGTTAAAGCTTCTAGTTGCAAGTGGAATTGCACCTTCATTAAGTTATTTTCACTACCTGTCGGGGATGCTTCTAACTTCATAGTATTTGATAAAGCTTCAAGTTGTGCAACAAATTTGTATTTAATTAATGAAACACATGTACACAACAATAGACATACAATAAACTATTCCCTATGCTACATGTCTAGAGTTGGAAACAATAACCAATCCAAGAAAACTTTAAACCATTGTTCATACTCCCATACTAACTCTCTAACATCCCGCTAAATCTTCTTGACTTTTGCAATACACTTAGACTCCACATTTGGTTTTTGGAACTCCTTTAGGAAATCCTACATGATGTCTCCAAATGATATCCTTGTCCTCCTATCATGATATTCTTGAATTTCATATACCAGGTTAACATGTAATCCCTAAAAGTGGTCTCCAACTATGCTACATTTTTCTTGTTCATCTTGCACCTACTTGACAATGTATGTTTCCTTGAACACAAGAAGATGTTTCTGAGGGTCCTTTGACCTGACATCGTTAAAAATATGGCATTCACATGGAAGGATGAATGTCACCATGGTTCTTTACAAACTTATTATATGTGATATTTTTGGCTAATTCAAAGGTACCTTGGGTTCTATATGACTACTTCCATTTCTTAACCATCTTTACTATTCTTCTCACTAACTACAACACCTTACTAGACGATCTTACTTCTTGTTTTGGTGATGTGTGCGGGGTCATGGTTTTGATGCAGGCCATGGCCTACACAAGGTTACTATGATACATTGTTTCTTCTCATTCTAAGCTGAGTCAAGGGCTTCCTTCCTTGGTCATTCTTCTTTTGTTGCTGAATTCTTCTCTATATTCTACATATGAAACACAACTCAGTACATGTTCTGCACTTATTCCTTATTCCAAATATTTAGTGTGTTGCCTTCTTGTTCCTTTTCTAAACTCTCTTACTATCCTTCTATCTATCTCAAGTTCTAACGCAAGTCTATCTCTTAATTCACTAGCGTGTGAAAATATTGCTTCGTTGCGAAACACTTTGTTGGCTTCTTCCATTGTTCTTTCGTCCTATGTCGTTGTATGCTATCTAACCCTTCATTTATCTTTTTTTCTTTTAGATATTTGATGTATCAACATCCTAAGATCATCTTGTGCTTTACTTGGTCTATTGTATACCTCACCCTCATTCCCTTAGGCTACCCACTCATCAACCCCTAGTCTCCCCATCGTGTGCAAAGAAAAACAACCACTCTTGGTCTTGGATTTCAGTTACATTACTCCTTTTTTCATACAATAACATATTTATCTATGTGAATAATGATCTCAAGAAACTTCATCACTATCTCTTGAAAATTTCGCTCTTAGATGCATTATATGAATGAGTGACTTCTGTTGAAAAGTCAACAACATAACCCTCCAATATGCTATCTAACTAGAAATTAATTGCACATGGGACTTTGTTATTCACAAAATTTACTCTTCATATTATTTCTCGATTCCATTAGTACGGTGCAGTAGAGCACCAATTTCCAACCTTTTCTGATAGTCTTAGCAACCACTCAACTAGAATAGCAAAGAATTCAACAAAGAAATTTTTGTGTAAGCTTGTAAAGGCATACTTTCGCAGCCATTATTTCAAATCTATTTTTTGGTTTCTGGTATGTTCTGTTGCAAATTCGTGTTCCTTCATATTTACCCACTATTTTATTTCTTCTTTAGCTTTCCTCCACATCCCCTTCAAGCATGGATCCTGGTCATAGAAAAAAAACCATATGTTCGAGCATACAAACTTGTGTTCAATGTGAAATAGCCAACAAAACCCCTCATACACTAGTCCTTTCGACATCACCCATTAGCAGGTGAAGTCTCACCCAAGGCATCTATGAGGGATTATAGGACCCTAGATAGATATGTAGTGATGAAGGAGACTTAGGTTTTGCAGTTTTCATTAGTCTTTCCCAACATCTATTCATTTAAAACCAAAAATTTAGGTATACACCTTTTTGCGCAGTAAATTCATTATGTTCATAAAAAATTGAAAACATGAACAAAAATAGTTCAATACATTATGCACAGACATAGGAATAAAAAAAGATATTCATTAATATTGCAATATCTCCATTACATTTCAATTTTCATGCCTCATTAGTCTAATAGATAAATTGTTATGTGAAACCTTTACAAAAAATCAACTACATGATTAGAATACTAAATTATCCATGTCTATCAAATATGCATGGTTCCTTATTACATAGCAGATTTATCTATTTATAGTTTTACATTAGGTTGCAAAGTTGATGAAAAACCTACTTTTGCTATGGGCGATAACTATTACCATGGGGAAAAACTCACAACCTAATCCTAACATCTTTCCTTCTTTCTCACATTTCACGCATTGACCCTTCCCTAACTTCTCTACGTGGTATCCTTCTCTGTGGTGTGCCTTTGCACATATACAAAAATATTTCCTCAAAATTCTTCTCCAAAATAGATCCATGATGCTAATGGCTTGGCTCAAGAAGACATGCACTTCATTAAATGCAAAAACATTCTAGCTACTATGATGAAGATAGAGTTGAGGAAAGCTTATGATAAAGTGGACTGGTCCTTTCTCATGTCGATCTTGCTTCAGATTGGTTTCAATTTTGATTTGGTTTTTTAGATAATGGGTTGTGTGAGAACAACCAATTATGGTGTTCTAGTTAATGGTCAGCCATCATATTTTTCTATAGTTTCACATGGCACTCATCTAGGCAGTCCCTTATCACCTTTTCATTTTACTCATCATTAAAGGATTGAGTATATTAATTATGGAGGAAAATTAGAGGTAAAATTAAAGGAGTAGACTTTGGTTAGGAGATGGAGATAAATCACACTAATGCTTTGCTTTTAAGCTTGGGTATTGTTGAGGAATGGAAAATATTCAAAGGGATTTTGCATCGTTTTTGTGCGGCATGAGGAATGGAGGAAAGCTTGGAAAAATCATTTTGTTTGAACAACAACTTGGATGAAGCCCAAGTGAATTTGATCCAAGAAGTCTTTCCTCTCAAGTTTGGCCCTTTAAATGAAAACTTTAAATATCTTGGTTTATCCATAAAGCCTAACAATTATCGAACTGCAAATTTGTCCTAGCTTGTTAAAGAGGTGGAAAAGCACACTTTTCATTGGTACAATTGATGGCTTTCATTAGGAGGCCATATGATTTTTAATAAAATCAGCCTTGGAAAGAATATTAGTCTTATGGTTGACTTTAGCAAAAATTCCTAAAAATATTTTAGGTGTTATAAAAAAGTTACGTATTTTATTGAAGAATCTTCGGCGAAAATCACATAGAAAAACTTGTCCTGACGATGAACCACACTGGATGGTTCGAAACGCATCGACATAAGTTTTTCTATGTTATTTTCGCCGAAGATTCTTCAATAAAATTGATATGAATCACAGAAGTCTCAGTTCAATAAGTTACGTATTTATTTGCTTTGGAATGGAAAGAAGCATGGGAGAAGAATGGCACTAGTGTCTTGGAACAATTTGTTTCTTTTAAAGTCTTTGGGGTGTTGGGGCTTACATAATATGGAGACATTTGGCCTAGCTCTTGCAGTAAAGAGCTGTTGGAGTATGTTTTCTCACAATAGTCTATGGAGTCTGGTAATGAAGGTGAAATATTTGAAATCCTTGTCGATTGTAGGTTGGCTCAAGCAAGAGCCAAAAGTTACTAGGGGAGGTTCTGTGATTTGGAGGAATTTGGTAAGTGGTGTGCAAGCTTTCGAGAAATGGATTTTGTGGAATATTTAGAACAAGGCTAACGTTCTTCTTGGTCATGACCCATGGATAGGATGCGATGGTCACCATAAAATATCTTATAGGCTAGTGGAGTTTTTAAATCATTTGGTTATATTACTATCATTGATGTTGCTAGGAAGGTAGATGTCACTTCAAATAGTCAAGAGTGGCTTTCAACTCAAGATTTCGACTTGTCTCATGCTTGAGAATGGATCTATTTTGTATTGAATTTGGGTAAAGTTAGTATTGTAATTAACTAAGAGGAAGGTGACATTATCAAGTGGTCTAAGATAAACAAAGTTGAATTATAATAGCCAAATCTAGATATGATGCACTTATTCAAGATAATCCTCTTGCTTCTTCAAAATGGTGGCACATATTACTATGGAATGGAAAATGCCCCCTTAAATGTAGGTTGTTCCTTTGGTTGTTGTTGGAAGGAAAAACATTGACTTGGTATATTCTTGTTAAGCAAGGCTGGGTAGGTCTTGGATTATTTGTTCTATGTTGAGTGAAAGAGTAGTCTATTGTTCATCTATTTATTCATTGTCCTTTTTTAATTTATGTTTGGAAGATATTTTTCTCATGTTTTAACCATGATTCCGGATGGAATGGAAGCTCGGTTGAAGAGTGTCTCTAAACTTGGAATCAAAGGTTTATTTCCTCTTCCCTTGAATTCCTTCCAATCTTTGTATTATGGGGAATTTGGTTAGGGAAAAACAGTTGTCTATTTGAAGACTCTGTAGTTTTCTCTGAAGTTATTGCACATAATGCAAGATTATATTATCTTGAGCAAGTGAAACCATTGAAAGGGAAGAAGATCAGGCTTATTGAATATATGGAGCTTCCAATTGGTATAATATGGGGATTGTTTGATTGAGCTAGTCAAAGGGGTGTTTGTGATGTAGGTATAGTCTATTGAAAAGTGTGCAACAAGAAATGCTTGTTGAGAATGCAACAAGATGATGGAGCTTAGTGGAAAGGAGTCGCCTTCACTAAGTGGGCCCACAGGCAAATTATGTCTCAAAGTCTATTTTTGGATTACAACAGGAGTGATCATAGCAGGAGTGATCACAGCAAGAGTGATCACAGCAGGAGTGATCACAGTAGGAGTGACCACAGCAGGAGTGATCACAGTAGGAGTGATCATAGTAGGAGTGATCAGAGTCTATTTTTAGATTGCTAGTCAAAAATAGAAAAGTCAAATATTATTGTCTCATAATAATATTTAGACTATAAACTTTATCTTATCCTCTTGGAGCACTTCAGTTTGAGCTACAGATGTGGCACATGCAGCTGTTAGAAGGAAATACGCTTTCTTTATGAGTCAGTTGAGCTATTGCATGTAGGACATCAGTTAGAACTCATGTGGTTGAGTTCTGTGGAGTTGGATGAGCAATTAATGGAGTTGTGTTCAGTTTGACTTAGTTGAACTAGTTGTATTTAGTCTAACTGATCAATAGACTAAGTGATGAGTTGTGTGAATTAGTTATTAACTAATTCACTAATTATTAACTCATAATGCAACTGAAGAATACATCAGTTAACTCAGTGCATGTACAGTTTAGTGAGACAGGTGTTAGAGGTTGAGCTTGCTATCAGTTGTGCATGAGATTGTGCACATGCATGGGATTGAGTTATGCCAATGATCTCTGGATAGTGTGGGCCAATACCAAGTGAAATATAGCTTGTGCTCATGTGATTTATAGGTGGGTGATTTTCACAAGGTAAATAGGAGTTTGGATCAACCATTCTCATTCATTCTCAGCAGGTATTGTGCAGTGGAGGCAGGCAAGCAACGTAGGAGGTTTGGAGATCAGATCTGAGCTATATTGTGTGTAACCGGTGGAGATAGTACTGAGTACTTGTGAGGAGTATTGTACTATGTTTGTTACATGTTCTCAATCAATATAATATACAGATAGTTGTGCTTTTTAGCGAGATGCTTTCCCTGGGAAAACACTGTGTTGATATGTGTGACTGATGCTTCTATGTGCACATGTTATTGTTTATGCTTCTGTAAATTGATGATCAACGTAGAGGAGGTTATGTATTATGCATGTTTTGCGCAATAGTGTATAATCAGGATAATCTCTGTTGAATATGTGTTTATTATTCAAAATTTCTACATGGTATAAGAGCTGGTTGATTTGTAGAAAAAGTTCTACAGGATATCAAAGCGAGTATTGATCATCAGATCTATTATTCAGAAAGTGTTTACATTTTATTTCTTCAGGCAGAGTCTGTAATCGGGCCAGGTAGCCTCTGGATTCATCCTTCTTTTGAAAGGGGAGATATTCGGTGAATGCCCATACATTCAATCTATGTACAAGAAATACTTTGTTCTCACAAATTTTAGATCAGAAGCGGTTGAGTTTTGAGCTGGTGGAATGGCACTCAAGGATAAACTCAGAAATATCAAAGCTGAGAATGGAGACAGTATGCCCCAGTATCTCACGAAGTTCACCCAATGCCGGGATGAGCTGGGGAGTGTGGGGGTAACTATTGAGGATGAGGATATGGTGATTCTAGCACTCCTTGGCCTTCTTAAGAATTGGCATAGCTACCAGGACTCGGTGAATGGAAGGGAGAAATTGCCGGGATGGGAGAGACTTTGGTCGGATCTTGTGTAAGAGGAGATTAGACGGTGCACCAGAGACAGTTCTTCATCTATGCATGATGAGGAGAACTGTGCCTTAGCAAGTAAGGTGAAGAAGGGGAAGGGGAAGGTTTCTCTTTCTGAATCTAGTTCTTCCAATGATGGGAAGAAGGTTGACAAGTTGAAGGTGAGATGCTTTCGTTGCCATGAGTTGGGCCATTATGCTACTAATTGCCCAAAGAAGAAGTCCAAGAAGGGATCCGGGGAAGGATCTGAAGGTGAGGCAGCCTCACTTGCTTCACAATTTGAGTTGGATTTCACACTCTTTGCATGTATGGTTTCATCCATGGTGGGAAGTGGTTGGTTTCTTGACAGTGGAGCTTCTTTCCACATGACCGGTGACAAAAGTTTTTTCAGTACTTTGGAGGAGAAAGATCTACAGATACTCATAACGATGGGTAATGATGAGAAGTATAGTGTCTCAGGTGTAGGCACAATTATTTTTCAGAGGGAGCATGGAGCTCACCTTACCTTGACCGATGTCAAGTATGTACCAGGATTGGAGAGAAACTTGATGTCGATCTCGATGCTGGAAGACAGAGGCTATGATGTAGCCTTCAGTAAGGGAAAGGTTTTCCTTAGACACATCATCACTAGATAGGTGAGGCAGATTGGTTCACGGGTCAAGAACCTGTATGCTCTTGAGGTTCAAGATGCATGCAAAGCCTTGAGCAACAAGGCAACTGATGGAGACTTGGTGGTTGAGAGGGAGCATATATTACCTCTCAACATGCAGAGCCAGAAGAAGTCTTAGACGATTGTGGAGGAGCCACGATTGGTGCAACAGCTTCAGGAGGTTGTGGAACAGCCACAACAAGGGAAGCTGAGAGGAGATCGAGTAGAGACATCTACTCATGCAGAGACCTCCAGTAGGGGGAAACTTCGAGCCAGGTGGGCTGAGGGATCGCATACAGCCATATCTCCAGGTAGGAGGTGGGGTGATGTGGATTGATCATCCCAAGGAGGAGGGGCAGGATCCTTGAGGTACCCAACCTCTTGGATGAGACCTTGCTACAGGAGCCTCAATGTGGAGTAGCAGGAACTGATTGATTGGGTAGAGACAGATGCGGATGAAGCGGCAGAGAGAGCGATAGTGCAGGGAATCCCAAGGTAGCACATAGCATGCAGGCTGCAGCAATGCAAGAGGCACAAGTGTTTTGCACAGTGCTAGGTGGCACAGAGAGGTGTGCAATGGTGTGAGATGCATGGAGATGTTGCAGTAGCGCAGATGTCAGAGAGGGAGCACTTGTCAGTAGTAGGTAGAGCTTCAATAGTAGAGTATGTTCCTAGCCCAAAAGAGTGGTCAGTTGGGAGTGTTTTTGTTCCAAGTGTTGTTGGAGCAAAGTAGACCGGGCAGATGTGTTGCATGCAGAAAATTCCAGAGTTACAGGATCAGGTTTGAGAGGAGGCCTTTCTTGTTGAGAGGGAGTGTTGAAAAGTGTACAACAAGAAATGCTTGTTGAAAATGCAACAAGATGATGGAGCTTAGTGGAAAGGAATCGCCTCACTAAGGGCGCCTACAGGCAAATTATGGTGCAAAGTCTATTTTTGGATTACAGTAGGAGTGGTCATAGCAGGAGTGATCACAACAAGAGTGATCAGAGCAGGAGTGATCACAGTAGGAGTGACCATAGCAAGAGTGATCAGAGCAGGAGTGATCACAACAGGAGTGATCATAGCAGGAGTGATCAGAGTCTATTTTTAGACTACTAGTCAAAAATAGAAAAGTTAAATATTATTGTCTCATAATAATATTTAGACTATAAACTTTATCTTATCCTCTTGGAGCACTTCAGTTTGAGCTACAGATGTGGCACATGCAGCTGTCAGAAGGAAATACGCTTTATTTATGATTCAGTTGAGCTATTGCATGCAGGACATCAGTTAGAACTCATGTGGTTGAGTTCTGTGGAGTTGGATGAGCAATTAATGGAGTTGTGTTCAGTTTGACTTAGTTGAACTAGTTGTATTTAGTCTAACTGATCAATAGACTAAGTGATGAGTTGTGTGAATTAGTTATTAATTAATTCACTAATTATTAACTCATAATGCAATTGAAAAATACATTAGTTAACTTAGTGCATGTACAGTTCAGTGGAGACAGGTGTTAGAGGTTGAGATTGCTATCAGTTGTGCATGAGATTGTGCACATGCATGGGATTGAGTTATGCCAATGATCTCTGCATAGTGTGGGCCAATACCAAGTGAAATATAGCTTGTGCTCACGTGATTTACAGTGTGGGTGATTTTCACAAGGTAAATAGGAGTTTGGATCAGCCATTCTCATTCATTCTCAGCAGGTATTGTGCAGTGGAGGCAGGCAAGCATCGGAGGAGGTTTGGAGATTAGATCTGAGTTGTATTGTGTGTAACAGGTGGAGATAGTACTGATTACTTGTGAGGAGTATTGTACTATGTTTGTTACATGTTCTCAATCAATATAATATACAGATAGTTGTGCTTTTTAGCGAGATGCTTTCCTCGGAAAACAATGTGTTGATATGTGTGATTGATGCTTCTATGTGTGCATGTTATTGTTTCTGATTCTGTAAATTGATGATCAACGTATAGGAGGTTATGTATTATGCATGTTTTGTGCAATAGTGTATAATCAAGATAATCTCTGTTGAATATGTGTTTATTATTCAAAATTTCTACATAGTCATTTTCTTCTCCCGTAATCTAATGATTTAATACAAACTAGGTATAGGCCATGACCCAATTTATAGTTGAACTCCTTGCTATGTGGTGTGCCATGAGGATTTCCCATTAGACATATGTCAAAGTATTCAAATTGTATGGGGATTCCAAAGTCCTTATGGACTAATTCATTGAAAGAGTTGCCTTAGTCCTTCATTTATAATCATGACAAAGGAAAATCCGCTAGCTACAAAAGCAATACGATGATGTGCAAATTCTTCATACATATAGGGGAAATAATGCGATGATGTGCAAGCTCTTCATACATATGGGTAAAATAATGCCATGGCGGATATGTTATCCAAGGAATCTCTACTATTAGATGTTGGGTTAGTTTCCATACTAGAGGTGTCTAATGGTATTGTGTGGTATGTTTGTCCTTTAATTTGTTTGACCATATTAAAATATGATTTAGTTAAGTTTCAAGATATTTTAAAGGTCTAAGATACATCTGAGATTTTATTCTCAACTAAGTTATTCAAGTTATTAAATGTGCTACTATGCAACCAAGGGATTGTACTTTTTGATCTCCCATGGAAAGTATGTTTTTTATAAACAAAATAAATAAATGAAAATCCATAAATTGTTTGAATAATTTGTGTGAGGCTTAAGATCAAAGTAGTTTACGCAGAGGGCAAAGGTCAAAATTACCATGGCAATTGGAGTTAATACATAACTATATGGCCTAATTTAAGTGGCCAAGATCAAATTACCATAGTCATTAGAGTAATTTGAGAGAGACTCAAAATCAAACTTACGGAGTGGCACTAGAAAATATATCGAACAACTCCACAGTTAGTGAGCCAAATATACAATTCCATGGAGCTTTATATCCATTGTAAAACTCCTAACAATTATTTGTAACCCATAATACTTGACACATTATTGGTCTAATATTGAAACCTGTAGGCTTCACTTTACGGGCTCGTGAAAAAACTGTCGACGAGATTGAGTTCTCGAAGCTATGTGAACCTAGCTATGTAGCTAGGAACCATCTTGGATAACATATTGTCGAGAAGGTCAACTTTCTCAAGGCAGCCATATTTCCTATTTCACTGGAAAGTTGACTAAATAGGCCTTTATATGGTAGGGAAACCGATGTGATCGGCCTTTTATAGCTGCCACAGTGGACACCTTCCCAACTACATGGATTAACTTCTTGAAAGGTCGTTCTTTGTCCAGCTTGGAAGAACATTCGAAGAAGCTGCAAAAATTAATTGATTTCTAAATGCATGATTCAATCCTCTAACAGAGAGTTTAATGCTACAAATCACAAGTAATCGGTCAAAATAGTTGACATGAGCATAGAACATTAAAAATTATTAGGCACTGAGGTTTATATCCTTACATTCTTATCTTCCCTTATCTGTTGTTTTGTTTAAAAAACTTGAAGAACACCATGACCAATTTGGTTGAGTCTTGGATAAATATAGTGTTAGTGACTCCAATAGTCAGTGACCAAAAAACTTGGTAATTCTACCCTCTTTGACCATAAAATTTATCATACTGTTCAGTCATCTCAATATAGAAGTGAGAATGGTGACTCGTGAGAGACCAGAACCCTGATGTCTTTGGCCAGACCACTTTCCACAACCTTGATACCAGATTATCATAAACCATGCTGTCTTCGACAAGAGTAATATTCATACCACACATAAAAGTACTAATAACACTGACCCTTTCGATCAGATCAGTATTTTCCATACAATTCTCACTCCAAGACTAGGTGGAGTCTTTGCCATTTTTTCAATAATTAACCTTCAAAGAACATTCATTTATAATGAAATTCGAACGCTAAACATCGGTTTGTGCCTTTAGTCATCGATATGTGTTACGCGACAGTTACGTGCCACTACAATAGATTTCACTTGACAACAATAGTATTTCCTACGATCTGTCCAGTTTTTGGTAGGCTTGTGTTGTTTTCTAGGAAATTGCACAAGATTTGAACCTAAGACTTTTCGTTCCACAAGATTTAATTTTCACAACCATTGCCAATTAAGCTACTCTCATCAGACTATTTATTGACATATAGTTAATAAATATAACTTTTTTAATTTTAATTAATAACACACACACACACACATATACAGTAAAAAAACTTAAAAAAAATTAATAACATATAATCTATTATATATATATATATATATATATATATA
The DNA here is from genome assembly GCA_031772625.1 of Pinus tabuliformis. NCBI lineage: Eukaryota > Viridiplantae > Streptophyta > Pinopsida > Pinales > Pinaceae > Pinus > Pinus tabuliformis. The sequence continues at coordinate 428,117,430 of CM062817.1, forward strand.
TATATATATATATATATATATATATATCCCCTGGCCACGGTGCAAGCTAGGACAAACCATTGTGGGATTCTTGTTGCCATGGTTACAAGATCAAGGGCAACAAAGGATGGGGGTGGCGTGGCCACCCTATCACATGCACTTGCATGTGTAAATATTTAGAGATGTATGCATGAGTAATGGAGGTAAGATCTCCCGCGATGAAAAATATTGAAAGGTGGAACACATTGGCAACCTAGTATCATTTTTGGTGTAGCACAGAAATATCTTTAATCCTTATTGAGAGGAGGGATGCAGGTAGAACACTGGGACCAAAGGATGACGAACATCCATCTTGTTCCAAGGTGACCAAGGTCGAGCATCACAGAATGAATGCCTATGGGTATGTTACGTTTCATTTTCACCTCCCTTTGATTCTTATGTGTCACCTGGATGATGGAGAGTTTCATGAATGGTTCATTTCCTGGACTGAGTACCAACAGATGATTTTGTGGTATGTTTGGAATTGTGTTTATATGAATGGTTATTTATGTCCCAAGGATCTTTATCACCCTCAATTTATTTTTATTTATTTAGGCTGGAGAAAGGTTCACAATTGGAATTTTGGTCCCCATCCCACACTCGATAGGTCGAATTTCAGATGCTTACCATAGGGAAGATGGGTTCTTGTGGACTCTTTTATATGGCCCTAGGAATTATTTAGCCATGGTCACCTTTCAGGTTAAAGGGTCAACTTATGGGACCTAGCCAAATGCTAGGAATCACATGGGGAAAGAATCTCTGCTTACCTTCTCGACTGAGATTGTAGAGGCGTTATTATGACACCTCACTCCAATTGTCTATTAATTATCCCATTTATGACATGCTTACCCAATAATTTAATGTATGTGGACCACCTTTGAGAAAATGTTTGGTTACGAGATCTCCTATCTTAGTAGGTTTAAGCTATCACAATATGTTGTTTGTCATCTTGCTAATATAATGTTTACAACATTAGCACTTGTTGAAGGCAATTCCAAGAATTCAGACTAAGGTATAGGATCTGGTGGTCGGTCTTCAAGATCGAACCACGAGGACACAAGGAATTGTTGGATAAGGAAGGATATGTCTTGCTTGGGTCTTATGTGTCACAACGCCACCACACCTAACTGAGGTCAAGGCCAAGGAAGGGAGATGAAAAATGGAGGTCGAGGTGACACCAAATGCCAAGTTAACAAAGGGAGGGGTTGCAAAGGTGGGTCATGCTGAGAGGTGGAGGCAGTTGCATTATATAGAGCCTATCCTCGATCAAAGTAGGCTCAAGACTGGAAGAGTGGGAGGAAATGTTGAATCCTGGAATAAAACAAAGCATGGAAAAGTCAGTGCGTGACTAGGGTAACATTATAATAGACCTGAGACAAACCAGAGGGAGAAGGAATTTATACACTCAGGCATTGCTTTGATATTAGAGAATGATGACCTTGATGGTTAAAGTTATGGAAGAGGCACCAGAAGATCCCTTGTAGACACAAGGAGAGTTGGCCTTGCTTTGTCATGACATATAACAGGTGATGCTTGTCACAAATTAAGTGAACATGTGACTAACGAGAATTGAAAATCACATCCCATGTATTCCCCCATCAACCCAGCACAGATCCACTCTAAAGGATCCAACCCCAATTGAGTCATTTGATGATTAGTGCTTTTTATTTTCAGTTAGTAGTCTCCAAGCATTGTAAAGCTAGTGTTACAAGTTAGCATGATATTTCAATGTTTTTAGTGTTACTAGACTTGATCAGGACTTTTAAATTTTGGTTAGTATATGACTCCACTAGATGGTCAATAAAATTGGTTTTCCTCTGGGCAGGTTGAGACCATCTAGTTATTTTTTGAACTTGCATGTAGAATTTGTCTTTTAAAAGAAGTGGAAGGACCCAAAGCCAAGTTATATATATATATATATATATATATATATATATATATATATATATATATATATATATATATATATATATATATATATATATATATATATATATATATATAGATATATATATAAACAGAAACTTATTTAATTAATAAAAATATAAGAATTTAATACTATCATGCTCGCTTGTGTCTATAGAAGGGGCATATATAGGCACCTAGAGGTATATTGGTAGTGGCTAGAATGGACCCCATGTCATGCTCACTTGTTTTTATGAAAATGACATAAGTAGGCACCTGGAGGTTATAGTAGGAGTGGTTGGAATGGACCCCATATCATGCGAGTATGAACCCTCTACTAAGAAAACAAAAAAAACAAAACAAAACATATATAAAATTAATGTTTTACATATCACATCAAAACGTTAAATTATAAAAATTACGATACATGAGAAGAATAAGTATATGCAATTATATGCATTATCAAGGTTTTTAATAAAATTAAACATAAGAGCATTTATATATATAAGAAATTAAATATATATATATATATATAAATATTATTATCAAGAACCAACATATATTTATCTTAACTTCGTATTTGCAAAGTGCCTAGAAGAATTAAATCTTTTGAGGTGAAATTTTTTCTTCATGCCTTGCACTCAAAAAGAGGTTTGCATTTTGAGATATTTGATTTCCCTAGACACTTGATAGTCCCAAATTTAAGATGGATGAAGGCTAGTTTATTTATTTATAAGAATGGATAACTAGTAAGTATTATTTGGAAGAGGTTTAGGTTTAAATTTGATTGGTTGTTATTATGAGGGTCATGTCAAGTTATTAGCAATAGCTTGAAAGAAAAAAAATAATTTTTTGACTTATCAAGAACCAATATGTCTAGAGACACACTTTTAAATAAAGTTCCATTTATCAAAGTCCACCCCATATTCTTATTTCAAAAATCGTGTGTGTGGGGTTTAGTTTCCTTATGAATTATGTTCAAACCTCATGGTAAGGGTCTGAAAGTAAGAATCAAATGAAATAAAAATAAACTATTTCATGAGACATATAGATTCTACCTAGCCTTAGACCTAGTTATTTTCAATTCTCATAAAAATTAGACTACATACCTTAAAAGCCATAAAACATGTTTACATACCTTAAAAGCCATAAAACATGTTAACATACCTGTAAGTGGCTACACCTAAACGAATAATTATATTGAAAACACACGAGTGAATTAGAAATCACATCATGTCCTTCCTTATAAATTCTACGAAAACCCATTTAAAAACAATTCACAATCTCAATAATTAAAACTAATGATATTAATGAACCATCTAAATGGAAATCCTAACTATAATTAAAATCCTAACTAATTTTCAATGTGGTGATTTAACATCCTTTTGGAGTTAACAATATCAAATATTAAAACTAATAATATTAATGCAACTACCTAAATTAAAATCCCAAATAGAATCAAATCCCTAACTAATTTTCAATATGGTGGTTTAGTTTTTGGAAGACGGTAAATAAAATTGGAAAGATATATATGTTTACGTGGACATATTTCTTAGTGCTGCGAGGGAAGAGTAATCCCGAAATAATAATGTAACATTGTGTATACAATTTAAGTTCAGCGACCAATGCTTATTTCAGTTGTCTATTTCAATCAATGGAGGTAATGTTGGAGGCATGGATAATCGACAGTTTTATGCTGACATATCTTTTAGTCCGGTGATGAAGGGCAATGCCGAAATAATAAGGTAATGCGTACCTAATGGAGGTAATGTTGAAGGGATGGACAATTTTAATTTCTATCGTTTGATAATAATTTTTTTTTTATTTTTTTTTTGGGTTTTAAACTATTTTATATTTTATTTTATTATTATTATTATTATTTTTTTTACATGTGTTTGATAATAATTGGTTTTTTTTTTTTTCTGTTATATATATGTCATTATTTTTGATGGTTTGAAATGCATTTACTTTAAAAAAATTTGAAGATCTCTATGTAATAGATTATATAATTGTAACAAATTGTAAGGTAAAATTGACTAGAAAATATGTCTAATAAATTTCAAAACATAAAAGAGTTAGACTATGGCAAGTTATTTTACATCAAATCATTTTATACCAAAGTCAATGATTAAATTTGTTGTGTGATTTGCTTCTATTTATTGGAAAAATGGAAATATGGTAAACTCCTTGTTCTCATCTAACAATAAGATAGAAAAATGGTAAACTTATTATTCTCATCTCAATGATCATAAACCTATCATTAACTTAATGCATGATAATATTTGTCATTACAATTCAACAAACAGTCAAACTATAATTAGTGAATAGTGAGAAAACTTTTGGTATAAAATCACATCATAAGTGCTTTGTCGATGGGTTTCTAACCATCTAGTGTGGTTCATCGTCAAGATAAAATGTGCGTAGGATAAACCCTGTCCTAATGCCCTTGGTAGAAAAGGAAATGAGGAAAATGTATGATGCTAAGATCATAGTCCCAATTAGATATCTAAATTGGTATCCAATATTGTGCCTACAAGGAAGAAAACTGGTGAAATAAGATTGTGCATTGACTTTAGGAATTTAAACAAGGTTTCCCTTAAGGACAACTATCCCTTACCAAAGTTGGATCATATACTGCAAAGGGTAGTGGGTTCTAGTAGGATTTCCTTGTTAGATGGTTTTTTAGGGTATAATCAAGTTTTGGTACATCCCGACGATTAAGATAAAACTGCTTTTACTACTCCTTGGGGAACTTTCATGTATGTGAAAATGCCCTTTGGATTAATGAATGCAGGTGCTACTTTCCAGAGAGAAATGGACATTTCTTTTTCAGATGAAATTGGACATTTCATTGTGATTTACCTCGATGAAATTACTATATTTTCAAAGACTGATGAAGAACACCTAGCACATCTAAGAAGAGTATTTGAAAATTGCAGGAAGTTCTTTATTTCACTAAATCCCAAGAAAACATTGTTGGTCTTGAAGAAGGAAAACTCTTAGGCCATATCATCTCCAACGATGGAACTAGAATTGACTTCAGTAGGATTGAAGGTATCCTTAAAATCAGTCATGCAAGAAACATGAAAGAACTTCAATCTTTTATTGGAAAAATCATTTTTTTGAGAAGATTCATACCAAGTCTTGCTGAACTACTTAGAAATATAACAAAAATGCTCAAGAAAGACACATAAATCAAATGGAATGTTGAAGCCAAACAAACTTTTGATCTAGTTGAGCATGCATTAACAAAATCTCCAGTTTTAATCAACCCAGATTTCAATAAATATTTCATTACATTTTCTTTTGCATTTTAGCATACTATTGTTGTTGTGTTATTACAGTAAAAAAGAAGGACATGAAAACCAATAGCATTCTTTAGCAAAGCTCTAAGAGGCAGTGCTTTAAAATACAATATCATGGAAAAACATGCATTTTCTCTAGTCAAAGAAATAAAAGATTTCAGGGTTTACATCTTGCATTCTCATATCATTGCTTATGTGCCTAATGTAGTGGTCGAAGACATTCTCACACAGAATGGACCTGATGGAAAGAAAGGCAAATGGGTACCAGTGATTTTGGAATATGATATAGAAATGAAGCCAACAAGTTGATCAAAGGATAGGGATTAGCCAAATTGATAGCTGAATCAAACTTTAATGCATTAGACGTCAACATGGTATTTTCTTTTGATGATTTTGAGGAACTGGCCACTCAACCAATAGATGAGGCATATCTAAATCCCACCTGGTATGCAGACCTTTTATATGTTATGTTCAATTTAAATGCTCCTCTTGGATTATCCAAAACAAAGGCTAGATTTGTTAAATTAAAAGCAGTCAAATTTTTCATTGTTGATAGTACATTATATTCGAAATATGTTGGAGGTGTTTTACACTGATGTTTCTTAAAACATGATGCTGACAAAGTTATGCAAGAATTCCATGAAGGTGATAATGGAGGCCATCTTTATTGGAAGACAAATACTAATAAAATCCTTAGAGAAGGTTACTATTGGTCTACACTTTATTCCGATATCCATAAGATGGTAACTGCTTGCCATAAATGCCAAATCTTTGAAGGGAAGAGAAAATTAATACCTTTTCCCCTGAAACTCATCTCTGTTGAAAGTCCTTTCCAATAGTGGCGATTGGATTTCATTGGTGAAATTCATCCTTCATCCTCTTCCCAACACAAATGGTTCCTGACTGCCACAGACTACTTTACTAAATGGATAGAAGCCATCCCTTCATAGTTTCTATTGATTTTGTTATTATAAAATTCCTTGAAACCAATATCCTTTCCAGATTTCGCTGTCTTAGGAAACTGGTCATTGATAATGATGCAACTTTTAAATCAAAAAATATGGTGGATTTCTATCATAAGTACCATATTTCATTAGGTCATTCAACATCTTATTACCCTCAAGGTAATGGGTTCCCTAAATCCTCCAATAAAAGCTTGGTAAACATCATTAAGAAGATACTGGAGGACAATAAGAAGTCATGGCATGACAAATTGATCTATGCATTATGGGCTAACAAATTGACTACAAAGAAATCAATTGACATGTCCCCATTCCAACTCGTTTATGGGATGGATGCAATTTTTCCTTCTTCCATGGGAGTGCCAGTTATGAAGATCATTCAAGAGATACAAAGTGAACCAAATGATATACAAAGAAGGATATATCAGACAATTCAATTGCAGTAGTCCAGAGAAGAGGTATACAATAGAACTCAGTTTGTTGAGGAAAGCATAAGAAGATCTTTGCTAAAAGAACCAAAGCTAATGATTTCAACCTGGGAGATAAAGTGCTAAAATGGGACTCAAGAAGAGAAGACAAAGGGAAACATGGTAAATTTGAAAATCTTTGGAAAGGTCCATATATTATTTATGCTTTCAGAGGGAATAATGCATTTTTTCTCAAAGAGTTAGATGGAACAGAATTGTCAGGAGGTCTTGTAAATGGCAGCATGCTGAAGCATTACTTTTCATGAGCACACATATTTCCTCACTCCATTGTAAATATCACATTATTTCAAATTTTTAGTTGGATAATTCATTTGACAAAAAGAAATCAGATTGAGGATAATGCAGATTTGAAGGATTCAGAGCTACTGGTCATGTGTTCTTGACACTTCAAGCTGAGAAGTGCCATCCTGTTATGAAACCAACTCAAGAAAAGATAGAAAAGATAGATCAACGCCTTAGAATTCAGCCTCTTCGAGGGGGAAACCTCCTTTACATTACATAAATGAACAATTCTTGGATGATTCAAATGACAAAACCTCCTTTCTATATATAGGAGTCTATGGAGTCACAATATAATCTAGCCGACCTAACAATAATAATATAAAGCCACAAAAATAACAATAGAGGGATTCTATGGGCACATTAATAACAATATGGGGGTAATGGGGGCACAACAATATAAATAAGGGGTATAACTACAATAGTAATGGGGTAATCACTAGTATTATAGGGACCCAACATGCCCCTCTCCTTCAAAAAAGTGTTGTCCTCAACGCTTGAGTAGTTCAGGATACTTCTGCATAAAATTCTCATCCTCCCATGTGGAATCTTCAGCCGATAAGTTCTTCCACTTGATAAGGTACTATGAAATTGATCAATTTCGTAGCTGTCGAGTTCTTGTTTCTATAACTGCTTCCGGTTCCAATATAATTTTTCCTTCCTCGTCAAGTTCTGGCAATATTGTTTGAACTGGGAGCTTGTCGCTTATAACCTTCTTTAAGCATGAAACATGGAAAACTGGGTGCAATCGAGAAGCTACAGGAAGCTCCAATTTGTATGCCATAGTACCAATCTTTTGCAACACCTTGTACGGACCATAATACTTTGGTGATAATTTATTATCCTTCTTAGCTTGCTTGAGGGACATTTGCTTATATGGTTGTAGCCGTAGGAATACCCAATCACCTACATCAAAACTTCTTTCACTGCGATGTTGATCTGCCTGTTGTTTCATTCTATTCTGTGCCAACACGAGGTTATCCTTTAAGAGTTGGAGGACTTGTTGTTGATGTTCGATGTGATGTTCCACTGCCTGAACCTTAGAATTTTCTCTTAAATATGATGTGATGGATGGTGGTTGATACCCATAAAGTGCCATAAATGGGGTCATTTTTGTTGCTGTATGAAAGGAAGTGTTATACCACCATTCAGCCAGAGGCAACCATTTGACCCATTGTGTTTGTTTATCAGATACAAAGCAACGAAGATATCCTTCCAAAAATTTGTTTACTATCTCAGTTTGCCCATCAGATTGAGGATGATAAGATGAGCTATGAGCTAACTGAGTACCAAGACAAGAAAATAATTGTGTCCAAAAATTTCCAGTGAAAATGGGATCTCTGTCACTTACAATAATCTTTGGGTTTCCATGTAGCTTTTGAATTGTTTCCATAAATGTAGTAGAAACTGTACTGGCTTTAAATGGATGTGATAATGCACAAAAGTGTGCATACTTGGTAAGTCTGTCAACTACCACCATGATGACACTCTTTCCCTCAGACTTGGGTAAACCTGTGATAAAATCCATTGAAACCTCCTCCCAACGTTGGCTTGGAATGGATAAAGGTTGTAATAGACCCGGTGTCTTAATTGTTTCAACTTTATTTTGTTGGCAAACCAAACATTCTGCCACAAACTTTTGAATATCTGATTTAAGGCCATCCCAAAAAAATTCCTTCTTAAACCTGTGGTAAGTTTTTAAAAATCCTGAGTGCCCTCCTAAGGGAGAAGTGTGCAATTCCATAAGAATCTTTTGTTTTAGCTGGTAATTCTTACAGAGGTATAAGCGATCTTTGTACCATAATGAATCATTTTTCCAGCTAAATGTATCAGACGTACTGGAATCTTGTTGTAGCTTTCGAATAAGTGCCCACACTTCTTCGTCATTCTTCCATTCCTCCCTTGCTTCATTTATCCAATCTGGTTGGATAATAGAAATAGCGCACAACAATGCTTCCACATCCTCATCCTTCTTGAGAGTGCATCTGCCACCACATTTTGCTTCCCTTTTTTGTAGATGATTTCAAAGTCATAACCCAACATCTTTGTGACCCACTTTTGTTGCTCTTCAGAGGATAATCTTTGTTCTAAAAAGTATTTAAGGCTATCATGATCTGTTTTTACCTTGAAGTGTCTTCCCATTAGGTAGGGTCGCCATTTCTTAAGTGCATGGAGTATTGCCAACATTTCCTTCTCATAAATAGCTTTGCTTAAAAACTTTCCCTTGATTGGACGACTTTCAAAAGCAATGGGTCTTTCATCTTGCATTAGAACAACACCAATTCCATTTCCTGAAGCATCACATTCCACAATAAAGTTTTTGTGAAGTCCGGTGTAGCTAAGACCGGTGCTTGGCACATTGCCTCTTTAAGATGTTCAAAGGCCTTTGTTGCTTCCGGAGTCCATGAAAATGCATTTTTCTTCAATAATGTTGTTAGAGGTGCTGCTATTCTCCCATAATTCTTAACAAACTTGCGATAATACCCTGTCAACCCAAGAAATCCTCGCAAATGCTTTATGGATGTGGGGATTTTCCATTCCTTAATGGCTTTAATTTTGCTAGGGTCTACCTTAACTCCTTCATGAGATACAATATGACCCAAATATTCCACCTCCTGGACTCCAAAGAAACATTTGGATCTTTTGGCATATAATTGTTTCTCCTCCAATAGTTGTAGCACCCTGTCAACATGTTCAACATGATCCTTCCAAGACTTGCTGTAGATAAGTATATCATCAAAAAATACTAACACAAATTTTCTAAGGAATGGTTTGAAAATTGAATTCATCAAACCTTGAAATGTTGAAGGTGCATTGGTAAGGCCAAAAGGCATGACCAAAAATTCATAATGACCCTCATGAGTTCTAAATGCCGTTTTCGGAATGTCTTCAATCTTCATTCTGATTTGATGATATCCTGAACGAAGATCCAACTTGGTGAAGTAAATTGATCCATGCAATTCATCCAGTAATTCATCAATGACAGGAATGGGGAACTTATCTTTAATAGTGAGCTTGTTGAGCTCCCTATAATCCGGACACATGCGCCATGATCCATCCTTCTTGTGCACCAATACTACTGGAGCAGAGAAAGAACTTTGACTCGGTTGAATTATACCAGCCTCTAGCATTTCTGCAACCATACGTTCAATTTCACTTTTTTGGACATAGGGATATCTGTACGGCCTGATGTTTGGAGGAACACTTCCTGGAATCAGATGAATAGCATGATCATGATCACGCATAGGTGGGAGACCTTTGGGAGTCTCAAATACCTTGGAATGATTGTCCAGGACTTTTTGGAGATCTGGAGAAATAGATGATTCTAATGTGGAAACATCTAGCGAACATAATTGTGCAATTACACCCTTTGCTCCTTTTTTAGAAGCTTTGTCATACCATTAGAGCTGATTATCTTTCCTGGTTTCCCTGCAATACCCCTTAATTCAACTTCCTTTCCTTCCACAGAAAATTTGATGAAAAGTTCTTGAAAATTAAAAGCTATTGTACCCAAGGATTGTAGCCATTGGACTCCTAGTACAACATCAGCACCTCCCATTGGAATGGAAAGCATTGGGCTAGTCAATACATATTCTCCCATGGATAGCTTGATATTATGGCACTTTCAAGAGCAATTTATTGTTCCTCCATTTGCAATCATCACTTGACACTCTGGTGCTGGATATAGGAAGCAATTCAATTCTTTTGCTACCCTACAATGAATAAAATTGTGGGTGCTTCCTGAATCAATCAACACTATTACCTTTTTCTTCTTGATTTGTCCTTCTATCTTGATGGTTTGAGGAGTGGTAATTCCCACCAATGCATTACAAGATATGGTCGGATTTATTTGTTCTTCATCTAGGCTTTGTTCCTAGAGCATATCTTCTTCTTTTGACCTTTCTTGCTCCTTTTCTTCTTCCTCTTCACAATCTATGTAGAATAATTTCTTCTCAGCACACTTATGACCTTTAGTGTATTTGCTATCACAACTATAACAAAGCCCTTTTGCTCTTTTTTCTTCCAATTGTTGTGGTGTCAACCTTATAGGTTGTGGAAGACTAGGGGCAACAACACTTCCGTCTTTATAGTTGTGAGTGGTATGCTTCCTGGTTGCCATAATTTTGCTTTCCATTTTTCTTGCTAACCTGAATGCCTTCTCTAATGAATCAGGTTCCCAAAGTCGAACATCATGTTGGATATTATCCTTTAAAGACCCTATGAACACATCAATCCTATGCTCCTCTGGAATATCTTTTACCCTTATGTTCAATTTTTGGAACTCCTCAATGTGCTCCATTATTGAACCCTTTTGTTTGAGACTTATCAATTGGCTAAAAAAAGTGTTGCTTTTTGTATCCTCATAATGTGCTATCAATTCTTCCGTAAAAATTGCCCAAGTGATAAATTGTTTACGAGAGCAAAGCCATTGATACCATACAAACTGATTTGGTTCCAAATATAAAGTTGCCATACGTACCTTTTGTGTGTTTTGCACATTATTGAGATCGAAGAACTGCTCCATCTGTAATATCCATGTGGCGGGATCCTTGCCATCAAACTTCCTCATATCGATTTTTGGAATATGGTGGGTCTTCGATCCAACATTAGAGTCTATGGAATCATGATTAACATTTCTTTTGTTCACATCATGAGTTTCCTTTACAACCTTTTCACCATTAGTAAGTATTTCTTGTAGAAAATTTGTCAAATCTGCCATGTCTGTCTTCAAATCTGTCCTCAAATATGTCTTCATATCATCCATCTTAGCTTCCATGCCCTTTATCTTAGATTCCACGCCATTTATCTTAGCATCTGTTAGCTTTTGTGAGCGTGACATTTGTTGCACTTGTTCTTGTAATTTTGATATATCATGTAGCATTTTTTCCTCTTCTTCATGAGTCATGCTAGAGCTTTCAGGTTCCTTACTAGGTGTTTGCATTTTCTTTCCTCGGGGCATCAGTTATCGATAATAATGCTTTACTATGCCCTTTGAATTCCTTCAAACCAAGCTTATGTAAAAAAAAAAAACAAAAACTACACACATTTTTTTACTTTGTAGAAGCCTGATATTGAATCTGATGTATCTCTGTAATTTCGAATCATCCAGTTCTAAAATTGTGATCTGTAGTAGCCTTCTATGTCCTCTTTCCAATGCCACTAGTCTGAACCAAATTGGATTCTCCAAGAAAGAGTTATGCACAATCTCCCGCAGTGACCTGATTATAGACTAGTTCAGTAGAGTGACAATTTATGAAGTGCCACGTGTCACTGTTTCAACCTTTGACTCTGAAAAATATATAAAAGAAAACTACAGTCCGTCCTATTTCTGTATGTTCTTACGAAATTTCAATCCGATGCTTAAAAAGAAAGTTATGACTTTTTTCCCAAGGCCACTTGTTTTGAGTGTAATTCAGGAGTCTGCAAAAAGACCAACTTCCTGAGATCATATCTCCGAAAATATCACGCGAAAAGCTCTGAAATGCGGACCCAAGGTTCAGCGCGATTTCTTCTCAAATGGGTTTTTTTTGCGACTTCTGAAACATCACAGAAAAAAGTTATAGCGAAAATTCCACGATGACCTGTTTGGAGCAGCGAAACCCTAGAATCCAAAGCTCTGATACCAAATGTTATGAAACCAGCTCAAGAAAAGATAGAAAAGATAGATCAATGCCTTAGAATTCAGCCTCTTCGAGGGGGCAACCTCCTTTACAGTACATAAATGAACAATTCTTGGATGATTCAAATGACAAAACCTCCTTTCTATATATAGGAGTCTATGGAGTCACAATATAATCCAGCCGACCTAACAATAATAATATAAAGCCACAAAAATAACAATCGAGGGATTCTATGAGCACATTAATAACAATATGGGGGTAATGGGGGCACAACAATATAAATAAGGGGTATAACTACAATAGTAATGGGGTAATCACTAGTATTATAGGGACCCAACACATCCCCAGCTGGAGCCACTATTAGGGTCCTATAGTTTATAGAATCTCAAGGTGATTGAGTATTTCACAGTTTGCAGATTTCAAATTGTTCATAGATTTCAATATTCAATTGATTTCACAAAAGAAAAGAAAAGAAAAGAAACTAAAAGAGGGTATATAAAAAAGAAGAAAAAGAACAAAAGAGAAAAAAGAAGAAGAAAAAGAAAACCCCAAATGTTTTTCAAATCATACTGTCTAATCATGATTGAACGAATTTCATTTTTTGTTTATAGGGTAGAAGATAAAGATCTACCAAAGAGTTTAATCTTGACAAATCAGTAGCTAGGTAGAAATGAAATTGGTTCAACTATTTAATCTGGACCAGTGGGAGAAATAAGTGATAGACTAGGTTAGAATTAAAGAAGAAAAAAAAGAGAAAGGATCTACAAGTCCAAATCCACCCTGCAAATGAAAAAAGAAAAAATGCTAGATTAGAAAAATAAGGGTAGCTAGATTGAGAAAAATTTCAAAGGGGAAAAGACATGAAAAGTTCTTTTAAGGTTTGATGACATATATCAATGTTTTTCCTAATGTCGAGAAAATAAATCAAAAAGCGAAGGGGTATTATATTATTTTCGCTAACCTTATTCTATACCCCTATATCCCTATATTCTGCCCCCCGTTTATTTCCCTACCCCACCACTCACTTACCCGTCACATCCCATATTACCCATCCCCCATCTCTCACCTAATACCTGCTCACTCCATACAATCTGATGACCCATATGCTTTTCCGGCCCTCCTGACCCTCCGAAAGTTAATCCTGGGGGGGGGGCAAAATCAATGGTTTCATGCCACTGACGTATCGTGCTATCAGGATTTTGCACCCCCCCCTCTCATTCCGCTTACCGCTCCCAGGGCCCTCCGAAAAGTGGTTTCCTCTTTCTCTAAACCACTTGCCCTGTTGTTACAGTTTATCACTCCCACCACCTCACGACGCCATTCCATCCCATCCGCCTTTCACCTCCACTCCCACCATTGCACATTCAATTGGTTGGACCATTAGCCAATAGACGATCGCAACTTTAGGCCAATCCAATGGAAACACCCCAAAACTAAAAATGCACCATTTCATGCCATTTACAAATTTTAACATGATCTCTTCACTTACAGGTGCAATTCAAAATTTCATTCAGTCATACAAAGAGAGCACAGTGAGCATACAGAAACAACATCACAGTCATAGAAAACTCCTTTTTCTGCAATTATCAATCATTCCCCTTCTTAATATCACTTCCAGTTCATATCTTTTCTTGCTCCCTCTCTGAAATTCCCATTTCTTCTCATCCCTTTCTGTTTCAGGCCACTGCAAATTCAACACATTTCAGTTTTCAAAGGTTTTTATAGAAGACAGTCATGGCACCCAAGAAGAAAGAACATGAGGAATTTAATCCAATGGTGCACCCACCATTGGATTTGGATCACATACCACTTGCAGACAGGGACTTCAAGATACATGATACACTTTCAGAGTTCGATTTATTTGACATATACTACTGGTGGAAGGATAAATTTGTTGATGAAGTGGATGACATAGGCCTCTAGGACACTAATTTACCTTTCTATATCTTCCCTAAAACCCACAGTTTCCAAAAAATGATCAGGAAATGCCACTTATTCTATAACCCACAACAAAGGTCAATGATGGCCCCAACTAGACATATATTATTTATCATTGATGCCAAGTCTATTATGAAGATGATGCAGGCTCCTGTTATTGAAGGAACTACTCCCTTTTCCCAGGAGATTCTCAATGAAATGTATCAAAAACTAGATTTTTATAAGAGAGCTAAAACCTTAGAACTCTTCATGACCGAGCAAAAACCTCTGCCAAAAAGGAATCCTCCTTATTCCTCTTCTGTTTTCCCTGGTAGAACCAGACACATTGTCATTGTTCTTTCTGATTTACTAGGCTATTATTCAGATCAGTGGCTTGATGAAGCTATCATAGGTTTTCTATCTATTTTATCAACAGAATCAAAGCCCTATGTCCTATTCAATTTCATTCAATTCCTAGCAGATGCCATCCATGAGAAATTTGCAAATTTTATCATAGAGGAAGTGTTTCAATACTCTTCAGTTCTAGTATATATGTTTGTTTATTTTTAGGCAGTCAGGTTCCAGTTTACAATGAGGAAGATGAATGAGGAAGGTGAACCCCAATCTGTGATTTTTTGTACAACCTTAGTGATGAAGGATCAAAAGGAATTCAGCTACAAAACATTTGTAGAAATGTTTCTTCACCCAATAATGAGCCTCCTCAGTGGGACTGCAGAACCCAGAATCAGTGAAGAAATTAGAAGGATCATGCAGTTGATAGATCAAGCAAGAACAGGAGATTGGTACTTGTACCAAAATTATATTGAATTAAGAGTATATGGATGTGAGTTTTCCCCTTACAAGTTGCCAAAGTTCCTCCCCATGAGGATTTTTGCACTTGAATATATCAAACAAATGATTAATGTAGATGAAGTGCATTTTGTAGCAGCTAAGAAAAAGTCACAATTCAGGATCAAATCTTAGATTGGTCCCTTCATTTGCAATAGAAAAGTAACAGGGGAGGAGGCAGATAAGAGATTGAAGGAAATGAAATTCACCCACAGTTTTAAATGGTCTTATGACCCATGGGGCATCATCTCCAAGAAAAGGGTGGAGAACAAGTCAACAACCTACATTCACACTGAAAGGCCTAAAATTGAAAAATACATGAATCAGATTGAGTGGATGCCTGACACATTGCAAGAGGCTGAAGAACAAGTAATTTCTTCCTCAAGTGTACAAACTCCAAGACAGCAGGAAAAGCAGACTAGTGAAAGCAGAATAGAAAAGGGAAAAGAACAAGAACAAGGAACATCATGGAAGAGGCCAAGAGAAGATCAGTCACTAGGTACTGATACTTCTATGAAGGAATTCAAACTAAAATATAGGAAAAAGCCCAAAAAACACATGGACATAGGGAAGGAATCACCGCAGCAAACAATCATCAATCTCATTGATATTCCAGACTCATCCCCAACTGGAGGGAAATATTTTCCTGCCACTCCAATTTTAGAAAGACAACAGTCTCTTCAAGTTTCCTCATCTACAAATGTGACTGGAGAAAAGGAGGAGACAACCTTTGATACTTTCAGGGAGATTAAAATCAGGAATGAGATATTGAAAAAGAGAACTTATGCTCAATTTTGGAAATAGAGTGCCACTTCTCAAGGCAAACTTCTTTCAACATTTGATTCAGAAAAAGGAAAAATGCATATGGCATTTTTGGAAGCACAGACAGTAGAGCCTAAAACTCTAGTAGATTACAAACAAACTTATTTTGAGTTTGATGCCAGAAGTGTTCATCCAATTGATTAGCTGGAAATGCCAAAGAAAATAGGTGAAATGATTTCATCTACTCTAACTAGCACTTCTATGAACTTGTTTAAAATGCATGTGGCCCTATCAAATTCTCAATCTCAGCTAAATATGGAAAGGATTTCATCACAATCAAAGGACAACAGAATTAAGTCTTTGGAAGAATTGGTAGTAAGAATTGGGTATGATCCTTCAGATGTGAAAGTAGTAGAAGCAATAATCAAGAAAAAGGAGATGGATATAGCAGCTTTGAAGAAGCAACTCAAGATGCCTGCAACACATGATCCCTTAACCAAGGAGATAGAGGAAACAAAGAGCCAAAAGGTCGAGATGATGAAGTTAATAATAGAGAAGTCTCTCCAAATCAAACAAATGGAAGCAGAAATGGAGAAAATGGTACAAGAGAAGGAAAAGGCAGCACATATGGCCAACACTACAATGGAGGCCCTTCCTCTCACAACACTTCCTATAACCACTCCAACAACTGCTGCTACATGGACAGGAAGTAGTACAGAAGAGCTAGTCAGATCTATGGAAGGAATGAATCTTTAGACTAAGGAGATTAAGAGGCTAGAAACTTAAGTTAATGTGATGTAGGATCAAATGAAAAGGACTGAAAGTAATCATTTGGTGGAGATGCAAAGGGCAAAGACCTTGATTGAAAAGCTGCAAAAATCAGAGAAAGAATCATCTATTGGGAACACTCTAGGAAGCGTTAAGGAGATTATTTGGAATAAAATCATCAATGGTATGAATGAAATTTGGCCTAGCATCCAAATTATCTTTGAACAGAAGGAGTTAGTTGAGAAGGCCAAAGAAGTTATTTCAGCTACAAATCTAGAGCTGGGAGACATGCTAGCAACAACCCACAAAATAATCAGATTTCTCAATTCAAGGAATAGGTATGAGCTAGAAGAGTTGGGAGTAGCAGACATGATAGAGACTATACTTCAGGTGAAGAAGGTGCTGACTAAGAAGAGCTTGAATGTACAACTAGAAGAAAAATGTCAGAATTTGGAGTTAACAGTGAATAGGTTTTTTAACAAAATTGAGCCTTTAACCCAGAAAGGTCTCCCTTCTCTGTTTGTTATCAATGAAAAACTCATGGCCAAAGAAGACTATGTCAAGAAACTCCAAGGCATAGCCAAGGATGAAGCAAATCTTTCCAATATCAAAGGCAGCATAACAGGAAAGGTATTGCTAGAAGCTATCAACAATCATATTTACATTGAACATGAACTGAAGCATGTTTTTGTAGTCAAACCAACTTTTGAAAAATAAACTGAAGATGATGAAATATACAAGACATTAATTAAGATCAAGATTCCAGATGAAGAAGAGTGGAGTGACTTGTGTGACTATCAAGAAGAGCAGGACAAGGATGATTGAAGTAACAACGTAGATCTGAGACAGCACCAACCATGTCAGCAGAGCCACTATAACGAAATTTATTTCTCAACAACATCATCCCTAAAAAAGAGGAGCAAATGTCCCAGTTTTCTCATCGTGGCCACTTTGTGGTTACACTAGTCCATTTTTTTTGTTGTAATTAATAACAAATTTCCAGGTGTATAAGGCAATCACTGTAGGTTTTTGGGTTAAATAATTCATGCATTTGGAAGAATTAGGGGTTGGACCCAAGTCATTCGAACTATCTTTTCTTTTTGGATCATTGTAATTTTGAGCTGGAGCATCAATAAAAATCACCATTTTCAAGATACTTGATCTGTTTTAACCTAGTGATGTCTTTCGTTCTATGCTGAATGTACCTCTATTTTATTCATTTATGCATCATTAAATCTTATTGTAAAGCATAAATTCTAGATTAAGATATTCTGTTGGAGCACCTTATTTCTATCTGTGTTTTACAATCTAAACATTTTCCTCTGATGTATGATTAAGAAATACTTAACTGGTTTTTAATCATTACTGATATCACTTTTCTGTCATCTCATTTCTCATTATGCTTTTAGATCTAGTAAAAAAAATTAGCTTGCCTTGTAAATACTTTGGAAAATTGATGTTACCACCTAGCCTTTGACTCCATAGCCCAATGGAAAGGATTCAAATATGATCTAACCCAACCAAACAAATAAACAACCAAGCAATCAAGTAATAAATCTCTTTCATTTTTATATCTAGACTAACACATTAGAACATTGAAAATAAAGTTAAATCCTAAAAATACAGAGGGAGCCCTCTCTGAGTTTAGAAGGTCTAGATCCTAGACTCTTAAGTAGTTTGATGTATCTTTTGTGACTTTGTCTTGCCAATCTTCAAAATCACAGGGCGATAATAGAGTTTATAGATTAGGAAATCCTAGGAATTGGACTGTGTGAAGGAAGCTAGAGCCAACAAAAGATAATTTTATACTTGTGGATCCTTGGTCTAAATAATTAACTAATTTATATTAGTCAATGTCCTACATTAGATTACCCTACCCTTGAGAAAAGAGTGGTTAAAGGAAATTTTATAATATCGACCACCTTTAAACTATAGCCCAAGGCCAACTTTTTAACAAAATACTTAAGCTTGGAGGTTTATGAAGTTATGTGCTTCTTCTTTTTCATGGTGCTTAATGTTATTTGCTCTATTTTCTTATCCTCTATTCAATCTCTATGTTTTTCATTTTGCAGCCCATTCCCTTGTTTCATTAATATATTTGATATATCAAATTTTCTATATTGAAACATTCAAATATTCCCAACCTCTTTTAAATAGACAAGAATTTGAAAAAACGATAGAAATGCTTACCAATGCAGATTGGGATTCCACCATAGGAAGGAATGGAGTCCATTCACTGTGAGAAAACCATAATCACTTTTCCACAAAATAGAAACCCCAGTAAACCCTATATTGAGATAGTTGTAAGAGTTTATACACTGGTAAATCCTATGAATTGGCCTGTGTGAAGGGAGCTCGAGCTAGCAATAGGTAATTTTATCCTTGTGGATG
The DNA here is from genome assembly GCA_031772625.1 of Pinus tabuliformis. Lineage (NCBI taxonomy): Eukaryota > Viridiplantae > Streptophyta > Pinopsida > Pinales > Pinaceae > Pinus > Pinus tabuliformis. The sequence continues at coordinate 428,136,695 of CM062817.1, forward strand.
CTTGGTCCAAACAATTAAGTAATTTATATTAGTCAATGTCCTATATCATATGACCCTACCCTTGAGAAAAGAGTGATTAAAGGAAATTTTATAATATTGGCCACCTTTAAACTATAACCCAAAGCCACCTTTTTAACAAAATAATCAGACTTGGAGATTTAAAAATTTATGTGCTTCTCCTATTTCTTGTTGCTTAATAGAATTTGCTCTATTTTCTTATCCTTCGTTTATCTCTATGTTTTGAATTCTGCAACTCATTCACTTGTATCCTTAATATGGTTGATATATGAAAATATATATATTGAAATTTAAAACCCTCAAATATTCCCAACCTCTTTTAAATGGAGAAGAATTTGAAAAAATGATAGAACTGCTTACCAGTGTAGATTGGGCTTCCACCACAGGAAGGAATGGAGTCTATTCACTATGAGAAAACCATAATCACTTTTCCACAGGAGCAAAACCCTAGTCTGGTGTAGCAAAACCCTTGATTGAGATAGTTGTAAGAGTTTATAGATTGGGAAATCCTAGGAATTGTACTCTATGAAGGGAGCTAGAGCCAACAATAGGTAATTTTATCCTTGTGGATCCTTGGTCAAAAAAATTAAATAATTTATATTATTCAATGTCCTATATTAGATGACCCTACCATTGACAAAAGAGTGGCTAAAGGAAATTTTATAAGATTAGCCACCTTTAAACTATAACCCAAGGCCACCTTTTTAACAAAATACTCAAGCTTGAAGTTTATGAGGCTATGTGCTTCATATTTTTCTTGTTGCTTAAGGGACTATGTTATATTGTGCTATCCTCTATTTAATATCTATATTTTTCATTTTTCATCTCATTACCTTGTTTCCTTAATATGGTTGATATATCAAATTTTCTATATTGAAACCTTCAAATATTCCCAACCTCTTTTAAACAGAGAAAAAATTGAAAAAAAGATAGAATTGCTTACCAATGCAAATTGGGGTTCCACCACAGGAAGGAATGGAGTCCATTGGCTCTTAAGAAAGCCATAATCACTTTTGCAATTGAAAAAAACCATGATAATGTTTCCATATGGTAACCATGAACAAAAGGGACGTGATAGATTTGACTCAACACCTAGTTTTTTTTTATTTTCCTCATGTATTTCCGAAAGATTTGTTTGGTCTCCCACCAAGGATCACCATTTAACTCAATGTGAGATGATTCCTATCTCCAAGGTTCCTTATAAAACAATTTCACCCACGTAATATGAATTACATATGCATCTATAATAATTGTTGAATTTTGGATTGATCTAGTTTAATGCAACATTTTGAAGAGGTTACTAATTTTGGTGATGAAAAAGGATTAGTCATTAGATATTTTGATTTACTATAGATGGTTGAATAACATCACCATCTAGAACCAATATTGGTCCTCATAGATTGATGATTTCTTTGATCAAATGAAAAGGACCATAATATTCTTAAAGATTGATTTGTGATTTTAATACCACCATTTAAGAATTTAAAATGGAATCCCAAATATTACATTCAAACCATGATTAAGAAATTATGATTTTATTATGGTACCTTTTAATTTTACCAATGCCTTAGTAGTCTTCATGAAACTAATGAATGGGTTTTTTCATAAATACCTAGGAAAGTTTGTTCAAGTCCTTCTAGATGACAGTTTGATTTACTCATGTGGTCCAAAGGAGAATGAGGAGCACCAAAGGTTGATATTGTAATGACTTGGAGAGAATAATAATGATTAAAATATCTCTGAGTGTTCCTTATTCTAGTCAAATATCCATTCTTTGGGACACATTACTTTTGGAGAAGGTATAGTCATGGACCTTGCCAAAATCAAGGCCATTATGGAATTCCTAATACTAATTGGATGCTCATAATATACACAATTTCAATGGATTGGTTGGGTGTTATAGGATATTCATAAAATAATTCTCCAAGATAGCTAATCCCATTACCAAGGTCAAGAAGAAGGGTAAGAAATTTGTATGGATAAAGTAGTTTCAATAGGCCCTTTTGAGGCTCACAAATTTGTAAACCATTGCTCTAGTCCTAAAAGTACTAGAAATGGACCAAGATTTGTAGTATTTACATATGCTAGAAATGATATTATTATGTAATGAGTAATTTATTATATTATGGAGTAGTTCAATTGTCAAGCGACAAGATCATTATGAAGGCATAAAGGGGAAGTCTTGATTAGTTGGGTAAACACTTTTGTTCCACAACCATGCATGTGGACATCAAGGTGTATATGGAGGTCCACATATTGAATTAAGTTACCTTCACAAGAAGAGGCATTACTCATTGTTTACCATGCATCATCTCTCCATCTATGTTAATCACATGTGCGTGTTTATGTGTATATACTATCACTTGAGTAAAAGTTTCATGAAAATTCCCATGTTCATATGAATGGTGTGATTGTTTTTCATCAATGTTTAAGTCATACACATAAATGATTTCTTGATTGTCTATCTCATTGTCATTACAAATTCAAAACTTTTTGGTGGACTCACTCTTAACACGTAGCATAAACATTAATCCTTCTCTATTCTACATATCAAATTTCAAAACATTGAGATGGTATAACGAAACCAGACAAATTCATTTCTAATCAAAAAATTATATGCTAGATATGATATTTTATTAAGTTTAAGATCAAAATTGATGATTACAATTATCTCAAAGTTTAAATTCCAAATAAAACATGCTATAATGATTAGACATATTCTACAAGTCTTCGTACTCTAGCTATCAATGGGCCAAAACTATTTCACTACAGATAGAGCAACAACATTTGTTTAATTGGATAGAAAACCTTAGATGGGCGTAGATCCAACCGAAGAAGATTTTCAAATTCCTAGGAAAACACTATGCTTTCCAAGCATTTTTTATGCATCTTTGGCAATAGGTTGAACAATGAGTATAGAAGTAGGTAATCAAGTGGCTTTTGGTTAGTGAAAATCCAACCAAAAGTACCTCAATGCCAAGTAGATCCATGCAAAGTGTCTATGTCTAATTATTGGTGACATCTAAGGGCATTCATCAATTTCAAGGGCTTTCATAGGATCGACATATGTAGAGCATATAGGTCGGTGGCCCTCGCAGTTTGTGAGAAAGAGTGATCGAATCGCAAGTATTTTCTTATTTCATTCCATGTAGAATGTCTACACTTTTTTTAAATAATTTCTACTTATGCATCATACATTTTTTAAAGTGAATTATGCTTATTTTCATAATTTAAGGGGTTTCGTTGATCCAGAAATAGAGAATAACAAATGGAATGGGAACATACTGATGGTGATATCATATTCCCTTAGGGTTGAATGAGCATCTTTTCTATTCCCTTAGGGCCGAATGAGGTGAAGAGGATTCTCGCAACAACACTGGCAGCCACAATGTTGGCCTTATGAGTATCTAAGCCTCTCATTCGGGTTTTTTTCTCCTATTCTAATAAAGGACCTCCCAAACTAATCAAATGCCAATTCCATCACTGCAAACAATAACAAAATGGGTTTTTTTGCTCCTGCTCTAATAAATGGCCTCCCGAACTCATCAAATTCCAATGCCATCACTACGAATAGTAACAAAATGCAGCACATATATTAAATCATAAACATACAAGCCTGGATGAAAAAAGCAATTGATTTTGAACAGAGATCTAAGGTGAGTGTACTCCTCTCTTTGTGGAAAACTTAAAATCTGGTGGAAATGCAATGAAGATAAAAATGGACTGTACCTTGGTGTTGTCAATGGACTGAAAATCTAATGGTGGGGTTCGATATCGATTCTCCTACTGGTAAAACCTAATTCACAATTTTCTTTAATCTTGGCTCTCTCTTCAATCTCGTTTTCACTCTCGTCCTGTGAAAAGAGAACAAATACTACTTGTTATAAAACAAAGATCTCGGTTGGGATGGCTTTTGCAAAGAAAAATTAATGCTGAACTTTTTCAAAAATGCTAAAATTTTACTTCATGAAAGACAATAAATAAAATATTTGTATTTTCATTCACATAGTTAGTTTTAAATTTTATTTGAGAAAGTAAAACCCTCTTAGATGTTTTTGGTTGTGTTTGAAAGTATTTCTAATAATCTAATTTTAAGATTACCATTTTATGCAATGATTTTGTTGATAAAATTTATAGAGGTAGACATTTGTACTTTTGGAATTTGAATGTGAGACTAAGAAACATGTACTTTTAACCTGGTTCTATTTGAAAAAATTTAAGTATAAGAAGGAAACATGAACTCTTGAATTGGTTTTATTGAAAACAATTACATTTTCTTACATATTATGTCGGTGAAAACAAAAGAGTGTATATAGTAAGTGGGTTTATAGTTAAAAAAAGTGTTAGTTTCTTAAAAGTCATTTGAAAAATTTGGAAAGAGTAGGGTGTGTACCCTCTTTTAAGTTAAATATATTCAAATTGTTGTGTGAATGGGGTTGTAAGACCCTATGTTTTCATCTTGAGAAAATGGATTCCTCTCCAAGTCACTTGCATAGTTTAGGTTGTCATAAGAAAAGTAGGTGTTTTTCCTTAAGATGTGAACATTTCATTTTAAGCAGTGTGATAATGTGGTTTCAGCGAGGCATTAAAAGATGGAACGATAATGTATATTTGGGATGTTAGTATTATGTTTTTCTTGAGGCATGAGTGCACGTCTAAGATCAAGACTCTAATAAGGGTTGAAGAGGTGGAATAGTTAGATATTTTGGGGGGTTGTAGCCTCACTTAGAGGTGTAGACAAGCAAGTTAAGCACCATGAGAATTTGTGAAGAAAACTTAAGACATTTGACAATTTTCATGAAGGAAACTTGGAAATGGTACTAAGTGAACATTCCTTGATCGAAGTTGATACCCTCTCCTTGGAACTACCCCTTTTCAAGACAAAGAAGAAAAGTGAAATATATGTGCAACCCACTAAAGAAGTTGGCAAGGTTGTTGCAACATATATAGGTGGTTTTGTCATGTTGTAAAAGGAGTTGTTGGAACTTGGAAGGTAACCATTGGATTAGATTTCTCATGGAGTTTCAAGGAGGTGCATGGATTTAATAAGGAGTGAATTACACAAATCTAACAAATCTAACAAATAGGCCATATTGGGTTAGGATATTACTGTTTTGGGACATCCAAAGTTGAAGGTACATTTTATGGAGGTGTAGTCTAGGCACTTGAGTGCAGGCCACATTCTACAAGTATCTTGGAATTTTGGTGTGCGTTAGTGGTGTTATTGCATTGTGTTTGATGAGCACTAGCTAGAATTTTTTCCATGAAGGCAGAAATCCCACAAGTTTGAGATGGCTTAATCATTTGGCATTATAAGGTGTGTTATGCCCTAGTTTTTAGGAGACAATTAGAACCATCTTAGAGTGTGATGGGTTGTACCATGGACTTAGGTCCACTTTCATGGGTTTAGGTGTAAATGTACCCCATGAGTTGAGGAAAATGATTGCAATGCTTACCTATATAAAGTGTTTATGATATAAGATTACTGATTTTTTGTTGGAGAATGAAAGAGGAAGATAAGAAAGGAGAGGCATTGAGGTTTGTTGTAAATCAATCAAAATGAAAATTGTCTTCTATTAGCCAGATTTTTCAAGTTGCCTCTTCAATAGGACTAAATTTTAGTTGGAGCTAGGGAGTTAGCCTCAAAATCATTGATTGGGTACTCTAGAAACCAAGACCTGACATATCCATGCTAGTACATTAGATAGATTCATCTTGGGCAAAGGTTGCAAAGACTAAGGTGAAAATATCCCCTTTTTAATGTGGGTTTTAAACCTTACATTTGAGAATTCTAAAAAAAAGGTCATGATATTGAAAGGAGGTCCTTGATTTTATCAAAACTCAATGTCAATGCTTGATCAATGCTGTGATTCTTTCTATTTGGGTTTGGCCTTTAACATTGAGATCGGTCTTTGTGTCTAGTTATGAGTTTTTCATTTCATTTACATGTTGAGAAGCTCTTAAGGGGTATAGGGGATGAGATTTTTATTTTCCAATACCCCTCCCTTGTCAGGCGGAAAGAGTTGATAGTGCGGACACAACCAACCTCCCTAGGAGCCTAAGACTCTCTAGTGACAAACAAGACAAACAAGAGCAATCCTTCTCTAAACATGCATTTACTATATAAGAAATCAAGTGTTTAGATCCTACATGTAGTCCAACGCTGTTGTAGCAGTCCAGCTCTGTTGATCCGGATGAGCTCCTCCTTCACTTTGAAACCTGCATCCACTAACAATCAAAATATTAAATAGCACTTGATAATCTCATAAAATAAAACATATTTAACACATAGACCAAGGAGTACATGAAACAACTCATAAATAACAAGTTATTGAGAAGAATGGACTCATTTGCATTAATAGGAAACAAAAGGAACAATTACAACCTGAGCCTTGGTGTTGTGCAAGTCCCTCCCAGGGTCCATCAAGAGTTCTCCTTTACTTTGACAAAGCTCACCCACTTCCAAATAGAACAAGCAAAGATGGCAATATTTCCTCACAAGCTTCTAAATGGGAGTCCTAATTCCTGCAGCATCTACCCTTAGAAATGTTTAGCTTCCAACCTCTCCTCTTTCTGGCCCAATGCCTGTATTTATAGTGCTCAAGAGGAAGTTAATCAGGTCCACCATCAATGGGATAATCCCCTCTTTGGATGGGATAGCTCCCTTATTGATGGGATAAGTTCCTCTTTGGTAGGGGTACATGAACCATCTGGAGGCACTCAATACACGTCGAACAACCTTCTAGAATGCTCTAGAAATGACCACAAGTAACCTTTTAAAGATGAAACTTGCGCATTTTGACCTTTACAGGGGGACGCACCTGCCCCTTTACATACAGAGTGTACAAGGACGCAACTTTTGTGAACATTGGGTGCATACCCGCAGGTAAGGTTGAGAGAAGCTGCGTACCCAGAGATAAATACATTTATAAAGACTTTCTCTCTTTTTGGAGTTTGACATGGAGAACAGAGGCATAAGACTTGCCTAAGAGGATAGCATGACTATTGATAGAGCCATACTAACTGTAAATAACCATGGTGACAATTTTTAGTGTAACATCCCTTGAAACCCTATAGAGAGATGGTGTTCCCCATTTTGTTGTCATAATATTTTAACCACAATCTCTTTCTATGAGGATTCCCTTGAAGGGATGCTATGTAAATGAAGTGGAAAAACAAAAAAAAGAATGCATGTTGAGTCAAAGGAGGGGTATAGATTGTAGGTATCCCTAGAGGTCTTGACAAAGGTAAAGGGGAATGGAGTTTAACTCCTTTTACAATGCTTTTTGTTTCACCATTCAAGGTGCTAAAGGGAGTTTAATTTAAGGGTCATAGGTGAAAGCTCACGAAGATCTTAAAAATGACAAGGTAGGTGTGATTTAGCATAAGATTTATTTTTCAAGAGTTGAATTTTTGGGTGGTATTTCCTAGTAAATGGAAAAAATTGAAGCCCTACCACCTATATATCAAGTAGACTATGAGTAAATGTTTGCTAAGATTCAAAATTCTCTCCATCTTTTGTCTATGAGATTCATGGTAATGTTAAAGTTTCGATAACTCGTGTTAAGATATCATCTTTGATTCAAGGCACATATACTTCTTCAACTAGTGGTGGAGATTCCAACCAATGAGTAGGCATGGTTTTTCATTTACAAGGTTTGCATAAATCAAGTATTCTCCCTCTCTACCTAAATCTAAGATGAGGAGTGTGCATACTGGACATTATTATAAACAATTGCAAATATTGGATTATCTTGAAGTTCAATGGCTTGAAGTGGTTGCCTCAACCTACAAATATTTAAAGGACCTATGTATTTTTCAATTAGACCCTTGTGGTTAAGGAGCTGCAAAAGAGGAAGGCCTTATGGCTATTTTTAAGGGGTTGGCCTAGGCTCACCTATGTACTAACTTTTTTTGTCAAATGACAAATGAAACTTTGGTTATCGTTGCAAGAAACTAAATTTCTCTCTTCTCACTAGTTTATGATTGTGCATTATTGATCCCAGAAAATTAGATCATGTGATAAGAAACCTCTACTTGAAGGGTTTGGAGCAATTGTTCAATATTGTAAAATTTTACAATGTTTATCTTTGACTAACTTTCTCATGAACAAGGCCTTTCAAGGTATTCTAAATAAATATATGGAACAATCATTTCCAATATTATGTGTTCCCTCTTTATTGACATCCATGGAGGAATGCTATTGTTGATAACAAAAATAGACCACACTGAGTAAGTAGATCTGAGATGTCCAAATGGATTGACACCACGAGATACCAATGAAAGCTTAAGATTATAGAGAAACCAATGACCCCTAAAACACTAGTGAAGTGATGGGATAACACCACATTCATTCAAGGAATTTAACTAAGGGTGGCACACCACTTAGAGTTTCAAGTTGGTAGTCTAAGATTCCACGGTCCTAATGAGCATATCATATAGATAGGAATAAGTAGACCATTTCTACAAGAATTGGATCCTTCCTCTCTAGGGATTTACGAAGACAAAACCACCTTCAATGAGGTGGAGATCATATCCAACAACTTATCCCATGCAATAGGTAAGTTCAAGAATGATTTCCTTGGTTAATGTTTCAGATTATTTATGTCCTCCTACTTATTAGATTATAGAATGTGTTGTCATTCAAGGGTATATCTCTTCCTAAATAATTATGGATTGTTGTCATATGTGACTAAATGTTGTTTGTGCGGGAAGCCAAGAATTGATCCCAACCTTAATTGAACTTGCAGTATTGATCTTGTGTCAAGCCTTAAGACCTATTACTAAAATCTCTAGGCCTTGAAATTAGAGATGCCATTCAATACTCTTATTGACCCAATATTTTTATATGACCTTGAAACATGGAAAATGTATAGAAGTGTTGTGGTATTGTTATCTGGCACTTGAAGGAATTCATGGAATCAACATATTATAGAATGATCCTACCTATGTATAAATTGGGACTACCATGGAAAATTACTAGACCTTTGCAAATAGTGAATAATAATCTATGCATTGTGAACAATCCAACCAAAAACCAAACTTAAATAATGTGAGATGTAGAACCCATTCTCACCCAGAGAGCTAGGTTTCCCTGTCAGTCACTTCTCCAATTCCATGAGGTGTGTTAGAGCAACTCCTTTCTTTGAAATTCTTCTTCCTCCTTTTTTCAAAATTCTTCTTCCTCCTTTTTTCTTTGGTCATACAACATGCTCTCTGTGTGAAGAGTTTGGAGGCCATATTTCAAATTAATGGAGGTGGAATTAATATTAATAGTTGGCCAAGAAGAAAATATAGGTGGGATGGAAAAGAAAGGCTTGGAAAAAATTCCGTGAATGGAAACTGTAGATAGGAAATGTTTCATTTAATCCAAATCCATCTTAAATGTACTTAAATGTATGCCATGATTTTTTTTATGAGAGGAAAACCAAGCAAAAAATTTGTCCTAGCCACTAAAACAAGGGCCTCTGGGTAGCATTTGAAACATGAATATAGGAACCTAGTCTACCTTCAACTGCTATTCTGCGCAACTTCTTGTTAGAACTTGTTAAAAAATTCTTACTCAAAAATTCCTGAGCTTTTACAAGGTCCCACCAGTTTTTGTAAGAGCATTTTTACAGCCCATCATTCCTGCCTTTGTCTCTTTCTATAATGTAACTAGGTTAAGTCTTCATAATAACTTGTAATTATGAATTCATGTAATGAAGAAGATAAAAATAGTAAAATGTATTTTGTAATACTTGCATCATGGGTTTCATGAGAAAGGAGTTTTTATTATAGGTCAGAGACTTCTTCTTGATGTCTTTAGGGATTTTCATCTTGTCATAAATGTATAATTCATAGTCATGTATATGAAGTGTTGTTACACTTGTAAAAGTCCTCTAGAATAGACAAGCACAGTCATCCTTAAGTCAACTTCAACATGTGCAGAAATAAGCTCCACATCGGCTACAATACACACACACACACATATATATATCTGTCTATATATATATACATACATACATATATATATATATATATATATATATATAGATATATATATATATATATATATATATATATATATATATATATATATATATATATATATATATATATATATATATATATATATATATATATATATATATATATATATATATATATATATATATATATATATCTATTCTCAAATGTGACATGTCAGATTGCATATATAGGCACATTGGTTCAATAGCTCAGGTCAACTCAATTGTATGACCCAACAACTATATAAGGGAGTGTATACCCTTACTGTTAGAAGATAAAAAGATTGCAGTTTATCTGATTTTTTTGAAGCTTATTATAGGAAGGGTTACCACAGAATCTCGGATAACACAACAAGAAGTTCATACCTCCTTCTCTGATTCTCGAATGGGGAGATCAAGTTTGGATCACAGAGAAAGGATAGTGCTACAACTTCAGATAGATCACAGTGCTACAATTTTAGATGGAAGTAATAGTGATCCAACTTTGGATGGGTGATACAGTTCGAATCGGTAACACATTGATACAGATCAGATATAGTTGACATGGCATACTTCAATTCTAATAAGATCTCAGTCTATATGATAAGGGCTCAATGATGTTCAATATGGTTCTCATTGCTACATGATGATTAGTGATGACGATGCTTTAGTATGATGATCAACAACGAGACATGGTGCAACATGATGATGACAAAAGAATCAAGGAAGGAGGATGATTGTGTCTTGGTCTAGGTGAGGCAACATTGGTCTTAGGCTAGTCATAGTCTTTGTACTCATCTAGTGAAGAATTTATGAGAAGAGGTTTGTGGGTTTTCCCCTCAAGAGTAGGGGTTTTAGCCTTAGCTTGTAGCCTAATCACCATGTCACTGTTCTTATTGTTTTGATTTCTATTTGATGTACTGCACATAAATAATAATAATGTACAAAGATGATCTAAGAAGAGTTACACAAGTAGTAATCAAGTAAAGAGAATTTAATTAAACGTTTCCCTACCCTAGTTCTCAACATGGTTTCAGAGCTATGGTTACAGTCAAACTAAGGGCATCTAAGTTATGGTTATAGTAACTCTAAAGGATTGGTTCATAGTCTAGAATGAAGAACTTTCTCGAATGGATTTACCATAGAGATAAGTGGGATAATTTAGAATAAGCCATAAAATGGAACAAATCAAATAGATACCTGATGTTCTTGGTTGCTGATATGACTACAATCTCGGGTTCCATTCAGGTGACGTATTACCCACAGTCCTGGTACCTTCCATAGATCATTCATGGCTCGGATAGTTTACCTCTGGCTCAGATTTAGACTCCCTTCTGAAATATTCAGATGGTGATTACAAACTTACAATTCGGGTATGATCACACTCTCCCACAGTTTGATGACTTATACTTGATCTCAGTCAAAATGAAGTCTCGATGCTAGTGCTCAAAACATATCATAGTAAAAAGAAGGGAAGGTAGTTTCTGGTACCTTTCACAATCTCAGTGCTAATTTAGTCTCTCTATTCAGCCTTGAAATAACCATAGTGCTAGCCACAAATTTGGTGTCATTACAATCTCTGTCATACCATAGTGATGTCAATAACTTACAGTCTGGAGTAGTTTCAGTGCTTGGTGCTGGACAGTGCAAGAAGGTCTCAAAGGAGATATTTGAAAAGGGATTTTAGTTGTTCATTCTAGGCAACTCAAGAAAGGATCTACAAGTCAAAGTATCTGGGATTCTACACTAGCACGTAGCATTATAACAAGACCAAAAGGATCTACAATAAAATCACATCAACTCAAAGATCACCTGGAGGAAGCATCAGTGCAACTTCAACATGATCAATTGAAGATTCTATCTTATCTTGTCAAGTAAGTATATTTTATTCAATAATCAAGTTTGGTTAAATGAATTCGTGTTTGCAAGGAGATCTATTAATTGTTTCGGGCATAAAAATTCCTTACATGAGAGAGGAGGATAGATATAGTCCCCAAAAGAGAAGTTATTGATATCTATGGAAAAGTCTCTGAAGATCAAGCATTGTTTAAATTCATGGAAAAGGATCAAGGGACTCATAAGATTCTTATGAAATCAGTCTAATGTCCTCTATCTCTATGTAGAAGGAGAGGAGACATCAAGAGATATATGAAATTCTAAAAGATATATTCTCGGAAAATGCAATAAAGAGAGTCATATCTCTTAGACCTGATCTACACAAAATCGAAGGTATCAAAGAATGAAGGGATATCTTCATAAGATATCAATTGGGAGATCTAAGAAAGATGATAAGAAGATAATCATCCTTGTTCTTAAATGCACTAATTGATGAGCAAGGTGACAAGTATCCTTGGGACAAGAAAATTACCTCATTTAACAACTTTTGGTATCTATGCAAAATGGAAAAAGGACAAGTTGTGTGAAAAGTGTTAAAGGCTTAAGGACTCAAATGTTTGTAGAAAGGAAAGGGGAGTTTGGTCCTCAATCAAGACAAGCTCATATAACTGGAAAGATGGAGGAAGTTGGATAAAAAGACCAAGGAAAGAAGGAGTAACAAATCTCTACTATGTCTGAGACGGTCTCCTTCACAAAAGGGTCTTATCATAAGCTCTTAATTATTTTGTTATGGTTATGACCATGAAAAATAATAAGATGCATTACGACATCATGGAAGAATTGGAATCAAAATCGCATGACATCACCATGGGAATCATGAAGGACAAAAGGGAAAAGATCCATGTCAGTCAAGCATGAAGGATATAACTCTTTGGAACCTCATTGGACATTGAAGGAAAGGAAGAAGTCATCAAGGACAAGGCTCATCATACATCAAGTCTAAAAGTAAACATCTATTGGATAGGGATATACAAGATCCTTAAGAATATTTGATGGAATCCTCACTGGAGGGTTCACTACTCTAGAGAGGAAGCAAGTCTTTCATCAGAAACGCCAACTTGTGGAATTCATGGATGATGGTATGATGACATAAGAGATGAAGAAGATCAAGGGATGAAGACACTTCAATCAAGAAAGCTGCTAAAAGAAGCATAGATTACCTAAAGGTAAAATAAGGTATGTATGCTTGTATTTAATATTATAATGTCATGTCGTATGTTTGTAGGTAGCATGGATCACTACTTCTATCTTGAAGAAGCATGATCAAAGGAAAAAAGGATATCCTCCTATAATAGGTTTCCGAAAGGCATGAATCACACTAGATGAAATCAACATAATATGTCCTCATATGAAGTATGAGGTGATTGAATACAATTAATGAACTCTAATTGGAAGCTCCTGGGAAAAGAATGTGTGAAGAAAGAAAGGAATATATCATGAGGTATGCAACCATGATGAAGGAAATCAACATCTGAAAGACTGAGCATATTTGACTAGGAAATCTCCCCAAAAGATATGAAGACTCTAATCAGAGTCTAAAAATGATGGAGACCCTTGACAATGGATATCTTTGGAAGATGTGTCAACATGTATGCAGGATTCTGTTACCTATAGGAAGATAATATCTAGATGAGTTCATGCAGGGCTACTGGAACAAGAGTTGCAAGTGTAAGTACAACTAACATTCGTGGTGAATGGAAATTCCTGAAAGAAGCATGATGAGAAAGAAGTATCCATATGAAGAAGGCTCTATATATGTACCAAGAAGGCTAGTTTCCATTAAGAAAGGAATGAAATGATGAATAAAGGGAGAAAGTGATCAATGGATGATGCCCTACAAGGAAGAATCTCTACTGAATTTCATGACATCAAGGAAATAAATTGATCAAGCAGCTGAAGGACCCACGAAGAAGAATATGTTGATGAAAAGAGAGTCCCCAGTGGAGAGGGAGCTCTAACAAGTCCCTAATTAAAAGGGAGATTTGGTAAGTCCCTGTTCAGAGGGAGCTTGGGTACATTCCTTTATAGGAATGGGCATATCTTCCCTAGTTGAGAGGGAGAGATAGACACAACATTCTTGTATTCACTTGGGAAGATAGAGTGGAGGATTGGGAAATCATCTTGAATCCAATACTCTTTGAGGATGTGTAGGGAATCCAAGAGAAGAGTAGGAAAGAGGACTGATATTATTTGAGGGTTGGGAACCCAAGATAAGAATAGCCCTAGAAGGTCATACTGAATTAACACCCAGGTGGGTATGTACCTTGAGAGACAATTATGAAGGTGTCTATAGTCATTGGTCTTTCCATCATTGTAGCTCATGATCTCATGGAGAGATGGAGTTGTTAGTCAAGGCCTTGCACTGTGACAATGCAGGATGATATGATGCTATACAGATGGGTTGCCAAACTGAGTCTTCTTATGAGATCTCTTCAGTATTGAGAATAGCCATGTACCAATTATGAATACCTCCCTATTTAAGAGGGAGTGTTGTAGAATGTAACTAGGTTTGGTATTCATAATGACTTGAAATTATGAATTCATGTAATGAAGAAGAAAAAATAATAAAATGTATTTTGTAATACTTGCATCATGGGTTTCATGAGGAATGAGTTTTTATTATAGCTAAAAGACTTCTTCTTGATGTATTTAGGGATTTTTTGTCTTGTCATAAATGTATAATTCAGAGTCATGTATATGAAGTGTTGTTATATATATATATATATATTTATATATATATTCTCAAATGTGACATGTCGGCTTGCATATATAGACATGTCGGTTCAATAGTTAAGGTCAACTGAAATTCATGACTTAACAACTATATAAGGGAGTGTATACCTTTACTGTCAAAAGATAAAAAGCTCACATATTCTCTGAGTTTTTCGAAGGTTATTACAAGAAGGGTTACCACAGGAGCTCAGATAACATAGCAAGAAGTTTGTACCTCCTTCTATGATTCTCGGATGGGAAGATAAGGATCGGATCAAAGAGAAAGGGCATTGTTCCAACTTTAGATAGATCATAGTGTTGAAATTTCATATGGAAGTCACAATGCTGCAACTTTGGATGGACGATACAGTTTGGATGGGTAACACAATGATACAGATTAGTTGAAATGGCATACTTCTGTTCGGATAAGGTCTTAGTCTATATGATAAGGGCTCTATGATGATCAGTATGGTGCTCAGTGCTACATGATGATCAATGATGATGATGCTTCAGTATGATGATCAGTGATGAGACATGGTGCATCATGATGATGATAGAAGAATCAAGGAAGGAGGATGAATATGTCTTGGTATAGGTGACGCAACATTGGTCTTAGGTTTGTCATGGTGTTTGTACTCATCTAGTGAAGAATCTATGAGAACATGTTTGCGGGTTTTCCCCTCATGAGGAGGGATTTTAGCCCTGGCTTGTAGCCTAATCACTGTGTTACTTTTCTTTTCTTTTGATTTCTATTTGATCTACTGCACATAAATAATAATAAAGTACAAAAATAATCTAAGAATAGTTGCACAATTAGTAATCAAGTAAAGAGAATTGAATTAAATGTTTCCCTACCCTAATTCTCAACAATCTCCTCTCCAAATTGCTTTACTAATGCAACATAATTAACCACTATTTTCTTTTCTCTAGTAGATTTGATCTCTCCTACAATCATAGGTGATTCAGATCCAACGTCAGAGTTTAACGTTGGCCCTAAGGATGAAGACTTTGCTGCAATTTGTGCAACAACCTCTGCTGCAAAGTCTTGGCTTTTATTTTCCAAACCTTCCCCAAGATTATACCGAACAAATATTCTAATCTGAATGTTATCCCCCAAAGTTTCTATGCTTTGCTTAACCCAATCTTTCACAATAAGCTTACCACTTTTAATATAAGGTTATTTTAGTAGGGCCAAGGTCCCCAAGTGTTTTTCTGATGCGACCATCAACAATCTTCACCCTGATATTGTTTGGCTTATTTAGTAGATCTTGCTTTCACAGTTCAATATCCCTTTCCTTTCTCACAACATTCTAGAATATCCTCCTTTTGTGCTAAACAACAACCCCACATTTCTAAAAAACTTTTACAAAAAAAAACTTTAGCTAGAAATGGGTCCCTTTAATAAACCTAGTAAAACATTTCATTAAATAAATCCATTTGCCTGATATTAATACTATCATAAATGAAAACCTTTATCAAAAAGGCCCGATGTAATTGAAACATTATATAAAACCTTTTGAATAAAAAATAAAGTATTCCTTTGAAAAAAACATTATAAATAATTATCCATTGCGATAAAGCGATCAAAGATCGCGTATCGCAATGATAAAAGGATGCACATAAAAGGGATTCATCAAAAACTCTGATCTGATAAACCTAATCGCAATTGGCAATAAGAAGTATCATATGACAAAGAACCAAAGCATTAGTTGATTCCCCGATTGCGATTCATAAATGAGGCACACATTTCAAGGATAGATCGTTAAGAGATATGGTTTGCAAGCATGTATCTTTAAAAATAATAAAGTAAACCAATCCATTTAAAAGTATACTTACGCCTTATTAGAATTTTACTTTATTGTAATCGGACTTATCGTGGCTTTCATTCTAAACCTTACCAGTCGAATTCCCCGATTGCGATTGTATAAAGAAAGGCGCGTATTTCAATTGAACTTCGTTAAAAGGTATTATTCATGAATATATATTTAAAGTCAATAAATCCAAACTATTTGTTGAACATAATCTGCCTTATTATATTCTCTTTTATCGCAATTAGAGCTCTGAGACTGAAATGCTAAAATCCTGCCTAGTGAAATCTTCCAATTGTGATTTGCAATTCATTGTTGATTGCTGATCAGGGAAATCCAAAGACACGCTTGAAAGCATGTGGCCGATGCGATGGGTAATTATGACATTTATTTTTATGATTGGTGGCTGTGATGGTTATTAATTTCATAGTTAAGGGTGAATCCTCGAAGGATTTTGCCCATGGTAATTCTTAATTACATCCGAATTATCATATGTGAATTGCCTTAACTCTTTGCATTTCCATATTTGCTTTCAACCGCAATATTTCTCTGTTACGTTTTCACTCGTCTATGTAGAGTTGCTTTGAACTCATTAACCCAGAAAATATGGGAAAGAAATCAAAGAAAGCCAAGGCCCCTGCCACTGTTAAATAACCAGAGCTAAGTAAGAAAGGATTGGTATCAGATACAATGTGCCTTGGTCTAGGAAATGCAAGCTGGGAGAGTATTTATAATTTGATAGAAGCAGAAGAGCTTGAAGAACTTGAAGAGGAATCTTCAGCTGATGCCACAACCAAATCAGAAGGAACCCTGAAAGAATTGGCCTGTTCTTACCTATACAAAATAGCAGCATGGGCCAAAGTTATGCCATATACTGATGTGGTTAGATGGGTTATTGAAAAAGTTCCAACAACAGACTGAACATTTTCCACGGTCGATGGAAAAATATTCGGGTCATTCAAACCAGAGGATCTCAGGCAGATGTATCATCTACCTCAGCCACAAAGGCGCTACAACAAGGCATTTCTGGAGGCATTCACAAAGGAAAATGACATAGAGTCGGACCCGATCAGGCACTGGAGACATTTCTCGAATAAACATAAGCACGAGTCATCGGGTATGTATTCTATTGACTCATTAGCATCCACTTATTGCTATGCTGGAGCTATGATGTGTAAACTATGGAGAGTTCATGATTCTGCTAAATTCTCTATAGACATGGTCCCATTAATGGAAGTTGCAATTCATGGCTACGTTATGGATTGGGAAAATATTCTCTCTAATAGACTAGTCACTGAGATATTAGAATATAGAAGAAAGAGGTTTGGAACTACCCGGGTCATTCCTCCTTTTTACTATAGTGCCTATATTCTCATCATCATTTGTTTTAATTCAGAATACCCTATTCGTGGCTGGAAATGGACTCCCCAAGATTCTAATCCTATTCATATTTATCACAAAGAACTATGGAAGTCCCATTACAAGAATTATTTGTATAGAATTTGTAACGGTTTTGTTTTTCCTATGTATTATTTTATATTCAATAAGCCTGCCCCTAGGATATCTAAGGAAGCAAAAATTGACCTAATAATAGTAGGAAGTTGGTTTGGAGAAGAGAAATTCACTTATGTAAGTCTTTTTGGCAACCTCACTGATACTCATGTGCTTCCTCTATATGTCCTTGATAAACTATTGGCCTCAGAATTGGCATATCATATAACAATCGAGAGAATGTCAAATACTATTAGATATTCCAAGAAACATATGTGGCCTACATTCCGCCTTCGGTGTGGTGCTTTTAATTTGCATGATTATAAACATGAAGAGAACGAGGCCGAGAAAATTTAGATGCTAAATCTCGCAACTATTCTAAGGAGGCAATATGACCCTAAAAAGGTTTCCTATGATGTTACTTCTCAGGCTAAACTTACCAGATTTAATCATGAAGAAGATATCTTTGATGACTTATTTTCTTCAGTAGAACAATTTTTCCAGGTTAAAGGATTGGCTGCAACTAAGTTGGGAACATAAGGATTAGACAAATTCAACAGGCTTAGGGCCTAGAGACTGCAAACCCTACATTTGGATTTGTTAGCTACAACCTCAACCGTTCAATGACAAGGCCAGAGTGAACAAGAAGCTACTAAGAATGCTCCTGAAGTGGAAAAAGTTCTTGATAAGGAAAAGACACCAGAACACGAGCAGAGGCAAGAAACAAGTAGCGGACCCCTTATTTCATACATCTAAGTTGACCCTAAACTAATCAAGGAATGGAAACAATTTGACTCTATCATAAGAAACACTGAGAATATCCAAGGATTCATGACACCAGAGGTGTCCACAGCACAAAAATCAGCAGTTAACATAGTTCTGATTGAAGGAACAAGCAGCCCACCCAAGATTCACAAGGACATAGAAATAATCCCTGAACATCCCTATGATTGAATTGTATTGCAGGTAGAGGAGATACCACCATTGGATGTCTTCTACAACCATAAGCATAGGGCTGTAATCAAAAGGAAAAGGAGGAAAATTGATCACTCTCCTCTTTTGACTTCCCAAACAGAAATGATGAATGTGGTATGGAGGGAGGAAGTGAATCCTTCCGAAGACCTAATCAAACTTTCTCAGTATGCCGGAAAATACACAACGACCACCATGGATAAGGCATCAGAGGTCAGTAATTTATTAAAAGAAAAGGATCAAGCAATCAGTCTGCTTGAGGCACAGTCACAGGAAAAACAACAGAAGATAGAACAACTAGAACAACAGCTAATAACACAGAAACAATTTAATAAGCTGTTGAATGAGCAGTTGGTCAAAGAAAAGCAAAGAATTGATGAGCAAGCTATTCGTAAGAAGCGGGAATTATCTCAAGCATTGAGCAAATTACAGTTGTTAAATCAAGAGATAAGTAAATCAAAATAAGAGAAAATTGCTCAAATGACAATTCAAATGGAGCGATTCAAGGAATATCGTCAAGTAGGAGAATTTAGAACTGAGGCCCTAGAAATTACCAGGGCATTGTCTCAACAGTTGAACCTACTATGTCACGATATTTCATTAGCAGTTACTATTGGCATTATGGTACAGGTGTTGTCCTTGATGGCAACTTACTAAGATGATAGATCTCAGTTCAGTCTCACAGAATGAAGAAAAATATATATACGCAGGTTCCCCTTGATAGATGTGCGTATACACGCGGTATCTACGATCAAAAGATGCGTATACATATGCACGCACTTTCATGCAAAGAAAAGCGCGTACGTGTGGGAAAACTCATTTCTAGTCGATGGTATTTGGTCCAAGGTATTGATTCTCTATGCTTTTGGACCATGGTATTGAGTAAGGCCTAAGACTATAAAAGGAGGAGAAGATCATTAGGCTAAGGCACTCAGAAAGTCTTGAGTATCTAATGAAGTATGAGATCCAATATGTAGGTTATGGGTTCATGATGCTTTGCTTGATCTGAACTAAGGAGGAATCTCAGCAGTTGATGGAGAACAAGATCTAAGGATAGATCGGGATCAAATGGTTTGGAATGAATCATCTCTATATGGTTTGATCATGCTTATTCTAGATCTGTATACTGACGCAAGTAATGTTCTGATCTGGGTATAACTTAAGTTTGAAATTGCTGCAAATCATGAATGAATATTTACAGATGTATACGCTGGTTGACTTTGATAAAAGCGTGTACATACGTAGGTTAGATACATATAAGTAGCGTATACCATATGAACTATGATGTTTGAAGTTACAGGTAGTTCTGGTTCTTTATGAGTTCTGGTGACTATTTACTGGTGTCAGTATTATGCATATTCATATTGGTTGATTGTGTTTAGCTTTAGTGTTGATGGATGAGATCTAATAATGGATCAAGATCATAATGACTTATCTTTATGTGATCTGATGGACTAGATCTGGTTGCTAACACACATATTGTCCTTGTATATATAATAATCTGGGTATGTCTAAAGTCAAGAAGTGTAGCAAAGTTATAAGTAAGTAACTGATGACATATACGCTAATTCACTTTGGTGAAGTTGCGTATACATGTTGTTTCAGCTCTTCCAAGTAGAGTATGCACTCTGATGCATGATTTTTGATGATACAGTTGGATCTGAACATTGTTACAGAGTTCTGTGTTCTTCTCTGTGTTCTAGTGACTACATTTTGTTGACAGGGTTTCAATGATTTAGTTTTGGTGATTCAGAGATTGATGATGCAAGTGGTGATTGATTTTGTGCTTCAATGATATTGATGGGTCCAGTATGAAAATTGGATGAAATGTGGCCTCCAGATTATGATGTTGTGTTCCATGAGTATCTAGTCTGAAAATTTCTGAAACGTGGTACCTGGAGGAAGAAAGAGAAGGTTGTAGCCTTCTGTAGGTCAGCACCTACGTACTAGTACATTAGATAGTACAAGAGCTAAAGGGGGTTGTAGCTCCCTTCCAGGAGAAGCTATAGAATGAGAAAAGGTTGTAGCTTTCTGCAGGTAGAAGCCTGCATACTAGTACATTAGCTAGTACAAGAACTAAAGGGGGTGGTAGCTCCCTTCCAGGAGAAGCTAGAGAACGAGAGAAGGTTGTAGCCTTCTGTAGGTAGAAGCCTGCGTACTGGTATAAGACTGCTCTAGTACAGAAATATTGTAAAAAGAAGTTTCTTATTAAAGGAAGATAGAGACAACTTGCAGCAGGTGGTTTTCACTCGCATTGGGTTTCCACCTTATATCATGGTGTTCATGTGTCCTTCTTGTGTGTGATGATCTGTTCTGTTTTACTACTCCTGTTTACTATTAATATGGCTAATAATGTTCTGATGCACTCATTAAGGATCAACTAACTGAATCACAAGTTTACTGGATATATGCTTGTTGCACTACACACAGTTGTGTATACACGCGATTTGCCTTAACTGAAGTAGCGTATATGAATCTTAATATGGAAATGAAAAAGTTATATTGATTTGATAACACTGATTCACCCCCCCCCCCTCTCATTATTATTTCCAACAATTGGTATTAGAGCAGGTCCTTTGGTAGAAGCTTAATCACTTGAAGGCGATCCGTAGAACAATGGGAAAGAAGCTTAAGAAGAAAGAACCTAATAAGAAGAAGACATCTCAGAAGAGCTATGACAGTGGGAAAATCGATTGGGGAATATGTGGAAGAAGCACTTCAGATTCAGAATCACTATCAGGTATTAATTTGTTATCCTCTGGTGATACATTTATCCATCCATTTGAAGATGATGAAAGTGATAGAGAAACAACTGAATTTGCTCTTATGGGTGAGCAAGAAAGATATCAAATAGAGGAAAAATTTAAAAGGCTTACAGACAAAATTAGAGATCAACAAGATCTATTGAACAAAAGGGAATGTGTCTTCAAAGAAGAAGCTACCAAACTAAAATATCAACTAGAGGAAGAAAACAAGGCAAGGAATTTATTCAAGGACAAGGAAGATCAATGTCAAAAGTTGCAGGATGAAGTGACATCACTAAGAAATGAAGTCAATGAAAGGAGCACAACAATCAAGAAACTGAGACATAGATCCAGTTACTATGAAAGTTTTGAAGCTACGATTCTCTCGCTAAAAGAATATCTTGAAGAATCAAATAAGCAGAATAAAGAACTACTCCAAGCTCTTGAAAAACAAGAAAATGAAGTTCTTGAACTAATACATCAATTGGAAGAATGAAGAAGAGCTGAAGAAAAAATGAAGAAGCAATATCATGAAAAGGAGGAGCAACATCAGGTTGAGGTAAATATTCTAAAAGATAACTTAGAAGAAAAGGATAAGCTCTTATGATTTCAATATAGTACTAAGATCTTGGATGATATTCTTAGTAGTCAAAGGTCTCCTGCTATCAAAACTGGCCTTGGTTTTTATGAATCTATTCAAGATGAATCTAGCTCACAAGGAGAGGCAAGGAAATCTAATGAGAAATATAAAATAATCAACAAGGAGATGAGATGACAACCCCATCAATAGACAAGGAAAGAAATTCTTCAAAGAAAATATTTTACTCCTCCGATGAATAATGTTGAATGTTATGTATGTCATAATCTTGGACATGTTGTGTTGGGTCCCTATAATACTAGTATTACCCCATTACTATTGTAGTTATACCCCTTATTTATATTGATGTACCCATGTAGTGCCCATATTGTTACTATTGTGCCACATAGAAGCCCACTATTGTTATTGTTGTGCCCTACAATATTATTGTTATGTAGGCTTTGATTGTATTGGGACCACTTAGACTCCTATATATAGAAAGGAGGTATTTTCATTTGTATCATCCAAGAATTGTTCATTTATGTAATGTAAAGGAGGTTGCCCCCTCGAAGAGGCTGAATTCTAAGTCGTGGATCTCTCTTTTCTATCTTTTTGTGAGCTGGTTTCATAACATTTGGTATCAGAGCTTTGGATTCTAGGGTTTCGCTGCTCCAAACAGGTCATCGTGGCATTTTCGCTATAACTTTTTTTCTGTGACGTTTCAGAAGTCGCAAAAAAAACCCATTTGAGAAGAATTGGTGCTGAACCTTGGGTCCGAATTTCAGAGCTTTTCTCGCCATATTTTCGGAGATATGATCTGAGGAAGTTGGTCTTTTTGCAGACTCCTGAATTACATTCAAAACAGGTGACCTAGGGAAAATCGTCATAACTCTCTCTCTGAGGATCGGATTGAAATTTCGTAAAAAGGTACATAAAGAGGATGGACTGTAGTTTCCTGTGGGTGAGTTTCAGATTCAAAGGTTGAAACAGTGACTCGTGGCACGTCATACAATTTCGCTCTACTGAACCAGTCTAAAAGCAAGTCACTGTGGGAGATTTCACATAACTCTTCCTTGGAGAATCCAATTTGGCTCAGACTTGTGGCATTGGAAAGAGGACGCAGAAGGCTACTTCAGATATCAATTTTAGAACTAGATGATCCGAAATCACAGAGATACATCAGATTCAATATCAGGCTTCTATAAAGTGAAAAAAGGTGTGTAGTTTTTTTTTAATTTTTGTGTAAGCTTGGTTTAACGGAATTCAAAGGGCATAGTAAAGCATTATTATCGGTAACTGATGCCCCGAGGAAAGAAAATGCAAACACCTAGTAAGGAACCTGAAAGCTCTAGCATGACTCATGAAGAAGAGGAAGAAATGCTACATGATATATCAAAATTACAAGAACAAGTGCAACAAATGTCACGCTCACAAAAGCTAACAGAAGCTAAGATAAGTGGCGTGGAATCTAAGATAAATGGCGTGGAATCGAAGGTAAATGGCGTGGAATCTAAGATAAAGGGCATGGAAGCTAAGATGGATGGCATGGAAGCTAAGATTGACGCTAAATTTGATGGCATGGATGATAAGATGGATGAATTGAAGAAGTTGCTACAAGAAAGGGTCACTAATGGTGAAAAGGTAGTAAAGGAAACTCATGATGAGAACAAAAGAAATGTTAATCATGATTCCATAGACTCTAATGTTGGATCGAAGACTCACCATGTTCCAAAAATCGATATGAGGAAGTTTGATGGCAAGGATCCCGCCACATGGATATTACAGATGGAGCAATTCTTCGATCTCAATAATGTGCAAAACACACAAAAGGTACGTATGGCAACTTTATATTTGGAACCAAATCAGTTTGTATGGTATCAATGGCTTTGTTCTCGTAAACAATTTATCACTTGGGCAATTTTTACGGAAGAATTGATAGCACATTATGAGGATACAAAAAGCAACACTTTTTTTAGCCAATTGATAAGTCTCAAACAAAAGGGTTCAATAATGGAGCACATTGAGGAGTTCCAAAAATTGAACATAAGGATAAAAGATATTCCAGAGGAGCATAGGATTGATGTGTTCATAGGGTCTTTAAAGGATAATATCCAACATGATGTGCGCCTTTGGGAACCTGATTCATTAGAGAAGGCATTCAGGTTAGCAAGAAAAATGGAAAGCAAAATTATGGCAACTAGGAAGCATACCATTCACAACTATAAAGATGGAAGTGTTGTTGCCCATAGTCTTCCACAACCTACAAGGTTGACACCACAACAATTGGAAGAAAAAAGAGCAAAAGGGCTTTGTTACAATTGTGATAGCAAATACACAAAAGGTCATAAGTGTGCTGAGAAGAAATTATTCTACATAGATTGTGAAGAAGAAGAAGAAAAGGAGCAAGAAAGGTCAAAAGAAGAGGATATATTCCAGGAACAAAGCCTAGATGAAGAACAAATAAATCCGACCATATCTTGTAATGCATTGGCGGGAATTACCACTCCTCAAACCATCAAGATAGAAGGACAAATCAAGAAGAAAAAGGTAATAGTGTTGATTGATTCAGGAAGCACCCACAATTTTATTCATTGTAGGGTAGCAAAAGAATTGAATTGCTTCCTATATCCAGCACCAGAGTGTCAAGTGATGATTGCAAATGGAGGAACAATAAATTGCTCTGGAAAGTGCCATAATATCAAGCTATCCATGGGAGAATATGTATTGACTAGCCCAATGCTTTCCATTCCAATGGGAGGTGCTGATGTTGTACTAGGAGTCCAATGGCTACAATCCTTGGGTACAATAGCTTTTAATTTTCAAGAACTTTTCATGAAATTTTCTGTGGAAGGAAAGGAAGTTGAATTAAGGGGTATTGCAGGGAAACCAGGAAAGATAATCAGCTCTAATGGTATGACAAAGCTTCTAAAAAAGGAGCAAAGAGGTGTAATTGCACAATTATGTTCGCTAGATGTTTCCACATTGGAATCATCTATTTCTCCAGATCTCCAAAAAGTCCTGGACAATCATTCCAAGGTATTTGAGACTCCCAAAGGTCTCCCACCTATGCGTGATCATGATCATGCTATTCATCTGATTCCAGGAAGTGTTCCTCCAAACATCAGGCCGTACAGATATCCCTATGTCCAAAAAAGTGAAATTGAACGTATGGTTGCAGAAATGCTAGAGGCTGGTATAATTCAACCGAGTCAAAGTTCTTTCTCTGCTCCAGTAGTATTGGTGCACAAGAAGGATGGATCATGGCGCATGTGTCCGGATTATAGGGAGCTCAACAAGCTCACTATTAAAGATAAGTTCCCCATTCCTGTCATTGATGAATTACTGGATGAATTGCATGGATCAATTTACTTCACCAAGTTGGATCTTCGTTCAGGATATCATCAAATCAGAATGAAGATTGAAGACATTCCGAAAACGGCATTTAGAACTCATGAGGGTCATTATGAATTTTTGGTCATGCCTTTTGGCCTTACCAATGCACCTTCAACATTTCAAGGTTTGATGAATTCAATTTTCAAACCATTCCTTAGAAAATTTGTGTTAGTATTTTTTGATGATATACTAATCTACAGCAAGTCTTGGAAGGATCATGTTGAACATGTTGACAGGGTGCTACAACTATTGGAGGAGAAACAATTATATGCAAAAAGATCCAAATGTTTCTTTGGAGTCCAGGAGGTGGAATATTTGGGTCATATTGTATCTCATGAAGGAGTTAAGGTAGACCCTAGCAAAATTAAAGCCATTAAGGAATGGAAAATCCCCACATCCATAAAGCATCTGCGAGGATTTCTTGGGTTGACAGGGTATTATCGCAAGTTTGTTAAGAATTATGGGAGAATAGCAGCACCTCTAACAACATTATTGAAGAAAGATGCATTTTCATGGACTCCGGAAGCAACAAAGGCCTTTGAACATCTTAAAGAGGCAATGTGCCAAGCACCGGTCTTAGCTACACCGGACTTCACAAAAACCTTTATTGTGGAATGTGATGCTTCAGGAAATGGAATTGGTGCTGTTCTAATGCAAGATGAAAGACCCATTGCTTTTGAAAGTCGTCCAATCAAGGGAAAGTTTTTAAGAAAAGCTATTTATGAGAAGGAAATGTTGGCAATACTCCATGCACTTAAGAAATGGCGACCCTACCTAATGGGAAGACACTTCAAGGTAAAAACAGATCATGATAGCCTTAAATACTTTTTAGAACAAAGATTATCCTCTGAAGAGCAACAAAAGTGGGTCACAAAGATGTTGGGTTATGACTTTGAAATCATCTACAAAAAAGGGAAGCAAAATGTGGTGGCAGATGCACTCTCAAGAAAGGATGAGGATGTGGAAGCATTGTTGTGCGCTATTTCTATTATCCAACCAGATTGGATAAATGAAGCAAGGGAGGAATGGAAGAATGACGAAGAAGTGTGGGCACTTATTCGAAAGCTACAACAAGATTCCAGTACGTCTGATACATTTAGCTGGAAAAATGATTCGTTATGGTACAAAGATCGCTTATACCTCTGTAAGAATTCCCAGCTAAAACAAAAGATTCTTATGGAATTGCACACTTCTCCCTTAGGAGGGCACTCAGGATTTTTAAAAACTTACCACAGGGTTAAGAAGGAATTTTTTTGGGATGGCCTTAAATCAGATATTCAAAAGTTTGTGGCAGAATGTTTGGTTTGCCAGCAAAATAAAGTTGAAACAATTAAGACACCGGGTCTATTACAACCTTTATCCATTCCAAGCCAACGTTGGGAGGAGGTTTCAATGGATTTTATCACAGGTTTACCCAAGTCTGAGGGAAAGAGTGTCATCATGGTGGTAGTTGACAGACTTACCAAGTATGCACACTTTTGTGCATTATCACATCCATTTAAAGCCAGTACAGTTTCTACTGCATTTATGGAAACAATTCAAAAGCTACATGGAAACCCAAAGATTATTGTAAGTGACAGAGATCCCATTTTCACTGGAAATTTTTGGACAGAATTATTTTCTTGTCTTGGTACTCAGTTAGCTCATAGCTCATCTTATCATCCTCAATCTGATGGGCAAACTGAGATAGTAAACAAATGTTTGGAAGGATATCTTCGTTGCTTTGTATCTGATAAACAGACACAATGGGTCAAATGGTTGCCTCTGGCTGAATGGTGGTATAACACTTCCTTTCATACAGCAACAAAAATGACCCCATTTATGGCACTTTATGGGTATCAACCACCATCCATCACATCATATTTAAGAGAAAATTCTAAGGTTCAGGCAGTGGAACATCACATCGAACATCAACAACAAGTCCTCCAACTCTTAAAGGATAACCTTGTGTTGGCACAGAATAGAATGAAACAACAGGCAGATCAACATCGCAGTGAAAGAAGTTTTGATGTAGGTGATTGGGTATTCCTACGGCTACAACCATATAAGCAAATGTCCCTCAAGCAAGCTAAGAAGGATAATAAATTATCACCAAAGTATTATGGTCCGTACAAGGTGTTGCAAAAGATTGGTACTATGGCATACAAATTGGAGCTTCCTGCAGCTTCTCGATTGCACCCAGTTTTCCATGTTTCATGCTTAAAGAAGGTTATAGGCGAAAAGCTCCCAGTTCAAACAATATTGCCAGAACTTGACGAAGAAGGAAAAATTATATTGGAACCGGAAGCAGTTATAGAAACAAGAACTCGACAGCTACGAAATCGATCAATTTCAGAGTACCTTATTAAGTGGAAGAACTTATCCGCTGAAGATTCCACATGGGAGGACAAGAATTTTATGCAGAAGTATCCTGAACTACTCAAGCGTTGAGGACAACACTTTTTTGAAGGAGAGGGGCATGTTGGGTCCCTATAATACTAGTAATTACCCCATTACTATTGTAGTTATACCCCTTATTTATATTGATGTACCCATGTAGTGCCCATATTGTTACTATTGTGCCACATAGAAGCCCACTATTGTTATTGTTGTGCCCTACAATATTATTGTTATGTAGGCTTTGATTGTATTGGGACCACTTAGACTCCTATATATAGAAAGGAGGTATTTTCATTTGTATCATCCAAGAATTGTTCATTTATGTAATGTAAAGGAGGTTGCCCCCTCGAAGAGGCTGAATTCTAAGTCGTGGATCTCTCTTTTCTATCTTTTTGTGAGCTGGTTTCATAACATGTTGCAGCCATATGTAGAAGAAGAATGGTTCAAGACCATCACACAAAAATATCATCACATTCTAGGTACTTTAAGGGATATTGCTTTGCTTGCAATATATTTGGTCATAGAGCTGTTGATTACTATATAAGGAATATGAAACATGTAAAATTTTATGCATGTAACAAACTTGGACATACAACAAATGAGTGTAGGAACAAAGTACAGGCACTGTACCAAAAGGAGAAAATATCATCACACATGAAGATATGGAAGAAGAAGGAAGTATAGTCAGGAAAATGTGGCATAGCACAATGTACAGACATAACAGACTCAGAAGGAATTGAAAGTGTGAAGCTTCAGTGTTCTAAATCTCATACACAAGTTTAATTAAGAAAAGTCATGTATATACGTGAGTTAGACACTACACAGTCGCTTATATGTCAGTTTGAGAAAAGCAGCGGGACAGGCTCAGGAAAAAGGGTCTGATATGGTTCAGTCAATTATTTCTCTGTTTGATGATGGTTTTGATCTGCTGATAATGTGTGGAAATGTCTTGATACTCATAAGATGTTTAGAATTGTTTTGATCCTAACTTGATGATGATGATGCCTTGAAACTTCTTGCTGATATATGCATGATCAGATTTGACAGTAAACAAAATGGCACAGGTTCAGGGGGAGCATATGCTTTTAATAATGCATTGTTGGCATTATGGTTAGTCGTCCTTGATAATGATTCTTATATGGCTAAATGATACATCTTGCCATGATATGGTTATGAGTTGTCCATGACAAAATCTCATATGATTCTTGGGGTTACATAGTTGATGTTCAGATCAGATTTGTGGATTGATTCTCTGATGATGCATATATGATGCTTACATGGTGATCTTCATAAGGATAAGGATAAGTACAAAGCTTGAATACACAACTTTATTACTTGATGATGAGTCACTCATATGCTGCTGTCAACATATAATACAGTTATGATGCAGGATTCCTATATTTCTTGGCACTCACATGGATGAGGATTGTTGTTGTTGATGAGATCAAGAAGTCTTGAGCTCAAGATACATAGTGCTATATACAGTATGCTGGATACATGGATAATTACTCAAAGTTGCATTAATGGAGACATGATGATGATGAGCTCTTACATATATGATGATAGGTTGATACTTACATATGATTGATTGATGCAGATGAGGGATGTTCCCGTGTGATGATACATGGATGCTATATAAGATCATGCAGATCTTGATGATGATGAGATGACTGTGGTGTTTTCCACATATGATATAATGTGAATGATTTTATGATGATGTTCAAAAGGATGAGTTGATAGCTATTTACAGACATACCTTGTTACAAGTTGATGACATCTACATGGACACATACAGGTTGCTGATCTGGAAGCAGTTGATAAATGCCTATGGAGCAGATCATACTGTGTTGATGATACTTGCTAATGACTATCATAGTCTTGTCTCAGATATTTAGTCTCTATGTCATGTATTTCCTTTAATTATCAAGGTCACGTAACGACCTATCTTGGTTTCCCCACTATGCCTGGGATGGATGATGTAATGTTCTTGTTTTATCACGTGTAAACTTTTGATGTATCCCCACTTGGTTGGGTGGATGAGTCAATATTGGTATATCCCCACCAGGATGGGAGATGGATGTATGTATGAGTCTTTGGTGATAGGAAGGTCATTTTTGATGTATAGAGTCATGTTATTCTTGTAGAACATCTTTTTGCAAACCTTGCTTACAATCAGGGGGAGCATGAACAACACACTTTAGCAGAACAGAGATTTCAGCATGTACTCAGAGGGAGCATGGATATATTGGTACATCTTGGCATATACAAAGGGGGAGCTCAATCAGAGATTTCAATAGGTACTCAGTGGGAGTATGGATAGCGGAATGTATATCAAGGAAGAGAATATCTTGGTCCGCCCTTTGCCCTTGATGTCAAAGGGGGAGAGTGACTTGGTGTTGTTGTTGCGATCAAGTCCAAAGGGGGAGATTGTTGGCATTATGATGCATGTGTTGCACTTGATGGCAACCCACTTGTAGCAGAACATCTCACTTATATATAACTAGATGAATCTACAGAGGAGAGATCAGATGTGACAGAATACATGGGATGTAGGACAGCTCAAAGAAATCAGTTCAGATGTAATGTACAATGATAACTAATTATGATGAGAGTTCATAGTATGGGAAGTTAGCATTTCCATCAAGTCCAAGGGGGAGATTGTTGGCATTATGGTACAGGTGTTGTCCTTGATGTAAAATTACTAAAATGACAGATCTCAGTTTAGTCTCACAGAATGAAGAAAAATATATATACGCAGGTTCCCCTTGATAAATGCACGTATGCACGTGCTATCTACGATCAAAAGAGGCATATACGTATGCATGCACTTTCATGCAAATAAAAGCACATACGTGTGGGAAAACTTATTTTTGGTCCATGGTATTTGGTCCAAGGTATTGATTCTCTATGGTTTTGGACCATGGTATTGAGTAAGGCCTAAGACTATAAAAGGAGGAGAAGATCATTAGGCTAAGTCACTCAGAAAGTCTTGAATATTTGATGAAGTATGAGATCCAATATGTAGGTTATGGGTTCATGATGCTTTGCTTGATCTAAGCTAAGGAGGAATCTCAGCGGTTGATGGAGAACAAGATCTAAGGATAGATCGAGATCAAATTATTTGGAATGAATCATCTCTATATGGTTTGATTATGCTTCTTCTAGATCTGTACACTGACGCATGTAATGTTGTGATCTAGGTATAACTTAAGTTTGAAATAGCTGCAAATCATGAATGAATATTTACAGATGTATACGCTAGTTGACTTTGATAAAAACGTGTACATACACAGGTTAGATACAGGTAAGTAGCATATACCATATGAACTATGATGTTTGAAGTTACAGGTAGTTCTGGTTGTTGATGAGTTCTGGTGACTGTTTACTGGTGTCAGTATTATGCATATTCAGATTGGTTGATTGTGTTTAGCTTCAGTGTTGATGGATGAGATCTCATAATGGATCAGGATCCTAATGACTTATCTTTATGTGATATGATGGACGAGATCTGGTTGCTAACACACATATTGTCCTTGTATATGTAATGATCTGGGTATGTCTAAAGTCAGGAAGTGCAGCAAAGTTATAAGTAAGTAATTGATGACATATACGCTGGTTCACTTTGGTGAAGTTGCATATGCATGCTGTTTCAGCTCTTCCAAGTAGCGTATGCACTCTGATGCATGATTTTTGATGATACAGTTGGATCTGAACATTGTTACAGAGTTCTGTGTTCTACTTAGTGTTATGGTGACTACATTTTGTTGATAGGGTTTCAGTGATTCAGTTTTGGGTGATTCAGAGATTGATGATGCAAGTGGTGATTGATTTTGTGCTTCAATGATATTGATGGGTCCAGTATGAAAATTGGATGAAACGTGGCCTTCAGATTATGATGTTGTGTTCCATGAGTATCCAGTCTAAAAATTTATGAAACATGGTACCTGGAGGAAGAAAGAGAAGGTTGTAGCCTTCTGTAGGTCAGCAACTACGTACTAGTACATCATCTAGTAGAAGAGCTAAAGGTGGTTGTAGCTCCCTTCCAGGAGAAGCTGGAGAATGAGGAAAGGTTGTAGCTTTCTGCAGGTAGAAGCCTGCGTACCAGTACATCAGCTAGTACAAGAACTAAAGGGGGTGGTAGCTCCCTTCCAGGAGAAGCTGGAGAACGAGAGAAGGTTGTAGCCTTCTGCAGGTAGAAGCGTGCGTACTGGTATAAGATTGCTCCAGTACAAAAATATTGTAAAAAGAACTTTCTTATTAAAAGAAGATAGAGATGACTTGCAGCAGGTGGTTTTCACCCACATTGGGTTTCCACCTTATATCATGGTGTTCATGTGTGCTTCTTGTGTGTGATGATCTGTTCTATTTTACTACTCCTGTTTACTGTTAATATGGTTAATAATTTTCTGATGCACTCATTAAGGATCAACTAACTGAACCATAAGTTTATTGGATATACGCTTGTTTCACTACACACAGTTGCGTATACATGCGGTTTGCCTGAACTGAAGTAGCGTATATGAATCTTCATATGGAAATGAAAAAGTTATATTGATTTGATAATACTGATTCACCCCCCCTCTCAGTATTATTTCCAACAGTTCCTCTATGCGATATCACAACACCCATGATTGAAAAATCAGTGGACTCGAGACTTGAATTGGAAAAAGTAGATGAGAAATTAACAAATTTTATGTCTTGGCAAGATTTGAAGGAGGGTAAAGCTGCTAATATCCCACAAATCCAGGAATCGCATAAAGAAATTTTATTTACTGAATGGGAGTCTCAACTAATGAAGGCCGAAAGAGCAACATCCAGATGCATATTGGCAACAAGTAACCTGGTTGAATTAATCAATGACAGTCTATATTTATCAAATTTGATAGCGGAATGTTCTCCAGGTAAACTCCCACAAGTAAAATCATTACAACAACGGTGGAAACAAGAGCTTGAGGAAAGGGAAAAACTGATCGTAGGCATTCGTTGCTTAACATGGAAAACCTTTTGGTGCTTCCTTGTGAAACATATGGTCAGAGAACAACGAGGAAATGTCTCACTGATGCGATTAGCTACATGATCCTCGAGTTTACCGATGCCACATTCACAGCCCAGTTACACTCACGTATGAGTCATCCATCAGAACTCCAGCCGATGCTTGCCATTTGTCAGCTCCGATCACAAGATGACCAGCCAATACAGTGAACCATCTAGACCGACTGCAATAATTCTATTTTCAGATGAGTCCCATATTTTTATGTTTCAGTTATACCAACAAATAGCGTATTTTATTTCATAGTTTGTTAGTTTTTGTAGTATCTATAGACCCTTTCATGTTTTTGGAAAGGGTCCTCAATTTTTTGTATTAAGACTTAAATCGGAGGTTGTACTACTGTGCTTCCGATATATTTATTTTTATAAAAGATTGGACCTGAATTCTGAGTTTTGATACAGAAGAATTTTATGTGATATGCACTATTGCTTCTTATGAAAGTATTCTCAAGTTAAAAGGAGGATTTGAATGGGAATCACTTTGGAGGAGACCAAAATGCATATGGTACTACTATCTATGTCTTTGTTTTGCATTTCTATGTGAATTATCATTTATCTACTTTGTTATTATTGATATATGTATATGTTCCTACAACAATTATTTAGCTTATCACTTTTGAATTTTTCTGAGTTGTTATCTTCCATATATATATATATATATATATATATATATATATATATATATATATATATATATATATATATATATATATATCTATATATATATATCAGTGATATATAACAATTAGTGTGATAATGTTTTAATTATTACTTTGTTCAATTACTTGAACAAATTAATTATCATATGAGTGAATATTTTTATTTATGAGTAAGTCATCTTCATGTTTACTTGTTGATAAGAACAACCAAGAATCACACTACGAGAAAGGATTCCTGGGATAGATTGATTACATTTATATTTTTACATTTTAGAATATAATATTTATTATTTCCGTTAAATACTATAAACCAATCACCCATCCAACCCATATATTATTGGGAAATTGGTCCCATTATATCCAGTTGGAGCCACCACACCAAACGGAAAAGGAGCTGCTTTAAGGTCCAGACCAGGTGGTTTTCCCCGATGTTGATGTAGCGATTTTCGAGGCATCAACATTTTTGGTGCTAGAAGGAAGGCCTGAACTATGAATGGCGAGAAAATAAAAATTAAAAATCCATTCTGAGAATAAATCTCCCTCCACATCCCCTTCGATTTCTCCTTCACATTCTCAATCTCCAATTTTTAAGCGAGGAGTCGAGAAAACAACAACCACTACTGAACCCAAAAAAATATCAGATAAATCCACTCTTGAATCTCCTAAAGTCCAGTCTTTGATTAATGAACATCAGGGATTTTCAATATCAACACAGAAATATGAGTTATCTCAAGGTAGTGTGACTTCACAATACATTTCTTCCCATCCCCTTACAAGACTATAGAGTGAAAAGCTTGGTATTGAACCTACTGAATTCCCTCTGCCTAAAAGAAAAAGAGCAATGAAGACACCTGAAGGGTCTAATAGTGAGAATTTTTCATCATCATCATCCATTTCATCTTCTCCATTGCAAAGTCAACCATCCACTCCTCCACTCCATATATTTGTTCAGCAGGGTACTGGAACTTCAACATCGTCTTCCCAACCATCAGTGACTTCATCTGTGCTTTCATCTATTGGTAGCCGTACAATGGCATAGAGACCATGGAACAATCCGGGCACAGTCACAATGCCTGCACCTTTGAATCCATTGCCACCGCACCCTGAGAAATGGTTGCCAAAGTTTAATCCAGATATAGGTATACTGGTAGATGAACACATAAACAACTTTATGTTGTCAGTTAATTTAAAGGGAGTTACTAAAGAAGATGTGGTTGTTAGGATTTTTCCATATACCTTACAAGGAGCAGCCGGGTCTTGGTATTTCTCATTACCTTCAGGATCCATTACTAGTTGGAATATTTTCCAAGAGCAGTTCTTGACTAAATTTGGTGATGAAAAATCTAGAGCAACATTAATCAATGATGTTTCAAATCTGAAAACAGAATCAAGAGAGCCCATAAAAGATTTCAATTCACGATTTAACAAGCTCTTAAATAAGATTCCTACCACCTCAAAACCTAATGAAGAAGTTCTAAGTGAATGGTACATATTAGCTCTACCTTCAAACATAGCAATCTTTGTAGACAGAGCAACAAATCCCACTTTAACAGAAAATATGAAAGACACAATCGCTGTAGAAAAATGTATCATCACCTTAGAAAAGAAAGTTGCTCTTGAAGAACAAAAATCCAAAAAGGTTACTTTTAAGGATGATTTCAAGAAGAAAGTGGCCAAATATCCTTATCATATGGAAGGTCTCCAAAAAGTTCTAAAGACTATGTCAAATGAAATGGTATAAATCAATAAACAAGTAGCTGAGACCTCAACCAAGAAGCCATTTAGAAACTTCGAAAGAGCTGAAACAAAACCAGCTAATGTTATATCTAATGCAGAGTCAGATCTAGACAATGATAAGGAGGAAGAAACTAACTTATCATCAGAAGAAGTTGAGGAAGAAGAAGTTGCTAAATGTCTTGGTATGCGGGACTTCATTTTACCCAATTGAGATACTAAAAATAAACAGGAAGCTTTCCTAGTGAGTACCATGAGTAAAGGAGCCGTGGAACCTGTTCAACCTACTGCAAAGAATAAAAATATGGGTCATATTATTAAAGATAAGATTCCCACAAAGAAGTCTACATCAGTACCTACTCGAAATTAGTCAACATCTATAGATCCTCCCTCATCATCCAAAACATTGGTAGTCTCGAACTCTATGGATTACAATATCATAGAAGATATGAAGAAGACTAAGGAAAATATTTCTTTATTTGAGATTAGTAAGCTCAAACACCAACATAAATTAATACTCAAAGAATTAAATGTTGTGCCTTCTTCTCCCCTTCCAGACACTGTACTATCCAGGGCAGCTAATGGAACAGGGAAGCCACCATTCGATAGAGTAGAAGCTACTAATTCAGTTCTAATTGGAGATAGGTATAATTCCCATACTTGTCCTTTTCTCTTGACCTAAGAGATTTATAATAGAAATATGCATAACTACTTGATAGACTTAGGGGCTTCATCAAATATAATGCCAACTTCAGTCTATTCAAAACTGAATATTGAACCCCAAAATTCTGGAGTGCATATTCTCAAGTTGGATAGAACTAAGGTCCAAGTATTGGGAGAAACTAATTCAGTAATTATTAGGTTTTCAACTAATCCAAGAGTAGTTGAAAGAATTGATAATTGCTAATATTCCAGAGTTTTATGGTTTGATTCTAAGCAGAGATTGATCTGAGAAGCTTCATGGTTACATTTCTACCGATTGGTCTCACATGTGGCTTCCTTATAAAGGAAAGCCAAATCAAATTAAGATCGATCGGGAAAAGCATATGACACATACTGTAACAGAATTCGATCAGGAGAATCAGCCCATAGTGTTCAACAATAACATCCTTGGAAATTAGTCATCTGAATATTTCTTTGGTGATTTTAACGCTCAATCATCACCTTTCTCAGTTAATAGTTTGCATATCAAATAGAATTTTTTTCTCATACAGATACATCAAGGCATGTTAAGATTACTGAGAAAATCGTAAATAAAACTGTAAATGAACCTGTATTTTGGTCTTTATATTTTGATGGGTCAAAGTATAATGAAGGTGTAGGAGTAGGATGTATTTTAGTTAGTCCCGAAGGAGAAAAGACTATGCTATCTTGCAGACTAGAATTTGATTGTACAAATAATACTACTGAATATGAAGCCTTGATCCAAGGACTCTACAAAGTGATAGGCCTTAAGGTGCAATATTTGAAATTGTTCAGTGATTCTGAAATTGTTATTAAGCAAGTTAGGAATACTATACATTACCTTTCTAGTCACCTTAAACATTATCAATCTTTGGTACAAGATCTTATATCTCATTTTCTAGCGTTTAATATTTCTCCCATTCCTAGATCTTAGAATGCAGCAGTAGATTTACTAGGAAATGTTGCTTCTAAACTCCTTCCATCTGAGGATTACAGTCCTGATAGATTTGCAGTAGAATTACTTTTCAAACCATCGATTCCCGATAATGTCACTTGTTAACACCCAGGTTGTTCCCTATGACTCCCAAGGGAATACGGCCGGGGTAACCACTAACCAATCTTTGGATCACAGTTTCTAGCCAAACTGTAATCAGAGAGGGCTCTCTCTTTATGATTTGTCTCTGTTTTGATAGTGTTTTGGGCTAGCTATTATGCTCAGGTTTTTGGTTTATGTTTTGGTTGAAGGACTTCTTTCAGTGCTTTAAGTTGTAGTATTTCAGAGAGTAGTATATCATTGGGCAATGGAGTCTAGAGCTGTGAAATGCTTTGAAATGCTGGAGTGATGATGTTCAGACTGCAGGGCCTATTGAGTATCTCAAGCAAACAAATTTAAACTTAAGTGGTGATGCATGGTCAGCCAATAGAAAGCAATTAAGAATTCTCTATTAAGCTGGTGATGTGAAAGTGAAACATGTTGCACAGGAGCAAACTTGAATTCCTGAAACAAAAGTCACTGTGAAAGATATATTCTGAAAGTGCAGCAATTAAGAATTACACTTATCAAGATTATAGCTGAAGAAAAACACTCATTAACAACATAGATTGAACTCAGGGTATTGCATGAATAAGTCCTGAAGGTTATTCTTTTTCTTTGTTGCTAAACACTTAGAAATTAGAGACATATATGGATTGTAAAAGATTGAAACACATAACAAAGAGAGTTACAGAAACTTATTGTATTATGAAGTACACAGGAATCCTGCAGTTTTCAACAGACACCAGAGCGCATTCAACACTTCAGAACTCCGAGAAATTCCATCACTTTCTTTATTAAACTCTGAAAGGATTACAACTTAAGAAATTCTTCAAGAGAAATCAACAACAACCCCTGCAAGCCTGTGCGAGGGTCAAATATAGACAATCGGTTTACAAAATATCTGAGTGCTAAGTTATCTCAAAAATGAATACATTTACCAACTTTTCAAGATATTTAGATCAGAAAGTTATTACATCATTGAATACAAAGTAAATGCATCTTTATGCTTGTCAGAAGATATTTTGGCCTTTGGAGGCCTTCGAATCGGTTGGAGTGATCTGCATTAATGCTGATAAATGCGCTTTTGGAGCTGCTCTGCTGTAGCTTCTCGGCCTGGACACCTGTAGCTGTTCGTTTTGACTTGCTGGCCGAGACTTCTGCTGAGTTGGCTCATCTTTTATCTTCGATGCCTACTGATTCTTTTAAACTGTCCTATGTATGACAGTTTGTATTTTCTATGAACAAAATTTGTTGAATGGCAACCTCTTTATAAAATCGTTTGTATGGCCTTGGTCCACCATTCTAGTGTAGGTTGTTGATGCCTGAGAATTTCATCCATAGTATCCTCTGCCTCTGTATATTTGTAAAAATTGGGAGGCACCTCAAACAGGTGTTTGATTTCATTCATTATAAAAAATAAACTTTCTACTCTATTGTAGAGAGTCTGTCTTGTGGCTGGCCCTGTTTCCTCTGAGGTGCTGGGCTTCTCGTTGATCTGACTAGTGGAAAATGTATTAACCCTTTTGGCATACTGGTCATGTGTGAACAATTTCCCTGCGCTGTTCAGTAAGCTAGGGAGCCCTCTGTTTTCTAACACCTGAAACTTCTCCATAAACCTGTTCACCTCAGTCTGCATGTCCTGGGTTCTTCTCTCCAATGTCTGCACTAAGTTTCTCAGTGTGAGAACCCTCTTGATTAACTGAATGTGCTCAGTTCTATTTGAAATTCCCATGGCAGCCAACTGAGTGCTTGTCCTATTGTTAAGCACATTAATCATCCTGGTGGCTATCTCAGGCATGTTTCTTAGAGCAACTCTTGATCTCTGAATTTCAGTCTGTGCTTTTGGAATGAGGTCCAACTGCTCATGGATTGTTTCAATATATTGCCATTGCTC
This sequence comes from Pinus tabuliformis, assembly GCA_031772625.1. NCBI lineage: Eukaryota > Viridiplantae > Streptophyta > Pinopsida > Pinales > Pinaceae > Pinus > Pinus tabuliformis. The sequence goes on from CM062817.1 coordinate 428,175,730, forward strand.
ATTAATAGATTGGCCAATGTTAGCCCACAACACTATTTTAAGCTCAGCTACAACCTTATCTAATTTGAGCTCGTTTTCTAGCTCTTTGATCCTTTCTTTAAGGGCTTTTATCTCCCTGCCCTTTTCTGCCACAGACTGCTTTGATTTATCATATCTTTCATTGACCTTGGCTAGTTTTTCCTTGGCCTCATTCAATTCTGTCATTTGTGCTTCCAAGGCCTGGATCTCATTCCTCAGCTTTTGCATGTCCAGGCTTGGGGCCTGTTCTGTTGTTAGTGGTGCTGCTGAGGTGGATGTTGCTGCTTGCTCTGTCTGTTGAGGAGGAGGAACAGTAGGTGGAGCAGTTTCCTCAAGATTTATCACTTCAGGAGGAGGCTGGGAGGTCTGACCTTCTTCTCTTTGCTTCAAAGCTGCCTATAATGCTGCCTGTGCAGCCTCTGATTCTCCCAGCTTTTCTTGTGCCTGGATGAGCAGTTTATAGAGAGACACCAGCAAAGCTGTGGCATCTTTATCATGCCTTTGTTGAGCTACTTCATCTGTTTGAGGGTGAATTTTGGCTGGGAGTTTGATCTTTCACCTCAAAGCTGCCATATCTGCATCCCTCAACTTTAATATTTCTTGTATGCCCTTGATATCTTTGGGATCATGCCCAATCTCAATAATTATGTCTTCTAAGGACCTTATTCTGTTGTCCTTTGCTTGATATGATGCCCTTTCCAACTCAAGTTGGGCAGCTGTATTATTAAGGCTATTTTCTAGCCTGTAGTTATCTAATTTTTTGTCTGCCAAGGAAGCATAAACCATCTCACCTGTTCGTTTATGCAATTCAATTTTATCCATTGGGTGGATGTCCTTGGCCAGGACGTCAAGATTGGTTCTTAGGTAATCTGAAGGGGACTTTGGCTGCAAAGTAGTTGGCATGAAGTGACTCATGGTAATATTGCCCTCCTGGACATCATCTGCTGACATTAGACACTGCTGGTTGGTGGGAGCCATATTTAACAGATGGTTATACAACTGTATTTTTATGGGTTCATTCCTTTTCTTGATTTCAATGAACTGCTGCTTAATGTTTAGTTCACCCCCTCTCTGCTGGCTTGAGGAGCTGACTTCTCCTCCCACTGTTCTCTCTTGTTCCTGTTGGAAGGAACTTGCAGATGCCTCCAAACTAGGCGGGCCCATACCCAAAGATTGCCCTATAGGCATCTCTTCCTCTGATAGGGGATTCATCCTGTGCCTCTTCTCACCATGACTTGTTGATGTAGTCAAGGGAGTTTCTCTATCTCTTTTCCTGCTTACATCCTCCTTTTGTGGAGTTTGGAGGACTGAGGTTTCATTAAGTGCTTCTTGCCTTGGAGGTACTATGTTTTGAGCTTGCTGCTCAATGAGAATTGGGGCCTCAACTGCCCCTTCTTGATGTGTGGGCTGCTCTATGTCATGCTGCACTACTCTTTGTTGTGATTTCTGTTGTTGCTGTTGCTCTACTTGCTGTTGCACTGTTTCTTGTTGCTCCATCTCTCTATCTGCTTGCCCTTCAGTCATGGGAGGTGGTTGCTCTTGTTCCCCCTGCTTTCCTTTGCCTTTGCTGCTTGTCTGTTGAGTGTCCATGGCAGCTTGCTGATGTGTTGTTGAAGAAGAGGCAGCTGCTCCAAGTTGCCTTTGATAGGATAAGGAAACCTGTCCACAAGTTTCCAAGTCAGCCTCCTTTTGCAAATTCCTAGCCTCTCTCTAGTATCTGCTCTCTAGATATTGGCTCTTCTAGAGTGTCTTCTTTCCAGCCTAAAGAATTTGCATACTTTTCAATATGAGGCAGCCTAACATGTGAATAGTTACCCAATTTGTGTTTTATCCTCCTGAGGGAAATAAAATGATTACGGTCATAAGGGGACCATTTGAAACTGGTTTGCAATTTGAAACCCTCTAAGATCATATCTGCCTCCTTCCATCCCTCCTCTCTTTTGTTGTACAAAAAAGGGCCTAGTTGGCTCCTTACCTTCAGTTGTACCTTTTTGTTTTTGCTTTGGAAATGGAAGTAGTCAGTATATCCAAACTGCCTGAAGTATTCTAGGGCAAACAGTCTCATAGGGACATATCTTGGCAGCCTGTAAGGGTCCAATTCACAGCCATATACTCTGATCACTGTGTGGTGTTGGTAAAAGTACCAATCACCAATGCTGTAGGATTTGGAGAGATGGAGAATTCTCTGCATGTCATCGGTTAACCTTGGAGGAGGGACACCATACAACAATGTCATAGCTGGGTGAATGAACAGGTCTATAAATTCACAGTATGTGTATGGTGATAGAGAAACATCATGGAAAACTGAAGTCCAAAACACAACTAATCTTGGATTTCCCTGGGCATTAAGTTTCTTGAGAGGAATGGAGAAACTGTCTGGCTGATAAATCAAGAACAGGTGGTAGATGTAAGAGGTGTATCTGAACACCCTTTCCCTTGGTAGATTCATCAGCTGTTCATGGATCTTTTCTGCAATATAGGTGGCATAGTCATAGTGTACAACTGGAGGCTTTCCAGGAGAAAACATGGACATAATTGCCATTATAGTGCCATCCACATCCTCAATTCCCTTGTATCCCAGGACATAGCTGATCAAATCTACTAGCATTCTGCCCAGGTCATTCAGGTAGTGATATCCAATAGGAGGAGTCCTTATGGTTTCAGAGCTTTGCTGCACAAATAACTGGTTAATTTTGGTAATCTGGGCACTTGACAGATTATTTCCCTTCTTTATCAAATCCGACATGGAAAGAGGGGTCAATAGCCTTGCAGTATGGAAATGCAGCATCTCATTTATGGTTTCTGGGGTGATAAAGAACAAAACAGAGCCTGTAGGACTCAGAACAGCTCTCTGGCAAGGATCATAGCATTCCTGGCATTTGTGGATCAACACTGGGAGGGCATTGACTTGAGGGAGGTTGTAAATGGGCCAATTTGAGTCCCAAATCCCTAAAATATTAGCTCCATTAAGGTGTTGAGCTTTCAATTCATTTAGCATATGGATATTGAACTTATAACCCATGGGAAACCAATCTAATATATGATAGTCTACATCTCCCAGGGCTTTCCATGTTATCTCCCTATGAAGGGCATTCAGAGGCTGGAAATTCAAGGCTATTGGTGTCTCCATGGCTACTGAAGCTTTTGAACTGTAGGTGAACCGGTTTCAATCGGGCAGAACAACAGAGAGGAATGTTTTCTTGTAAAGGAAGTGAATTGTAAGAAACAGAAGGAAAATTGAATGAACAGTAGTTGAAATACTGTCTAAAGGATTGATAAAACAGTAGCAGGACTGACCAGGAGTATTTTCTGTGGTGAATCTAGTCAATTGAAGTCTCTAGTTCACGACTGCGCGAACTAGCTGTGAATTCAGCTTAATTTGTCAAATGTGGCTCTGCAAGAGGTTTATGACTTCACTGGTTGAAAATGGGTGCAAGTCATAGTGTATTTGATGGTGAAAATAGTGTTTTACAGTCTCTTAACAACTTGCTTGAGGAAATATGGATAAAACCAGGCTCATGGAATGATTTTGAGGAATACCTGGTTATTTCGCCGGTAAGAGTTGCAAATGCAGGTGCAATGGAGGCGCCGACGGTCTCGGAATTAGCTTTAACAGTGTGGCGTTGGTTTGAACGTGAGCGGCATGTAGAAATAACTAAGGTTTCTTTTGCCAAAAGTGGAAAAAACATGACATTTTGGCCTAAATATGGAATTTTGGCAATATTGGCGCGTTTTTGGGATGACGTCGGCATGACATCATCGGGTGGGGTCGGAGTCGGATGACGTCAGCATGATGTCACCGGGTGAGGTGGCAGGCTGCGATTGGTCCACGGGGATAGCGAGGTGGCAGCCATATCAGCGCGGGGGCGGACGAAGGAGTTGATGCGACGGCGAGGTGGCAGTGACGTGGCTCTGACGTGGGGGTGACGCATGCCCAACAAACAGGTGGTAAGCAGAAGAGCGGTAATGGTTTTCTCAGACCGCTTACAATACGGAGATGGTTTTGTTAAAGGACGACCCGAGAAGCTGTGAGGGCGACGTGTGGCAGAGGCCTGACGTCACCCTCTGACAGTTTCTCGGGTGCTAAACGTCGGACCTCGGGCCCAACCCGATATTCATAATAACTGTCCGATCAAAAGTTCCCGATCGGACGGTCGACGGGTTGATGAGATGATCGGACAATACGGAAGCGGAGAAGGATTAAAATAATGTATTTTTTGGGGGGCGCGCTTAGCGGGAAACCTTTGGAATATAGTGTTTGTAATGTTTTCCAATGAAAAAAATAATGCGGCCCTGACACTTTGGATAATTGGCAAAAAGTGGGTTTTGATATTATTTTGCGATTTTAGAGTGGGTATGGGTAAAATGGGTCTTTTTATAAGGTTTTCTTGGTAATTGAAGGCTTTGGTGGGCAAAATGAATTCAGAAGGGGGGAGGGGGTTAGACTTAGGTTCATCAAAGTGACCAGATGTCATTTGATCCCTGACAGAGGATTTATTGGCTATAATGCCAAGAGGAGGGATATTTATACAATGTTTGGGGTTTATACACCATGGTGTTATAGTACTAGGGAAAGGGTAATATAGGGGAATTATATAATAGAGTTAGGGTTAATATGGATGAAAGGAGTGGACGAGGGGAGATATCACTAAGTTTGCTGAAAATAACTTAGCTTAGGGAGTAGAGCAAAATGAAAAGAGTTTTAGACAAGAAATGTGGCTTCTAAGGGACTAAAAACCACCAAAGAACCATGAATTGCTTCATGAATCACAACTGATGAGGGGATATTAGTAATGAATGGGAAAGGGAATAGGTGGGAAGTTAGACATGCTTCTTTGCTTGCTGCAACCTGATAGAGAAGAGGACTTCTCCATCCATTGACTTTGCTTTGTGAAATAGGTTAGCACACCTTCAAATTGAAAGGAATGACACTTCTGCAACCCCATCTACCTACCCATCTACTTGCCTAGCATTTTTTATTTCTTCTTGGAGGGTGCACTTGGACTTGCAGACCCTTATCTGCCTTTTCTTTTCTTTGGCTTTTTTCTTTTGTTTTTCTATCTACTTCTACCCTTATTTCCTCCAAGGTCCCAGATTAAGCAGTTGGAATCCTTTCTTCTCTACCTAAACTACTTGTCTGCCAAGATTAAACAGATTGGACAGACTTCTTTCTCTATTCTACAACTGAAAATTCAAAACATGGCATGATCCAGATTAGGCTGTTGGACCATCCATCAAAATTAGAGTCCACATCAAGCTATAAGCACAGATTGTATTCTCTTGGAAAATATGTGATCTCTGCATCATCAAAGTAGAGCATATTTGGACCTTTTCATTGCCAATCATGAAATATGAAACCTATCTCAGAATGCAGCAGTAGATTTACTAGAATATGTTGCTTCTAAACTCCTTCCATCTGAGGATTACAGTCCTGATAGATTTTCAGTAGAATTACTTTTCAAACCATCGATTCCCGATAATGTCACTAATTGGCGAGTATTCAATCACGACGATGACATTTTAAATTTCCTAACTTTTGATAAGTCCTATGATGATCAAATTATATATGAGAGTGAACATGATATTCAAATGAAGCAAAGACTTCAAGAGAATTCTATACCTGAAATAGTGATCAAGCTGGAAGACCTTTATGACATCAAAGATAGGTTTAAACAGGTTACGAATTCAAAAATTCAAAGTTCTACTTTGAGATTTGAATTAATAAATCTTGGCACTAAGGCCAAACCACAAAATATTAATCTGGGATTAGGACTTACTTTAGAAGAAAGATTTGCATTTATCAGACCATTAAATAGATATAAAAATGTCTTCGCTTGGAATTATGATAACTTGAAAACATATGATACTTCTATCATACAACATACAATTTCAATGCTATCTAAAGAGAAACCAATATAACAGAAATTAAGGAAAATTAATCCGAACCTAGAAAGTCAGATTAAAGTAGAATTAAATAAACTCTTAAAGGCAAAGATAATTTTTCCTCTTAGACATTCAAGATGGGTTTCCAACTTGGTGCCTTTAAGAAAGAAAAATGGTGACATTAGAATTTGTATTGATTTCAGAAATCTTAATAAGGCTAGTCAAAAAGATAACTTCCCACTACCAACAATGGAGAAAACTCTTCATTCAGTAGCTGGTTCTAAATTAATGTATTTCTTAGATGGTTTTTTTGGTTATAACCAAATATTGGTTCACCTCGATGACAGACTCAAGACTACTTTCAGAACTAAACGGGGAACTTACGCCTATCAGAAAATGCCTTTCCGTTTAATTAATGTTGGAGCTACCTTCCAAAGAGAAATGGATATGGAATTCAAAGGTTTGATTAATAAGTCAGTAGTTGTATATTTGGATGATATTACTATCTTTTCAAAGAAAATATCAAATCATTTGGATGATTTGAAGTAGATCTTTGAACGCTGTATAAGGTATGGAATTTCACTGAATCCTAAAAAATCATATTTTGCTCTCCACCAAGGTAAAATCTTAGGATTTATTGTCTCGAAATATGATATTTACATTGATCTGGAAAGAATCAAAGAAATTTCTGATCTTCCACTTCCTCATAACAAAAATTCAATGCAATCTTTTTTATGTCAAATTAATTTTGTAAAAAGATTTGTTCCAGATTTTTCACAGATTGTTTTACCATTGCAACATATGATCAAGAAAAATTCAGTGTTCAAATGGGGGCATAAAGAAAAGGAAGATTTTGATTCAATCAAATAGTCAATCATAAACACCCCTGCATTAAACACTCCATATTTTTCAAAACATTTCATTTTATATACTCTAGCATTTGATACCTCTTTTGCAGTAGTATTGACACAAATCAATGATCAAAACTTGGAAGCACCGATATAATTTTATTGTTCAAATATTCAAGGTGTTGAGCTGAATTATTCTGAAGTTGAAAAGCAAACCTTTGCTGTGTTCAAATCCATTAAACACTTTAGGCCCTTCCTCTTAAAGACTCATACAAAAGTAATAGTTCCTTTTTCAGCAGTAAGACAATTACTAGTACAAAGGGAATTGGGAGAAAAGAGAGCAAACTGGGTTACAACTCTACAAGAATACGATTTGGATATTAAAACAACAAATATTGTCAAAGGTCAAGGTTTTTGCAGGTTGTTAGCAGGAGCTTCTAACATTTAGGAACATGGATATTCAAACAATATTGAAGAGATCAATGAGATAAGTAACATCAATCTTGAATCACAATATGCAGATTTGATATTTTATTTGAAAAATGGATATGCTCCTTCTAATCTTTCATATAAAAATAAACGTGCCATAAGACTAAAAGAAAAAAACTTCACGATTGTTGATAATGTGTTATTTAGAAGAAATTATGAGTTGATTTTGTTAACATGCTTGGAAAAGACTGAAGCGCAAAAGGTCTTGCAGGAATTACACGATGGTCCAACAGGTGGACATTTTGGAGCTGATACAACAGCTCACAAAATTATACATGTGGGGTATTATTGGCCCACCTTATTTAAAGATACCCATGAATATGTAAGGAAATGCAGAACATGTCAAACTGCCAGTGGAAGACAAAGAAAGCCAACTTTTCCTTTGCACCCAGTCAACATTGAGCAGCCCTTTGAACAATGGGGATTGGATATCATTGGAGAAAGTGTTCCTCATTCTTCCAAGTAGCAAAAGTATATCATTACAACCACTGATTATTTTACTAAGTGGGTAGAAGCAATTCCTTTGAAAGCGGCCAACTCTAAAGCAACCATCGAATTCATAGATCAGTTCATCATTACCAAGTTTGGTGTACCAAACGCTCTTGTTTTTGATAATGCATCTTATTTCTCTGGTAATTCCATACTTGAATTTGCTATCAAAAGAGGGTTCAAACTGAAGTATTCTGCAAACTACTACCCTCAGGGTAATGGCTTAGCAGAATCCACCAATAAAAATCTCATCAAAATCATTAAGAGAACTATTGATCAGAACCAAAAGAATTGGCATAAATCTTTAATATTTGCATTATGGGCAGACCGTATAACTCAAAAATCCTCAATAGGTACTTCTCCATTTAATTTGGTATATGGAAAGGAGGTTGTCATACCAGCAAACTTAGCACTCCCTTTCCTGGCCCTGGTGCAATTTATTGAAGAAAATCCCTCATCTTCTATTGAATTGAGACACAATCAGATCCATAAACTAGAAGAAGATAGGGAGAAAGCCAGAATTACTCACACAAACCATCACCAAATTATTAAGTCTTCCTTTGATACAATTTCTACCAGCCAAATTTTTTTACAAATTGGTGATATTGTTTTGAAATGGGACAAAGCTCACGAGGATAAAGGAAAACACACTAAATTTCAGAAAATGTGGCTATGACCATTTCAAATCGTTGAGAAGATAGGCCCATCAACATTTATATTACAAGAACTATAAGGAAAGAGAGATTCTCTTCCTGTCAATGAGCTTATTTTGAAAAAATTCTTCACTTGAGGAAGTAACCCCTTATTATTTGTAAATATTCAATTTTCAGCTATATTTGTGTGAATTCACTGTTTTTTTTTTGTTTCTTAGAAAATAAGGTTGTAAATAGCCTTATATTGGTCTTTACTATTATGAAAAATTTGCTTAAAGAAGATAGTGTTAATATTTACTTTTGATAAATGGAAGCTTTGAAGGAAAAGAAGAAAATTCTAGGAAATTAGGTATTATTAAACTCTGAAAACCCCTTTTTATTTTTGTGAAATCTTCTCTAAACTTGAAAGTACTGTAAATCATCCTAAGTTTTTAAAAAGCCTAGAAAAGGTTATCAATAAAAAACAAAGACTGATCCAAAGTTAGCATCTTCAACTCTTAAATTGTCATCCATCTTCCCTTAAGGAGTTAATCATTCACCCCATCCACAGAAGTTTATGATTTTTCAGAGTGTAGTTCTAAAATATGTTTGATAAGAGATAAGGGGTCTCATTACGAGCCTACTTACCATGATCATAGGGAAATAATTCAACTGACATTGCCAATATTGCATACCAAAACAGGGTAATGACTTATAATAATAAGACAAGGGGTCTCGTCACGAGCCATCTTGTTCAGTTAAATTACAACCAGTGAATGGCATTGTCAAACAGCTGGTCACAAAACCAGGACAATGGATTTTTATTTTTTAAACATAAATAAATGGAAAATTGAAAAAAAGAAAGTATGTGGAAACATATCTTTTTGGATTCACTCTTAGAAATTATACTCAGAAATGAATGGAAAAATGAATGATAAAATGGTTAAGAGGTAACCCTATCAAGACTATAAACGTTTGCTAGCAGCAGAGGCTCTACCCGTGACAATGGAGTCATTATATACGATAAATTAGAGAAATCTATTTGTTTTAATATTTATCACCCAATCAAGGCTTAATTAAACTTAGAATGTTTTTGTTTTAAAGACGAGAAAGAGATAGAAGAAATAGTTTTCATTATATTCAGAGTTCATGATTATCTAGTTATTTTAGGTTTTGTCTATACTATAAGGTTTTCATATTAATAAAGTTAAAGAATATTGCATTAGCTTCTCAGAGATAATTGTTTCTTCCAGTGAATCGCCAATTATTGTGCTAAACAACAACCCCCCATTTCTAAAAAGCTTTTACAAAAAAACCTTTAGATAGAAATGAGTCCCCTTAATAAACTTAGTAAAATTTTTCATTGAATAAATCCATATGCCTGGTATTAATCCTATCATACATGAAAACCTTTATCAAAAAGGCCCGATGTAATTGAAACATTATATAAAACCTTTTGAATAAAAGATAAAGTATTCCTTTGAAAAAACAATATAAATAATTCTCCATTGCGATAAAGCCATCAAAGATCGCATATCGCAATGAGAAAGGGATGCATAAAAGGGCTTCATCAAAACCTCCGATCTGATAAACGTAATCACAATTGGCAATCAGAGGTATCATATGACAAAGAACCAAAGCACTAGCCAATTCCCCAATTGCGATTCATAAATGAGGTGTGCATTTCAAGGACAGATCGTTAAGAGATATGGTTTGCAAGCATGTATCTTTAAAAATAATAAAGTAAACTAATCCACTTAAAAGCATACTTCCGCCTTATTAGAATTTTACTTTATCCCAATCAGAGTTATTGAGGCTTTCATTATAAACCTTATCAGTCGAATTCCCCGATTGCGATTGTATAAAGAAAGGTATGTATTTAAATTGAACTTCATTAAAAGAATATATATTTAAAGTCAATAAATCCAAACTATTCACTAAAAATACTCTACCTTATTATATTCTCCTTTATCGCAATCGGAGCTCTGAGACTAAAACGCTAAAATCATGCCTAGTGAAATCTTCCGATTGCAATTTGCGATTCATCGTTGATCACTGATCAGGGAAATCCAAAGACACACTTGAAAGCATGTGGCTGATGCGATGGGTAATTATTACATTTATTTTTATGATTGGCGGCTGCGACAGTTATTAATTTCACAGTTAAGGGTGAATCCTCCAAGGATTTCACCTGTGCTAATTCTTAATTACGTCCGAACTATCATATGTGAATTTCCTTAACTCTTTTCATTTCCTTATTTGCTTTCAACAGCAATATTTCTCTATTACATTTTCACTCGTCTGTGCAGAGTTGCTCTGAACTCATGAACCTAGAAAAGATGGGAAAGAAATCAAAGAAAGCTAAGGCCCCTGCCACTGTTAAAGAACCAGATCTAAGTAAGAAAGGATTGGTATCAGATACAATGTGACTTGGTCTAGGAAATGCAAGCTGGGAGAGTATTTATAATTTGATAGAAGCAGAAGAGCCTGAAGAACTTGAAGAGGAAGCTTCAACTGATGCCACAACCAAATCAGAAGGAACCCTGAAAGAATTGGCCTGTTCTTACCTACACAGAATAGCAGCACGGACCAAATTTATGCCATATCTTGATGTGGTTAGATGGGTTATTGAAAAAATTCCAATAAAAAACGGAAGATTTTCCACGGTCGATGGAAAAGTATTCAGGTCATTCAAACTAGAGTATCTCAGGCAGATGTATCATCTACCTTAGCCAGAAAGGCGCTACAACAAGGCATTTCTGGAGGTATTCGCGAAGGAACATGACATAGAGTCAGACCCGATTAGGCATTGGAGACATTTCCCTAATAAACACAAGCATGAGTCATCAGGTATGTATTTTATTGACTCATTAAAATCCCCTTATTGCTATGCTGGAGCTATGATGTGTAGACTATGGGGAGTTCATGCTTCTGCTAAATTCTCTATAGACATGGTCCCACTAATGGAAGCTGCATTTCATTGTTACGTTATGGATTGGGAAAATATTCTCTCTGATATACTAGCCACCGAGATATTAGAATATAGAAGAAAGAGGTTTGCAACTACCCGGGTCATTCCTCCTTTTTACTATAGTGCCTATATTCTCGACATCATTTGTTTTAATTCAGAATACCCTGTTCTTGGCTGGAAATGGACTCCACAGGATCCTAATCCTATTCATATTTATCACAAAGAACTATGGAAGGCCCATTACAAGAAGCATTTGTATAGAATTTGTAATGGTTTTGTTTTTCCTGTGTATTATTCTATATTCAATAAGCATGCCCCTAGGATATCTGAGGAAGCAGTAATTGACCTAACAGCAGTAGGAAGCTGGTTTGGAGAAGAGAAATTCACTTATGTAAGGCTTTTTGGCAGCCTCACTGATCCTCATGTGCTTCCTCTATATGTCCCTAATAAACTATTTGCCTAAGAATTGGCATATCAGATAATAATCGCGTGAATGTCAAAGACCCTTAGAGATTCCAAGAAACATATGTGGCCTACATTTCCCCTTTGGTGTGGCACTTTTACTTTGCATGATTATAAACATGCAAAGAAGGAGGGTGAGAAAATTCAGATGCTAAATCTCACAACTATTCCAAGGAGGCAATATGACCCTAAAAAGGGTTGCCTATGATGTTACTTCTCAGGCTAAACTTACCAAATTTGATCATGAAGAAGATATCTTTGATGACTTGTTTTCTTCAGTAGAACTATTTTTCCAGGTTAAAGGATTGGCTGCTACTAAGTTGGGAACAAAAGGATTAGACAAATTCAACAGGCTCAGGGCCAAAAGACTGCAAACCTTGCCTTTGGATTTGTTAGCTACAACCTCAACAGTTCAACCACAAGGCTAGAGTGAACAAGAAGCTGCTAAGAATGCTCCTAAAGTGGAAAAATTTCCTGATAAGGAAAAAACACCAGAACAGGAGCAGAGGCAAGAAACAGGTAGCAGACCTCTTGATTCAAACATCTATGTTGACCCCAAACTAATCAAGGAATAGCAAAAATTTGACTCTATCATAAGCAACACTGAGAATATCTAAGGATTCACGACACCAGAGGTGTCCATGACACAAAAATCAGTAGTTAACATAGCTCCGATTGAAGGAACAAGCGGCCCACCCAAGATTCACAAGGACATAGAAATAATCCCTAAAAATCCCTCTGATGAAATTGTATTGTAGGTAGAGGAGATACCACCGTTGGATGTCTTCTTCAGCCCTAAGCATAGGGTTGTAATCAAAAGGCAAAGGAAAAAGAGGAAAATTTATCACTCTCCTCTTTTGACTTCCCAAACAGAAATGATGAATGTGGCATGGAGGGAGGAAGTGAATCCTTCCGAGGACCTAACCAAACATTCGCAGTATGCCAGAGCATACACAAAGGCCACCATGGATAAGGCATCAGAGGTCAGTAATTTATTAAAAGAAAAGGATCAAGCAATTAGTCTGCTTGAGGCACAGTCATAGGAAAAACAACAGAAGATAGAATAACTAGCACAATAGCTAACAACATAGAAACAATTTAATAAGCAGCTGAATGAGCAGTTGGTCAAAGAAAAGCAAAGGATTGATGAGCAAGCTATTCATAGGCAACAAGACTTATCTCAAGCATTGAGAAAATTATAGTTGTTAAATGAACATATAAGAAAATTAAAAGAAGAGAAAATTGCTCAAATGACAGTTCAGATGGAGTGATTCAAGGAATATCCTCAAGTAGGAGAATTTAGAACTGAGGCCATAGAAATTACCAGGGCATTGTCTCAACAAATTAACCTACTATGTCACAATATTTCATTAGCAGTTCCTCTATGCGATATCACAACGTCCATGATTGAAAAATCAGTGGACTCGAGACTTGAATTGGTAAAAGCGGATGAGAAATTAACAAATTTTCTGTCTTGGCAAGATTCAAAGGAGGGTAAAGGTGCTAATCTCCCACAAATCCAGGAATTGCATAAAGAAATTCTGTTTACTGAATGGGAGTCTCAACTAATGAAGGCCAAAAGAGCAACATCCAAATGTAGATTGACAACAATTAACCTAGTTGAATTAATCAATGACAATATATATTTATCAAATTTAAGAGCGGAATGTTCTCCAGGTAAACTCCCACAAGTAAAATCATTACAACAGCGATGGAAGCAGGAGCTTGAGAAAAGGGAAAAACTAATCGCAAGCATTCACAGCTTAATATGGGAAACCTTTTGGTTCTTCATTGTGAAACCATATAGTCATAGAATGACGATGAAATGCCTCACTGATGCGATTAGCTACATGATCCCCGAGCTTACCGATGCCACATACACAACCCAGTTACACTCACGTATGATTCATCCATCAGAACTCCAGCCGATGCTTGCCATTTGTCAGCTCCGATCACAAGATGACCAGCCAATATAGTGAACCATCTGGACTGACTACAATACTTCTATTTTGGGATGAGTCCCATATTTTTATGTTTCAGTTATACCAATGTATAACGTATTTTATTTCATAGTTTGTTAGTTTTTGTAGTATTTATAGACCCTTTCATACTTTTGGAAAGGGTCCTCAATTTTTTGTATTAAGACTTAAATCGGAGGTTTCACTACTGTACTTCCGATATATTTATTTTTATAAAAGACTGGACCTAAATTCTGAGTTTTGATACAGAAGACTTTTATGTGATATGCACTATTGCTTCTTATGAAAGTATTATCAAGTTAAAGGGCTGGATTTGAATGGGATTCACATCGGAGGAGACCCAAATGCATATGGTACTACTATCTATGTCTTTGTTTTGCGTTTCTATGTGAATTATCATTTATCTACTTTGCCATTATTGATATATGTATATGTTCCTACAACAATTCTTTAGATTATCACTTTTGAATGTTTCTCAGTTGTTATCATCCATATATATATATATATATCAGTGATATATAACATTTAGTGTGATAATGTTTTAATTATTAATTTTTTCAATTACTTGAACAAAATAATTATCATATGAATGAATATTTTTATTTATGAGTAATTCATCTTCATGTTTACTTGTTGATAAGAACAACCAAGAATCGCACTAAGAGAAAGGATTCTCAGGATAGATTAATTACGTTTATATTTTTTCATTTTAGAATAGAATATTTATCATTTCCGTTAAATATTATAAACCAATCACCCATCCAGCCTATATATTATTGGGAAACTAGTCCCATTATATCCAGTCGGAGCCACCACACCAAATGGAAAAGGAGTTGCTTTAAGGTCCGAACCGGGTGGTTTTCCCCAATGTTGATACAACGATTTTCGAGGCATCAACACCTCCATAGATAGATATTGAACTCGTGGACTAAAAACAATTTGCATCGCTAGGTAATCAATTAGTTCCATGAAAATATCACCCCTAGAAACAAAATCCATTTAACAATTTACTTCGATCAATAAACCTATATGATTATCATGGATATAAGAGCCTATTCTCCCTTCAATTGCAAATCACCTAACCTTCTTTTCTGCACTTGCTAATCCGTTCTTCCTGAGGAATTCACATACTTTTTTCAAGTTCACACTTGACAGTGTGACTACCTTCCCTCTTGACAATGCAAAACAAAAATCCCAGCGTGACTACCTGCTAGCTTGATAATGCAAAACAAAAATCCCAGCGTGACTACCAGCCAACTTGATAACAAAAAAAATATCTTAATTTTTAAAAATTATTTGATGCAAACAATATTCTATGACAATTGTAACCTACTTATAAATTATTTTGTGAAGACAAAAATTCTTAATTTTTATAAATTATTTGATGTAAACAATATCCTAAATTTTTGGTAGAGTATTCTAGCGGGCTTGAGAGAACCATGTTGAAGGAACTATGAAATATGACTCCATAAATTTCAAAGTGGGTAAGATGCAAATAAGATTAGAAGATGGGTGGATTACCATATGAAAATATTAAATTCACACCCTAAACAAAGAAAACTTCATCCCCATAAACTAGATTATTACGAGTCATACTTGGCATTTATGTATCCACTCCAAAGGAAACATGTCTAAAATTACCTAATAGTGGAAGAAGTGGAGATAATCATGAAATGATAGATGAGTAAGAATATACTATGCATTAGAATTCCATTTTCGATGATGTTTTACTTCTGCTAGATCAATATTCACAATTTATGCCAACCATTCTCACGCACTAACAAATATCAATCCTTTTTTTGGTAAAGAAGTATATTTACAAGCTAATTATTTATTTAATGTGATAGTAGAAGAATCAAACTTAATTTACTAAAAAATATTAGTGGGTTTAACAAATAGATATTGGTTTCAAGTTGAACAGATAACAATAATAAAACGTATAGTAGTTTCAATTGCATGGAAGTATGAAACTTAAGTGTACCAAAGAAAGTGAGTGAGCCTAATGGATATGTATTGGTTTCAAGATAAATAGATAGTAGTAGTAGAGAAACTAGTGCCTCCAATTGTGTAATAATGGTTGTTGGTTTTTATTAGAAGTTCAATTCTATGATTTCATAAGGAGCAACAACATCATTTCCCCCTTCGACATTTTTATTGTTGGGGGCATTGGCTTTATATATTTTAAAAGTAACATTACGAGTTTAATTTCCACCATTACATGGAAGAAATCATGTAGCAAGGATTCTAAGATTTCTTATAGGATTTTTAAAATCTCAAGGGGAGAGGTTGAGGATGGGAGTCAATTGCAGAGGGAATAAATTGTGCCATGAGCCCAAAAAAATGATCGCCTCTCGCATATTACTGGAAGTAAACATTCCTATTTTGAGAAGCTCATCCTTCTATTCAACGTTGAAGTTTACCCCATCTTAGGTCCAACATAGTTTGGGGCAAAAAATTTCTAAAATTTCAATATATATAAATCTTGTATTATACCATATAAAATCTATTTCAATACTTTTTTCTTTAATTTTAAATACAAATCAATTCATTTCATTATGATTATATTAATATTATATATAATATTATGAAAAATAATCTAAATGAAATATAATATATATGATATTCATTTTTATATTATGTGTTATTTATTCTTAAGTTATAAATAAAATCAATTCGAGCATACATAAAATAATATATTACATTTATTATATTATATTATTTGACTTTTATATAGTATCTTAATTACATGTTATTATATAATTTAATTGTATAATTTAAATAATATAAAATTTAATTAATAATATGTTATACAATTAAAAAATTATGAATTTATATTTGTAAATTCATTTAAGCTATTTAAGTACAAGGACAAATGCATTTGTTCATTGATAATGAATTTTTCTTGAAAAACTCATTTTTATTTATAGTCACATCAATGCAATTTTTTTTTTATTTTTTTATTTTTGGCATAACTTTTCAATTGAATTTCACCATGGTTACATGGATTTTGGTTGAAAAAGTGAATTTCAAATTCATAAATATTATTTTATTAGTTTAGCTATTATTTTATTATTTCCTTAGGAGGCCCATTTTAGACCTCAAAATTCCCCTAATAATGAGATGCAAAAAACATAAACAATATTCGATGCAAACTTGGACACAAAAGAGGATGCAAATATGGATACAAAAATGGAAGCAAATGTGGGTTGCAATAGTAGGCACAAGATATGGCACAAATTGTGGCACAAAAAAAGTGGATGCAAAAGTGGAAGTGACAACAGACACAAAAAATATGCAAACTTCGAGGCAAGACAAGATGCAATAAGGGGTCTAAAAATGGCTACAAACAAGTGTGCAACAAGAGAAACGAAATTGGATGAAAAATATGGTTGCAATAGAAGTAGATGAAAACGAATATACAAAATAAGACACAAAAACCAATGCATAAACCAAACACAAAAGTGGATGCAATATTTGATGAAAATATTGGATGCAAAAGACGATGCGAACATGGATGCAGAATTAGAAGCAAACGTGGGTGCAATAGTAAGTGCAAAACATGGAACAAAAAAAGTGGATGTAATGATAGATCCAAAAAAAGAAGAAAATGAAGATGAAAACGAAGATGCAAAAAGGGATGCAAAAGTGGGCATAAACATGGGTGCACAATGGATGAAAAATAGGATGCAAAAGTAGATGCAAAATGAGACACAAAACCCGATTCAAATCCTGACGCAAAAGTGGATACAAAAATGGATGCAAAAATAGAACTAAAATTAAATGAAAACCTAGATGTATATGAAGATGCAGTCGTGGATGCAAAATTAGAAGAAAAAATAGGAGCAAAGGGAGGTGCCAAACTAGGTGAAAATTATGGAACAATAAAATTGGATGCAATAGTGGACACAATAATAGATTCAAAAGAGGATGTAATTATTGATGCAAAACAAGATGCAACAAAAGTAAATGCAAAAGTAGATGCAAAACTAGACACAAACCTCGATCCAAAACTTTACGCAAAGGGGATGCAAAAATGGATGCCAAAAATGATTTTAAAAAGTATGAAAAAAAGGATGCAAGAGATGGTGCAAAATTTGATGCAAGTGTAGGTGCAAAAGGTGAAAGCAACAGATGATGCAAATGTAGGTGAAACAAAATTAGGTGTCAAACTTGATGCAAAACATGGTGCAAAGGATGCCACAAAATTTGGCATAAAACGTTGTGTAAAACTTGGTGCAAAATCTATTGCAATATCTGGTGCTAAATTTGGTGTAAGACTTGGTGCAAAATGCGGTGTAAATTTTGCATCAAGTTTTGCACCATACTTGATAAATGGACACAAATAGCACCAAAAATGGGCTTTAGATGAAAAAAAGGAAGCAAGAAGGGATGATAATCACAGGGTTTTGTTGTAGTGAGAAAAGGAGAAAAGAAAGAAAGTAGATAAAATAAGAAAGGCTAAGGAGGAAAAGAGGAAACAAGATGAAGAAGAAGAGAATCAGGCGGAAGAAGAAAGTAAGATATTACATGATGAATAAGAAGCCATGTTAAGGGAATAGGCTCTCCAAGATCTGCAAATAGGGCTAGGGATAGAAGATCAACTAGACATAATTGCAATGGATATCGATCCAATTCCACCAAATCATCACAAAAATCATAGGAGGACACTTTCTAGTGACAGACATGAGAATCACATAAGAAAATAGGAAGAAGGTGTTCAACCTAAATAATTTTAGGTTTGATCACATCTGTTATAGACATTTTTGTGCCTAACAGCATAAAGCATGAAATGTCAATAATTTGAGGGATCCAAAGTCCCTAAACATGTTGTTCTTACCCTTAGAGGAACAAGGTCAGCAAACCACAACACTAAAAATCAGTTCTCCACCTGAAAACACTCAAAAACAAGCTGTTTCTGGATCATGTCAATTGCTCCACTGAGCATCTGCGCTGAATGTCAACTGCTCCACTCTGTACCTGCGCTGAATGTCAAAACTGATGAAGGCTACCTGCGCTGGGCGAGATTGGCCAAGTGGCACAGTCATTCTGCAAGGTGTCAATTGCCCAGGAAGCTTCCAAACTGACACTTGGGTCAAAGAATTCGCCTTGTGATGAGTAAGAGGGTCTTGATCTCCAAGTGGAAGCAAGAATCTCCAAGTGGACTCAAGAACTGAAGATTAACTAAAGTGGGAGAGGACACTAGTCAACTTCATGCCAGCCTCAAGATGACTCATCCTTTCTCCAAATCTCCTATATATAGAGCTCTCTCATGAGGTCTAGGGAGGCTGGAATTTTGTACAAGTAAGGAAGTGCTGTTGGTTTGTGTATAGAACTATTGGGTGATTGCTTGAAGGAGGTGAAGATAAGATTTCTTTCTGCTGGGAGGTGTTGCTAGATTGGGCCTATTATGGTTGTAACCCTCTCAGAACTTTACTTCTTCCATTAATAAAGTATTTGAGGTTCTTTTATATGCATGTGTCTTTATGGTGAATAGATGCTTGTATATTTTATTTATGCTAATCCCTGAATCGATTATGGATGTATGTTTCTTGTAGTTTCATTTTCTTGTGCTTTTACAGGATCTTTGTGTAGCTGGGCCGGTGAAAGAGCAAGGAGCTAGGAGCAAGGAGCAAGGAGTGAGGACTGGATCAACTATTAAGCGCAAGATAACAGTTAGTAGATCATCCTTCTCTTCTCTCTCTCATCTCATAAAGAAGTAATCTTGAGTAGCTTTGCATTCAGTTGTTGCTGAGGTACTATCACCCTTAGAGTGGGATAGGGTCATTCCATTTTGGATACTTTTCCCAACAACAAATTGGCGACTTCGCTGGGGATCATATCTTGTTGGTTGATTGTGTTTTTGCTATTCATTTCATAAACAAAGGGAGTACCGAATCGAACTGTGTTTGAATCTTTCAAATACAAAGTAGAGGGCAGCTACTCTAGCTCAGTTTTTGGGCAAGTTTATGATTTGAAGAGCTGATCCACAAGGACTCTAATAAGCTCTTAGTGATATCTTTTCATCTTCCTTGTCATCCCTTAGTGTGTCCTTGACTGATAGCTTCTGATTTGAGCAAAAATTGTGAATTTTTGAGAAATCTGTGACCCAAAAACCACCAGAAACGAAAGTTTCGTTCTCCAGTGCTGGCTGTACAAAGGTTGTTTGCATTTCAGCGCAGTTCCCGAAGGGGCTACCTGCGCTGAAGGTCAAACAGGCAGTGTTCCACCTGCGCTGGACCAGTCCTGCCTTGTGCTGCTGGGGTTTCCTGCTGCTTCTTGCCTTGTTTTCACTCTTGTTTTTGTTGTTTGTTACCAGTCAATAGGCCTATTTGAAACCAAATTTCCTTATCATTATTCTGCCTCGGTTGTATAAAGAAACTGTGTTTGTTCTTTGTGTATTTCTTATACATTTACAGTTTCCCATAACGAAAGTGAACTAGTCTTGTTGTGGCCTCTTAGATCTAGACCTGTGATAAAGTGTCGTTTTGATCTTAAGAGTTAGTTTGTTTGTTGTTCATAGCTGATTGAGCTTTTGCTTTCGTCATATTGGTTTGAATTTATATATTTCTAGTGTCGAAACAAGTAAATCTTAAGGTGTCTTTTGATTTTGGACAAGCTTGTTTGCTTTCACTTGAAATTGAATTCAAAATTATACAACAGCTTTCTTTTTGCATTTCACCAACATTAAGAAAGAGAAAAGAAATACTTGCATTGTGCATATACATCATGACAGTTTGCATGTCGATTTAGGAAAAAGTGCATTAGTGTGTGCTCTATGATCTGTGTGAAAAGGTGTTATCTTTCTTTTCCCTCAGTAGTTAAGGTTTTCAAAGTTGAAAGATTGAAAAGCTTGCTTATCATCTTAGGCTGCATTTAGGAGTGTTATCATACATCTCGTGGTGATCCATAAAGGCAAACTGCTAAACAAGATCAACCTTAAAATAAATTGAATTTACATAACAACGCATTGAAACATAACGCAAACATCTAGAGGTCTAAGCTAGAGACGTGTTCCGGCGTCGTTAAACGTGATATCTTAGCGTTGAGTGGTTGGGTGATTCCTCCACGGTGAAGCGATAAGTATCAATATGGACTTGTGCTCCCACGTACCGTCGCGTATATATTGGGAGACCCCTATAGGAACAAAGCCTTTATCCAATAGGAAACCGTGTCGGCCGCCCTACTGATCGCAATGCAGTGAACACAGCATTCACAAAGATCGACCACCCGTACTGTAAAACGTATTTTGTGGTTTTGCGAAAAGTTTGGCACACCCTCTGCCTAGAACTCCAGAGCAGTTTCTTTTGGCCTTTTTCAAACTCTATAACTGAAAAAGTCCATCCGAGCATTTGTCACTTCGAGCTCGTTAAAACATCGAAGGAGACTAGAGTCATCTTTAGCTTTTTCTCGACTCTTAAAAAGTGAAAAAGAAAGTTGTGTCTAAGCGTCGTTATAAAATTTATTTTAAACGCAACATAATCACCTCCTATTCCTGCGTTGATCTTAAGTTGAGAACATGGAACGCCCCGACCAAGGAACTCCACATGATGGAAATCCTAGTCCGTTCTCCTCTTGGGGAGAAGATGATGCGCCCCACATGGCCACATTGTCGCTTCCAGGACTGAAAATTGGCCTGCCTATTTGGCTTTTCTCAAGTAATGTAGTTCAGACCACCATGGTTCTTGAATAGTCGAGTCAACAGTTAGATTAGTCTAGAGCTGCCCACCAGCCTTCTACTTCTTATAACTCTTCCTCCAATCCTTCATCTTCGCAAAGGAGAGCCGGCAAGAGCCAGGCTCCCATGGAGAAGAAGGAGAAGAAGAAGAAGGAGAAGAAGAAGAAGGAGCCTAAGGCGACTGGGGGCAAGCAAAAGACATCTGACAAAAACCCACACACAGCACAGACTGGGCCTAAATCGCCATGTGTCATATGTAGAGGAGACCACTTCCATAGAGATTGTCCCAGTATTCCCCGGATACTAAGGGACTGGTCCCCTTGGTTGCACAATTCGAGAGCATCAACCTCTGATAGCCATGTTGATTGCTTACCGTCAACCAACGAAAGTGAAGGTTCAAGACGAAGAGGGGGAGCAAGATCCCCCTGCAGACTGTGTGAAGGCGGTCACGCCATCCACCGTTGTCCCTTCTTAGACGAAGCAAAGAGATTTTTGGAAGATTGTCCGGTTTCACCGGTAATACTTCCTCCTGGATACAAAAAACGCGTGCCAAGTCCTTCGTTGGTTGAAAATACAGCTGGACTGCTCAAGTGGTCAGCTGAAGCGTCAGTCATTGAAAATGAACCTACTGAATCCAGACCAGACGAAAGTCTAAAGGTCGATACAGCAGTTGACCCGGTTCTTCCTTCAGAGGTTTCATCATCAAATGACACCGTCACTGAAGATTCATCTTCAAATGACACCCTCACTGAAGAGAATAAGGATGACACCATCCAGATTCTTTTCATCAACACAGATTCTGATGAGCATCAGGGCAATGCGCCCATTCCTTTATCACAGGAAGGAACATCGTCAGGATCGTATCCGGCCGTGTATTCGGTCCCACCACCAAGCAACCTGGTTGTGTCTTTTGATTGGAACCAACTAGGCAGACCCCGGTTACCAGCTAGTATACCATTCAGAATCATCGTCCAAATTTATAGAATGGTAATGGCTGGAACTATCATTGATGAAGGGGCATCTATGAGTATCCTTTCCTCTATTGCTTGGAAAGCATTGGGTTCCCCAGAGCTTTTGCCTGAGATAAGAAATCTCTTGGGTTTTGATAAAGGAAGCAGTCGACCGTTAGGGATCCTCCCCAATGTACCTGTTACATTGAAAGGGAAGACCGTTCAAATGAACGTGATGGTCGTTCAAGGACCCTTGGATTATAACCTACTCCTTGGACGAGACTATATATATTGCATGGGAGCTATAGTCTCCTCACTCTTTAGAGTAATGTCTTTTCCACACGAAGGAAGGGTGGTCAAGCTCATAGACCAACTTTCATTTCCGGGATCACGAATCGCAAATAGTCAAATACCAACCCTCAATGGTCTATTCACCCAAGAAATGTCTCCAACCCCAGTCCTCCTTCCCGATGAGTGCGAGTGATTCGGAAAGATAGGACTAGAACCCAGGGGGCATGCATCCTGGTCTGCTTCGGGCAGAGGAAACCTTGGGTATAAAGTAGAATTTCCGCGAAGGAATATGACTAGTCTGTACCCCGTCCATGGAAGGAAGAGTGGTTGTTCTAGAGCAGGATTCTTTTGTCAAAGTTATGTGTTTGATGATTTCTAGTCATTCACCTTTATCTAAATAGGTAGGCTACCAAAGAAAGAGATTCTTTTGCGGCAGCAAATTGTAACCATCTTTGGGTAAAAGGCAAGCCTCACCCATTTAAACTAATGTTTTAGAGGATAAGTAGGGGCAGCCTCCAAAGAAAGAGATTCCTTTGCTGCAACAAATAGTAACCATCTTTGAGTAACCTAATGATAGACATCGCCGAAGAAAGAGTTTCATTTGCGGCAGCAAATAAAACCATTTTTTGGATAACCTGAAAGAGGCAAGCCTCACCCATCAAAACAAATGTTTTGAAGGATAAGTAGGGGCAGCCTTGAAATTGTACTTTATACCTAGGGGCATGCAAACCTTTCGGAGTATAAGCAAAGAGCGGTCATTGATCGTCTCCTAACTTGCATAAAGAAAGGATGTGGAGCAAAGGTCAAAAATTGCCAAATTTGGAGCATAGCTTATGTGAGGTGCAAGCTCTATAAAAATTAGAATCTTGCAGGAAGACATTTCTTATCTTATGACTGGTATATCGAGCAGTTTTACTGCGGAATTTATGCTCGTTAAAAAATAGAAAAGCGAGATCCGAGCAGTTTTAGCGTCATAGTTCATGCTCGTTAAAAAATAAACATAAATTTTTGAGCAAGTTTAAGCTCGTTAAAAAATGAACTTCCCGGTAAATAACCATTGTGATCGTAAATTTATTAGCCATAAAAATCCTTGGTCGTGTTTTGCACCTGCCACCTCCATTTCATTTGGCCAATCGTTCACCTCCATATGATTGTTTACCCATTTTGAGGAACAGCTGCGAAGAGTGATTTCACTTAGCCATCCTTGTGACACTGCCGTGATTGGAAAATTCCAATCTGTACCTGGAATCTGCTACTATCCCTGTTTATCACTCGTTCCTCAAAAGACGAGTCTTCTTTGAGCTCTTTTCTCCTGACTCGTAAAATATGAAAAGTTTGCCGAGTTTTGGCCTTCCAGCTCGTTAAAGTGACCGGAAGAGCTATCCCTCCTCTAGATTTTAATCTTTTTGGACCTGAGGGATTATTACACAAAAAGGTCGAGCGCTTGTTTTATTCGGCTCGTTAAAGTAATCAAAAACTCATCCCTTTTGTATTGTTTTATACTTTTTCGGACTTAAGGGATTAGATGACGAAAAAGGAATTTTGGAGTTAACTTTCTGTACCTTTTCAGACTCTCTAAAAATGAAAAGGATCGAGTTTTCCTTGTCGTTAGACTCGTTAAAATGATTAAATAGCGACAAACTTGTCTTTAGACGAGAACGAGTTTCCCTATTGCTAGGCTCGTTAAAACATAGCGATGGGCTTGCACGAAGGGCAGGTTATAGAACAAGCATATGTTATCCTCCTCAAGCTTGACAAAAATAAAGAGGTACTGGTCAAAAATGACTGGGGAAAAATTGGGAGAACCTCAAAGCTTTAATGGTAGCAAGTCGCTCTTGAACATGACACTTTGTCCTCCGTATCACATCGGGTTGGGTTGTTTCATTCACCGGTCTCATCACCATGGTCCTCGCCAAACCATCCACATTTGGGGTAATGCTACCGATCCATCACATCAGTGTCGTTATATGTTCAAGAGATGTTGTTCAGAAAGAGTCAACCATGTCCCATCCACTGCCATACATTATCCTTCATCCACCCATGATCGCCACCCTGAATCATATCTCACAGATTGTTTTCACCTCCACTAAAATCATTAGCTCCGTTCCGTGTCACTGATATGGGATTCATTAAGGCCCTCCTTTGACGGATCACTTCTTGTCGACTTCAGCTCATTATCCAAGAAGTTGATCTAGGAACAAAACCCCCCAGTACTTTGAAGCTTGCATGCCTCAATGGCAAGTTTCTCACTTCCGGCGACAGGTATACATCAATGACCTTCGACCAGAAGATTTTGCGTGGTGTTTGACGCCAAGTCCTTTATTCAGACCACGTGAATTGTACTGCAGTACCTTGAGGGTCATTGTCATTATTGGTGATTCCTCTCGCGCTTGTTAACGGTTTACATTATTGACCGGTAATCAAGCGATGTCTTTCCATGTTCGACTTCAGCGCAATTCTCATATGGATCGACTTGTACTTAGAGTGAAGATCGAATGAGTTTGAAGACCCCGGATCTAGTTTCATCCATCCGGGCTGTGATATATATATTCAGGATATAAAGACATTTGTTATGTACATCATTGCAGCAGATGATCATCCTACTCAAAGGATGATAATTTCAGCAGAGAATTATCAATCTACCATCAGACGATCGTCTGTTCTATGTACCAAAATGAATTTATAACACTGAGCATGGGAATGCCCGCCTCAGCTAGATCATGAAAGCAGAATGAAAAATAATGTATTGTATTGTATTTTATTACAGGGCACCTCTCAGCGATTGAATGAACTTCGGATCCTCCTGATAAAGCATTTCACCCGATAAACGACCTCATACTTTAGGGGGCAACTATTATAGACATTTTTGTGCCTAACAGCATAAAGCATGAAATGTCAATAATCTGAGGGATCCAAAGTCCCTAAACATGTTGTTCTTACCCTTAGAGGAACAAGGTCAGCAAACCACAACACTAAAAATCAGTTCTCCACCTGAAAACACTCAAAAACAAGCTGTTTCTGGATCATGTCAACTGCTCCACTGAGCATCTGCGCTGAATGTCAACTGCTCCACTCTGTACTTGCGCTGAATGTCATAACTGATGAAGGCTACTTGCGCTGGGTGAGATTGGCCAAGTGGCACAGTCATTCTGCAAGGTGTCAATTGCCCAGGAAGCTTCCAAACTGACACTTGGGTCAAGGAATTCGCCTTGTGATGAGTAAGAGGGTCTTGATCTCTAAGTGGAAGAAAGAATCTCCAAGTGGACTCAGGAACTGAAGATTAACTAAAGTGGGAGAGGAGACTAGTCAGCTTCATGCCAGCCTCAAGCTGACTCATCCTTTCTCCAAATCTCCTATATATAGAGCTCTCTCATGAGGTCTAGGGAGGCTGGAATTTTGTACAAGTAAGGAAGTGTTGTTGGTTTGTGTATAGAACTATTGGGTGATTGCTTGAAGGAGGTGAAGAGGAGATTTCTTTCTGCTGGAAGGTGTTGCTGGATTGGGCCTATTATGGTTGTAGCCCTCTCAGAACTTTACTTCTTCCATCAATAAAGTATTTGAGGTTCTTCTATATGCATGTGTCTTTATGGTGAATAGATGCTTGTATATTTGATTTATGCTAATCCTTGAATCGATTATGGATGTATGTTTCTTGTAGTTTCCTTTTCTTGTGCTTTTACAGGATCTTTGTGTAGCTGGGCCGGTGAAAGAGCAAGGAGCTAGGAGCAAGCAGCAAGGAGTGAGGACTGGATCGACTATTAAGCGCAAGATAACGGTTAGTAGATCATCCTTCTCTTCTCTCTCTCATCTCATAAATAAGTAATCTTGAATAGCTTTGCATTCAGTTGTTGCTGAGGTACTATCACCCTTAGAGTGGGATAGGGTCATTCCGTATTGGATACTTTTCCCAACAACAACATCTTAAGTAGAATTTTGGATCACATAAAGAAAACCTATTTGACACTGCACATGTTGCCAATGCAGATCACCAATGAGAGACTTCTAATGGCATAGATAAGGAAGGATACTATCACCATGGCATCAATAGGTACAACATTCTCTTATACCATTAAGAGGGATGTAATAGATATAATAGAATAGATGAAAAGGAAAAGTACACAAATAGCAAATTAGGAACAATAACTCATGTTGTTCAAGGAGGAAACTAGGACAAAGTAGCAATAGAGCATCAAGGTAGAAGACTATAGAGCATATGCCTCAGAGGTGCATGAATCTTAAATTCCCTAGTCTTATAGGTGTACCATTTCTTGTGGATTTTACAAAAGATATCAACTAAGATGCTACCCATGTGTGAGCTAACTAAACAAAGAGGCTTGACTAAACTACAAGGAGTACTAAAAATTATTTCTTAGCTAGAACAATCACTAAAAAAAATATCTTTAGGCCATAATTGATGTTCCTGCAATTGATGCATGGAAGTTACTTTATGAATCCATAGTAAACAACTCAACTATCAAGACTCAAGAAAAGATAGAAAATGAAATATCTTAGTGAGTGGCCTAGTATGAACAACATTACTCCTTGGTAAAAAGTATCATCAAGATGAATAAGATGCCATCAATGGGGAATCAAGGATATTCCATAAAAATGAAGAAATATATATGGAACTAGATGAAATATTGAATGCAAAATAATATTCCTTTAGTGTGTGCACCATTGAACACACTAATGACAATCTCAAACAACATCAGGTATATTTTTCTAAGTAGCACACAATGTTGAATTCATTTATGATTTCATTAAACAAATATGTCCCAATGATATCCTAGAACACAATGGAATGTGATGTCACTATGGAGAGCTTGATGTCTAATAGGATCTTAATGACCTCTTCTAACTATCAAATATGGGTGGCATAACTTTAGGAAATCCTAAAGATCCTACTTGAAGACCTAATCAAAATATAATATTAATGAGTGTCATGGTTGAAGTGTATTAAAAAATTTATTTATTTGTTAATTATGAGAATATGAACAATTGTAATTGACCTAGAAAGAAAATGAGCAGTCATAAATGAAAGTTACTGACTCCCACTTATAAATATTGTGAAACATTTAGTGAAAAGGATACTTATTTTTTGAATTTTGGTTCCAATTTTCTAAATTTTTCCGTAGTTGTGATTTTGAGTACTTTTTATATACCTATAAGCCAAAGTTGGGAGGCTTGTATTTATGCATTCACTACTTTAGTATTATGAAGCCTTAAGAGGGCATTGTTTGAGTTGTACGATTTCATGCATCTTCTCCTTGTTCTTTGATTTTTCTTGAATAGTTCTTGTATGTGTGTACTTTATGGGATATAGATTGCTAGATTATGGACTATTTTGTGGATTATATGGTTTCTCTCACATGATTACTTCAAGTTTGTACCTTTCATTCATGAACACTTATTATATCAACATTGTAGTTATTCTAGAGTTTTTCTAGTAAGTTAAGCATTCACTATTGTCTTGAATCTCAACTAACTATTTTGTTGACTTGCAGCTATATGTTTTTTGGCTCGTCACTTATTTCTTCCTCTATATCTTTCATTGTTGGCTATCTTACTCTTTTCATATTCTAGTGCATTAGAGAGCTTTAGTTTAGAATTTTCACACCATTATTGTGATGATTACCAATATCTCACAACATTCGCAAGAAACTAAGAATGGTTACCTTTCCAAAATTCAGATGGCTATCTTATCCCAAACAGTGTGAGTTCTAATTGGGACCTCATATTAGAGAGAGCCCCTTGCCTATTGTTAGGTCATTTATCCTTGTAAATAATTAATTTCACAGTAAAAGGAGGGCCTGAAGTGAATGACTAGTAGAATTAGTTATTATTACGAAGAAAACCTTTCAAGTGAATAAAACCATACCTAGCCTCTCCACATTCCATCTACTCATACTAATAATTTTGAGAGAGAGACAAGCTGTGAATATGTTGTCTCTAAGTAAGAAAAGAACAACCTTCCCAATTATTTTTATACATTATTCCCCTACTAAAGTGAACTCCATTATAAATATCTCTCGAGCTTATTCTAAATTATTAAGAAGGCTTATTTTAGTTCCTCTCCTTCCAAAGAAGAAATAATTGAAAACACTAGTCACCAAGCACGAAATCTTAGTTGATTCTGTCAAGGATTTAATTGAATAGGCCCTTAAGTGTATTTACAATGATTTCTATCAAATCACTCCAACCCTTTTTATCTTTCCCCCATCTTTCCCCCATTCACTCATGCACCATCTAGTAAAAATAGGGAAACCAGTCATTATCACCATCCCAACTCCTCCTTGTTATTTGAAGAAGAAATTCATTAGGGAGGCATACCATTTATAATGGCCATTCAACATCAACCTCAATGGAAATTACAATGAACCTTAAACTTTACATGCTTGATGCATGATTTTCAAAAGTGACTATAAAGGTTGCATACCAAATTTGATCCAAACAATGCTACCTCACTCTAGGACCATCTTAAAAAAAATTACTTTTCTTTGCAGTTAATGAATCGATAACATGAAGTTGTGGTCTATAAATTATTCCCATATGCATTGAATAATAAAGCCTCAACATGATACAACAAATTTCTTGTTGCTTCCATAATCAATTGGGATTCCTTTGAAATCTTTTTTGATGGGAAATTTGGTGAAGAGATGTTACCCACTTCTCTTTCAAAAGAGTTGATTGCCACTAAAATGGAAAAGAAAGATAAGGCTAAAGACTTCAATTAGCGCTTCATCATATTTCTAAATAGGATCCTTGTTGACTCTCACCTTGTTGATACTCTGGCTATTGAGTATTACACCTCATACTGACACCTATCCATAGCTATATTTGTTAAGGGAAAAAATAATACATTGACGCTTACCCTTCAATAGGATATTAAAGTTGAAAAAGATATGTTTTTCCTTTCTGGAATATGCCTAAAGAGGAACCTAAGTCTAGTGGAAAAAATCCTATGATCTTGATTAGGCTAGCTAAAAAGGAACCCACCAATATAGATACTATGCTTGTTAGGGATTTTATATGTCGTTCAATTCCCTAAGTTTAAATTTTCATCCTAATTTCGTAAACTTTGAGTTGCAATGCATTACAGTTGAGATGTATATTTACCCTATGCAGACTTAGTATGAATTTAAGTGCAGATTAAATAAATATGTTCCTAACAATCACACCAAATCTTGTTGAAGTGAGGAAACTGATTTAATTATACAATCTGAATTACTAATAATGAAATCTATTTGATGTGCACTACCCAAATTACTATCTCATTCTCAATTATGGCACATATAACTCAAAAAATCTTCAAGAAATAAGATTGGAAACTATCAAAAGTGATGTTCCAAAATCAACCTAGCAACCAAGTTCATTTAAAACCAATATGCAAAATTAATAGCCAGGGTGTTATGAATCAGAAGTAAACTCAAAAATGTATTGCAAAATAACTCAACTATTTCCTCTGTAGTATTTCATTCAAAGAAAGCTAATAATATGAACACATAACTTATGGCTTCCTAACTCAAAATCAATCTAAAAAATTAAATAAAACACAGTTTTGATTTATCTAAGCAAGTGAATAAAAGTAAATCTGACTCAAGGCTCACTAGGAAATCAAATAAATGACATACTAGTCATTCAAATGATCAATACACTACAAATCAAATAATCATCATACTGTAATTCGAATAACCAACACACTGTAAATGATATGAAATTCTCCAAGCATTAACACTCTCTACTTCATCAATGAATGAAACATTGTTCCCAAGCAATTCCCACAAGAATTCAGACTATACACAAGCTATAGGAGTTTCTTTCCAACAATATATGGATCCACATATGATCAAAACACTTCTATTCAAAACAGGGGATTCAATGTAAAATATAAGAATTTGTTTATTAGAAATTTGTTCCAAACTGAAACCTTCTTCTTTAGCGTTCAAAAAATCGTGAGAGAAATCAAATAAGTTGGTAAATGTAGAGTATACTTATAATAATGATACTTAAGCCTGCGAAAATTCAATAAACATTTCACTGGTTATCATAAATTCAGATCTACGAAAGAATCAAATTAATTTTAAGTGCAATTCTAAGTACGAAAATTCTTGGAAATTATGAATGAAAGATAGTAAATATTAAAATAGAGTTCTACGTTGTTATAGAAATTTTTGGGCACTGCAAACCCAATCATAAATTTCCATAAACCAAAGGCTCCGATGTCCCTAAAAGTTTTGTTCCAACCCCTAAAAGAACAATGTCAACTGATTACAGCCTCTCCCAGAAGTTCTCCATGAAAAACTACTCAGAGCTGGTCAAAACTGGACCATCTCACCTGCTCCATGGTCAAAGTGCATTGCATCCCACCTAAATGCACGCAGGAAGTGCGATGCATACCAAAAAGACCTTCTATGGGGTGTGATGGGAGAGAGTGGACAAATGGCAGGGTTAATCTGCGAGGTGGAGGAACATGGAATCTTCCAGAAACTTCTCCTGTGACACTTGCCTCTCTGCATTTGCCCAGGGATGAGCAAGAGATCATCAATCTCCAAGTGGAATCAAGAACTATCAGAGAGAGGACACTAATCAAATCTCAAAAGCTGACTCACCCCCCTTGCAAACATCTATATATGGATCCCTCATCCCAGAGATCCAGGAGGTTGGAATTTTGCATCTTGTAAGGAAGTGCTGCTGGTTTCTTGGGGTAACATCATAGTGTTGGGTGATCTAAGCTTTTCATGAGGTGAAGAAGGGATTTATTGCTGAGAGGATGACATTGGGTCAGAACAAGTGGTTGTAATCCTCTTTGCTATTCTTGATTATTAATAAAGCTATTCAAGTTTTCCTCCACATTCTTGTATGATTGATGCTATATGCATTTGTGTGGTCAATGTATATCTGGTCCTATATTGTTTATGATAGTAGATCTATGTTCTTGGATAGTGTTATGCTACTTTGATTCTACAGGTGCTCTTTGAAGTTGGGTAGACGAGGAAGCGAGTGGCAAACATCTATCCGAAGGGAGAGGAATCAAGCAAGGAACCAAGCACATGACAGAGGTTGGTCTCCTTTATTCCCCTCTTATCTACTTCTCATAAAGGAAAACGAAAGTGGTTTTAGTTTGTTTGTTTCTAAGGTAGCTACCAGCCTTAGTGGGCCTAGCAGCTCTGCATAAACACTAGATTTCCCGATAACAAAATGGTGACTCCGCTGGGGAGTGAATAGATTGTTTGTTTGTCTATATTTGTTTGCTTTATAAACTTATAGACAGAGCCTGAAGTCAAGTCAGCTAGCCTTCGAACTGCATTTTCTATGCAAGTGAAAAGTAGGTCAATGCTGCTTCAGTCTATCTCCGAGTTATGTTTATGAATTGAACAATCGATTTACAAGCTCTCTAATTTCCCTTGTGGTGGCTCTAGTAACCTCCTTAGATCTACCCCTGTGATTTATTTACTGATTACCACTTGCTCGGACTAAATCCTTGAACTCAGCTGCAAACTGTTACCCAGAACCTAGTTGAAGTCACGTCCATGGACCATCGCACTGTCTCTTCTTTGGAATCTAGATGCATCGCACTTTCTGTGTGTAGTAGGTGCGCTACATCTCACTTTCCCTGTGTTACAGGTGCGCTGATCAGACAAGACC
Source organism: Pinus tabuliformis (assembly GCA_031772625.1). NCBI lineage: Eukaryota > Viridiplantae > Streptophyta > Pinopsida > Pinales > Pinaceae > Pinus > Pinus tabuliformis. The sequence goes on from CM062817.1 coordinate 428,208,062, forward strand.
TCTTCTGTTCTTAGATTTTGGCTTTTGTGTTCACTCTTTTCAGCTCTATTCAGGAGTTTTGCTGTCTGTAGTTAGTATACCTCTGTTGGAACCCACTTCCTTACCATTATTCCGCCTCCATTGTGCAAAGAACTGTAAATGTTTTTATGTATTTTGAGCCATTTTCAGTTCTCTTTAACAAAGAAGTAGCGTAATTGAACTGTCGCTTCTTGATTTGGAAGTGTCGCAAGTGTCGTTTTCAGTCATAGAAGAGAATCCGATTGTTCTTGATAGTCGATTACACTGTTACTCTTGTATTTAATTTGAATTAGTATTTTTTCAAGTGTCAAAAGAAAGTTTTCAATTCCAAATCGCAAAGTGTCGTCATTGTCTTCATTTTGTCTTGAAAAGAAACTTGTTAGTAAAGTCGCTTTAAAATAATTCAGATTTGCGCTTAGCTTTCTTTTTATCATTCACACATTAAGTAGGCTGAAAACAAATACATGCATGTGCATTTGTATTTAGACTGTTTGTTGGTTTGATTTAGGACAGTGCATATAGTGTGTGCTCTCTGCTTTATGTTGAAAGAATATCATCTCTCTTTCCTTAGTAGCTAGGATTTTCATTGCAAAAAGAAGATTAAACAATTGTTTATCATCTTAGATTGCATTTTAGGAATTGTATATCTACATCATGTGGTGAACCTGAAAGGCAAATTCCTTAAGCAAGATCAACTGTAAAATAAATTTAATGAATCTAAAAACGCTTTGGAACCTAACGCACAACATTTAGAAGTCTAGGCTAGAGACGTATTTCGGTGTCGTAAAGCCTGGTAACTGTTGTTTTCATTGCTGGTTGGGTCATTCCTCCACTTTGAGATGATAAGTTCTAGTACAGACTTGTGCTCCCACGTATCGTCGAGTATATATTGGGAGACCACAATAGGCTTTATCCTTTATCCATAGGAAGCCGTGTCTGTCGCCCTATCGATCGCATTGCACTGACCACAACATTCGGGAAGATTGACTGCCATGCCGTAAAAAGTATTCTGCAGTTTTGTGATTGGTTTGGTAATCCCTCTATCTAGATTCCCAGAGCAGTCTCTTTCGTTCCTTTTCAGACTCTTTAAAGGAAAAGGTCCATTTGAGCACTTGTCACTTCAAGCTCATTAAAAATCGAAGGTGACTAGAGTCATCTTTTGTTTTTTCTCAACTCTTCAAAATTGAAAAAGCAAGTTGTGTCAAAGCGTCTAAAATTTATTTTAATCGGAATAAACATCACCTTTCCTACGTTGGTCTTAGGTTGATAAAAATGGAGTCCACCAACGAAGGATTTCCCCTTGGAGGAAATCCTAGTCCTTTCTCCTCATGGGGAGATGTTGGTGCACCCCATATGGCCACATTGTCACTTCCAGGATTGACAATCGGCTTGCCCATATGGCTCTTCTCGACCTTTGTCATTCAAAACACCGTGATTCCTGAACAATCAAGTCAGCAACTAAACAATACCAAAGTTACCCCCCAACCTTCTACTTCATCCAGTTCTCCCTCTCCTCCTTCCTCTTCGCTTGATAAAGCTGGTAAAGCCAAAAATCAAGTAACTCAGAAGCAGAAGAAAGAGAAGAAGAAGAAGGAGCCAAAGGCGAAAAGGGGTGACCAAGCATCGTCTAGCGAAAATCTACACACTGCATCGTCCAGGCCTAAATCGCCATGTGTCATTTGCAAAGGAGACCACTATCATCGTGATTGTCCTTGCATCACTCGGATCCTAAGGGACTGGTCTCCTCATTTGCACAATCCGGTGTCATCAACCTCTGATGATCATGTTGAGAATACACCGTCAACCGGTGTCCCTTCTTAGAAAAAGCTAAAAGAGTTTTGGACGACCGTCCGATTTCACCATTACAGCTTCCTCCTGGATATAAAAAGCTCTTGTCGAGTCCGTCACTAGTTGAAAATTCGTCTGACACGCCATTGTGGTCGACCTAAGCGTCTATCATTGAAGATAAACCATCTGAATCCACACCACATGAAAGTCAAAAGGTCGAGGCGGTAGTTGACCCGGTCTTGCCTTCATAAGGTCCATCTTTGGATGATACAGTCACCGAAGAGAAGAAGAATGACACCGTTCAAATTCTCTTCGTAAGCACAGACTCCGACGAACATGGGGGCAGTCTACCCGTTCCTTTACCGCAGGAAGGAAGTTCATCAGAGTCGTATCCGGCCGTCTATTCCGTCCCACCTCCAAGCAACCTAGTTGTTTCCTTCGATTGGAATCTGCTAGGCAGACCCCGTTTACCGGCTAGTGTACCATTTTGAATCATTGCTCAAATATGTAGAATGGTCATGGCCGGTACCATCATAGATGAAGGGGCTTCTGTGAGTATCCTTTCCTCAACTACTTGGAAAGCGCTTGGTTCACAACCACTTTTGCCTAAAATGAGAAATCTAACAGGCTTTGACAAAGGAACCAGTCGACCATTAGGGATCCTTCCCAATGTGCCGATAACATTGAGAAGGAAAATCATTCACATGAATGTAATGGTAGTCCAAGGAGCCCTGGATTATAATCTACTCCTTAGACGCGACTATATTTATTACATGAGAGCCATTGTCTCCTCACTCTTTAGAGTAATGTGTTTTCCGCATGAAGGAAGAGTGGTCAAGCTCGTAGACCAGCTTTCATTCCCTGGTTCACACATAGCAAATAGTCAAATACCATCCCTGAATGGTCTTTTCACACAAGGAATGTCTCATCAATCCCTAGTTCATCCACCTGATGAGCGCGCGTGATTCAGAGGACATGACTGAAACCCAGGGGGCATGCACCCTGGTCTGTTTCGACAGGAAAACCTTGGGTATAGGGTGGGTTTCCGTGAAGGATATATGACTAGTTTATGAAATTAGAATGGAATAAGAATCTTTCGTCAAAGTTATGTGAGTGGAGCCAGTTGTGCCACTCACCTTTGTTTATTTTGGTAGACATCGCCGAGGAAGTGTTTTGCCTGAAGTATGGATAGAACAATCTTTGGTAACCTGGAAATTTTTCGCTATACCTGGGGGCATGCAAACCTTTTGGCGTGCAAGTGAAGAGTGACCATTTATTTTTTTAAATTTGTAGGTCCTCTAACCCTTTAAACTCGTAGGATTGGTTGTTTCCTAACTTGCATAAAGAAAGGATGTGGGGAAAGGCTTTGAAAAAATCCATTTTTTAAATGAGATATCCTTATTATATGATTGGATCGAGCAGTTTTAACGCAGAATTCAAGCTCGTTAAAAAATAAACATAAGCAATGAGAAAATGTTCCCCCAAAGTTTAAGCTCATTAAAAAATGAACCAATTTCTAGTAAATAACCATTGTGAATGCATTATCATCAACCTTTTAAGCCTTGGTCGTGTTCTCATCATCACCTCCACTCTATTTTGGCTGATCATTCACCTCCATTTGATTTTTTACCCTTTTTGAGGAACAGTTGCGAAGAGTGATCCTGTTAGCCATCCTTGTGACACTGTCGTGATTGGAAAATTCCAAACCGTACCTGGAATTAGCGGCTACCCAAATTTATCACTCGTTCCTCAAAAAACGAGTCTCCTTTAAGCTCTTTTCAACTGACTCGTAAAATATGAAAAGATTTCTGAGTGATTGGCCTCTCCAGCTCATTAAAGTGATCGGAAGTGCTATCCCTCCTTTAGTTTTAATATTTTTGGACTTGAGGGATTATTACATAAAAAGATCGAGCGCTTGTTTTGTTCGGCTCGTTAAAAGTACTAAAAATTCATCCCTTTTGTATTGTTTTATACTTTTTCGGACTCAAGGGATTATATGACGAAAAAGGATTATTGGAGTTTTCTTTATGTCCCTTTTCAGACTCTCTAAAATTGAAAAGGACCGAGTTATCTTTGTCGTTAAACTCATTAAAACCGAATAGCGACAAACTTGTCCATACAGACAAGAACGAGTTTCACTATCGCTAGGCTCGTTAAAACATAGCGATGGGTTTTCCCGAAGGGCAAATTATAGAACAAGCATATGTTATCCTCCTCAAGCTTGACAAAAATAAAGAGGTACTGGTCAGCAATGACTGGGGAAAAATTGGGAAGAAAACTTGAAAAAACTTTATTGGTATCAAGTCGCTCTTGAAGATGACACTTTCACTCCACATCCGAGTCGGGTTGGGTTGTTCCGTTCACTAGTCATATCACCATGGGTCCATCACACCATCCACATTTGGGGTTAACACTACCAATCCATAATGTCAGTGTCACCGATATGTTCAAGAGAATTCGCTCAGACAATTCACCTATGTCTCATCCACTGCAATAAATTTACACTCCATTCTTTCATGACTGCCACCTTGAACCTTATATCACCAGATCGTTTTCACCTCCATTAAAATCATTTGCTCCATTCTGTGTCATTGATGTGGGATTCACTAAGGCCCTCCTATGACAGATCGATTCTTGTCGACATCATCTCATTATCCAAGAATTCGATCTAGGAACAACGCTTTCAGTACTTTGAAGCTTGCATGCCTCAATGGCAACTTTCTCACTTCCGGCGACAGGTTTACATCAATGACCTTCGACCGAAAGACTTTGTGTAGTGTTCAACGCCAAGTCCCTTATTCACACCACGTGAATTGTACTGTAGTACCTTGAGGGTCATCATCATTATCAGTGATTCCTCTCGCGCCTGTTAACAACTTACATCATTGGTTGGTAATCAGGCGATGTCTTTCCATGTTCGACTCCAGAACATCTCTCACATGGATCGACTTGTACTTTGAGTGAAGATCGAACGAGATTGAAGACCCTGGATCTAGTTTCATCCATCCAGGCTATGATATATATTGAGAAAAATAAAGACATCAAATGTACATCATTACTGCACAAATAATCATCCAATCCAAGGGATGATGGCTCTACCAGAATCATCAGTGTGCACTCAGACGATTGTCTATCTTATGTACATGAAAATGAATTTATAAAGTTGAGCATGGGAATGCCCGCCTCAGCTAGATCATGAAAATATTATGAAGATAATGTATTGTATTGTATCATATTACAGGTCACCTTCCATCTTGAAAAAACTTCGGATCCTCATGATAAAGCATTTCACACGACATCAAAAGATTAACGACCTCATGCTTTAGGGGGAAACTGTTATAGAAATTTTTGGGAACTGTAACCCCAATCATAAATGTCCATAAACCAAGGGCTCCTAAGTCCCTAAAAGTGTTGTTACAACCCCTAAAAGAACAAGGTCAACTGATTATAGCCTCTCCCAGAAGTTCTCCATGAAAAACTACTTAGAACTGGTCAAAACTGGACCATCTCACCTGCTCCATGGTAAAAGTGCGTTGCATCCCACCTAAATGCACACAGGAGGTGCGATGCATACTGAAAAGCCCTTCTATGGGGTACGATGGGCGAGAGTGGACAAATTGCAGGGTCAATCTGCAAGGTGGAGGATCATGGAATCTTCCAGAAACTTCTCCTGTGACACTTGCCTCTCTGCATCCGCCCAGGGATGAGTAAGAGATCATCAATCTCCAAGTGGAATCAAGAACTATCAGAGAGAGGACACTAATCAAATCTCAAAAGCTGACTCACCCCCCTTTCAAACATCTATATATGGATCCCTCATCCCAGAGATCCAGGAGGCTGGAATTTTGTATCTTGTAAGGAAGTGCTGCTAGTTTCTTGGTGTAACATCATAGTGTTGGGTGATCTAAGATTTTCATGAGGTGAAGAAGGGCTTTCTTGCTGAGAGGATGACGTTGGGTCAGAACAATTGGTTGTAATCCTCTTTTCTATTCTTGATTATTAATAAAGCTATTCACGTTTTCCTCCACATTCTTGTATGATTGATGATATATGCATTTGTGTGGTCAATATATATCTGGTCCTATATTGTTTATGATTGTAGATCTATGTTCTTGGATAGTGTTATGCTACTTTTGTTCTATAGGTGCTCTTTGAAGCTGGGTAGACGAGGAAGCGAGTGGCAAAGATCTATCAGAAGGGAGAGGAATCAAGTAAGGAACCAAGCGCAAGACAGAGGTTGGTCTCCTTTATTCCCCTCTTATCTACTTCTCATAAAGGAAAACGAAAGTGGTTTTAGTTTGTTTGTTTCTAAGGTAGCTACCAGCCTTAGTGGGACTAGCAGCTCTGCATAGGCACTAGATTTCCCGATAACATACGTAATGAATTCAAAACACATCTCCTACTTAACGAAAAATATTAGAGGACTCAATCAAGGTTTTTTGTGGGCACTTGCAACAAACTCCAACAAGCCAAACTTAATTCAATAGTTTAGAGATCAAGAAAACATGATTTCTGAGATATATGTAGAAGGTTAGACAATTATATTAGAAAACTTCAATAGAACATAAGTCTGAGAGTTTCAATCTTAAACAAAACAGAGTCGAATGATATTTTGTCACAATCTCCTTGTCATCGATTCAGTGTATGCATTTATATGTGTAACTTCTCATAAAAACACAAGGGTTTTTTAAAGAATTCATGCTTACAAATGGTTACAACAAAATTATTGAGGAAAGAAAATAAATCTGTGATTTGGACTAAATTAAGCTAAGCTCAATCCTGAGAATCACTTCATGAGATCATAATGAAAATGTTCCATTTGTGACACTAACTTTGGAGCAAGGAAACTAACACTATGCTTATGAAGAAGGGAACTATATTCAGATGTCGACAGTTGACTGGTTGCTTAGTATTGAGCCTTAAATAGAGTACCTATTTCACTAACAAACTGAGTACAGAATAACTGCTCCAAAATTGTTGCTTGATGTATTCGTTGGACTAGACGTTGGACCTTTGATGACTTGTCCTCGTACTCAAGTGTCTTCCCTATATTTAAGAGTCCATCTATAGATCAGTAAATTAAGTCAAGAAATATAAATCCATGTAGCATCTACTTAAACCAAGTAGAGATATACGAAAAAAATCCTTATTACTATTTCTCACCTCCATTGTAAAGTAAGACGGTTTAGTTAGTGTGGAGTGTTTTTATGGTGTCAAAAAGGGGTAATGTAGGATAACTGATAGTAAAAATAGTATGATAGGGTGTGAAAAAGGGTAATAATAGTAGGGCCCAACACCCCCCCATGCCAGAGGGAATGCATGTCCTCATGTAGTTATTGTTTTTCAAAATAAACCAGTTGCCAAAATTGGGTGATCCCTTCCTTCATATTCTTGCCGCATTGACTAGAACTTCCAAAACGTGATTATCCTATGCTAATGGTCATCGAAATCTTAGGGCTCATTCTTGTGAATCACGCCTTTTGATAGGCTTCAGTTTCTTCAATTTCCAACTAATGAGTCACTTAATCCTCAAGACTAGTGCATCGTTCTTGGATACTAGGGCCAAATTTTGGTTCTGATACTACTAATTGACTGGGCGAACGTAATGAAAAAAGTTTCGTATTTATGAGCCCTTTTCCTAAGTTTTTCATTCTTCTTCTACAAATTTTCTATTAACAGTTGCAAATATTTTTCACCATGAGCTAAGGTATTTTCAGTAGGCAAGGTTTTCTGTCACGAACTGCTCCCTCTTTGAGTCGAACCTTCATGTGTTTGGCTCTTCTTAGTCTTAAATGACTGATTCCTTGTGACTGGTCCTATGTCAGATTGGCCCTATTGTGGAAAACTACTTAAAAGTTCTTGGAATTTATCAATTGGTATATATTCCTCATGTGGAACATCCCCTGTTTCTTTGAATGCTCAAGAGGGATTTTTTTCTTCCCATTCTAGAAAATACAAAAGAGTGACAGGTTCGAGGTTTTGAGTATTGAAAGTTGGAAGTTATTGTCTAAACATGTTCTAGTCTTCTGCTGACCCTGTGACAAGGTTAGAATCTTGGATACTTTTGTTTTCTGTAATGGTGAAGTGGGAGTTATTGCCACTTACTCCTCTTCTCAAAAGAGTTTCCTCTTCCTTTTCTTAGGAGCTACATTAGCTTCCTCATATTGTTTTTCCGTTGGTGAGGAAATGGGTTTCAGAACCTGCATCTAAGGCCTCTTTCATTTGCTCTGTTGGGCTTTTTGGTTATTGCATCATTATTTATAGGTTCATGCTTTTGCGCAGTACTTTCTGTACATTTCTTTCCTTTTGATATTAGGGTTCATTTCTTTAGATAATAACTAGGGTTTACAAGTTTGGGTTTCTTTAGGGGTTTCGCCAAACAACCCTCCTCTTCTATTGACATAGGGGGGTTATACCAGAGCTCTGGCCTTGTTTAGAAAAAGAATCAGGAGGGACTGGGTTCCTTGCCCCAATTTTTTTTTATCAGGGGCTAATAAGCCTCTGTTGACCTTTGAATTGGTTTTCCTCACCAGGAAAGTTTTCAATCGAAAACTATTCCCAAGGCTTTTTACGTCGATCCAACTCATAAACAACTAGAATTTTGGTAAGACTATGGTTGCACAAGGTAGTTTCAACATTTTTGGCAATGGAATAAATGCCCTGAACCACATTATACAAACTTATATGGATGAAAAATGGAAAAATTATTTCACGTCTATCATAAAAGTGCAAGAGAAGCCTAATGTTTTAAAGAAAAATGGCTATATACCTCCCCTCGTAGGTGTAACACCCGTTCCCAATTTTACCAAAGGTAACCATGCCAACCAGGGTGAACATGAGAAGAGAGGCTAGTATGATCAAATTCGACCTCCTATGTCACCTTAAGGAAATGGAATCGACAGAACATCAAATACAGTCATCCAACATCATCAATATTCCCCTTAGGAGACAAGCCAACCACTCAGACAGCTTGTCCCTAGGTCCTATTGTTATTCTGTAGCTCTTGGGCCATAGTCGGTCTCATGCTATGGGCAAGGGAGTGAGCAAAAACCCAAAATCGCTCTCACAAGCCTGCCTTCCAGTGACTATGGTCCAAAATTACCAGTTCTGTGCTGATGACCCCAAGATTTAAGCCACTTTTCTAGCCCACAATCCGGCCTCTGCCGAAAACTTGTTGCAACTTTCATAATTCATTAAAAACATGATAACAATGATGATCAATCAAAAATTACCATCAGGACAAAGCTTGAACATCCCCAACCAAGACCGGCATCATGTCAAACACTTGGCAACAATGCAACCTATAGGTCTAGGATACAAGACAACGCATAAATCATTGAAACAACTTATGAAACATCATCATAAGGATCACCTCCTTCCCCATTGAACTACTAAATAATCAATTAGGTCTTATATCTATCCATTTAACAATTACAAGTAAATATATGAAACAATCATGACATAAAGTAGTCACATAGCCATGCTTATAACCAACATTAAACCATGTAAATATTAGAGATAAGACAACCATTAAATCCACTTATAAATCAGTCAAAAAGTAAGAGAACTTAGCTTTTACTAATCATAGGAAAATCCAACTAGGTTCGGGACTTTCATGTACGACCCAACCATAGACATGGCGGAACCAAATATCTCTTTCATCAAACCACCCTCGTGCCATATTCTAAACCACCTCCACCCTCATCAAACTCTCATCACACCAAAACTGGTGCTCCGATCACAACTGAAACAAACATGGAAATCCATCTGGAATCCATCACTATCCTTGTGGGATTTTCTGCCTCCTTGTCTCTCAGGATTTACCATAATCTAATCCTCGATCACTAGGCCCTAAAATAAGACCAGTCTCTTAAGATTTATTGTAATATAAACCCAGATCATTGGGCCCTAAACCAAGACTTCTCCCTCAGGATTTACCTTATATCTTGACAAACCGTTCAAGCGATTCCTAGGCCCTTGGGAATTAAACTTACGACAACCTCTGCCCCAGATTCTGAAATCCATTCGGCAAACCAAAGCATAAAATCAAGATAAACATCCCAACATGCCATGGTATTCAGAAAAATTCAAGTTTAAACTAAAAACCACTGTCATAACCCAAAAAATCATGTCACCAATAGCAAGAGAACCATAGTCTAACATGTAAAGCCATGCATGTCCAAACCATCTAGGAAATCACACATGCAAAAGGTTACCCGCAAGTATTCGTGTTGAAGCTGCCTGATCCTGCTTTTCCTTCCTTGATCCTTACCTTCCTTCCTTTCCCTTTGCTTTCTTTTCCTTCCTTGATCCAAAGCTAGAGTGCTCCAAGAAAACTCTAAGTGACCAAGAATGAGAGAGAGAGAGAGAATAATGAGAGGGCTCCAAACTTGAACTGACTAAGAGCTTTTACATTGACTAAACCTAACACTAACAAAGCTTGCCAACTGCTTCTCAAAAGCCTTTTTGTTAATGAGGCCTCTAATTTCTTCATTTTCCATTATTTTCCTTCAATTTCCTCCTCACATGTAACATGTGACCTTTCAACATACTTTTCTCCTAATTTCCTTTATTTTCATAAATAAATGTGCCAAATGTCATTTTTCCTTTTAATTCCTTTGTATTATCCTTTACCAATTTCCTTAGCCAAAGAACACATCCAATGATTCCCACTAGGATATCTTTTCCCAACATTCAACTTGGAATACATTTCACTTACTCATGATCTTATTTTTTCCTTTATTTACATTATTACATGGAACTTTCACCAAGGTTGTTATAGAATCCTCCCCCTTGGGGAACACCATCCTCGGTGTTAAACCACACCATTTCCTTAGCAAAATCACTTAAAAGAAAATATACTACCCATGGAGCTTTATAACTTAGCTCGTTGTAGTATTTACAATGAAATACCTTCTCAAAACAAAAACATCCTCACAACATGATGAGATAACAACCATACCGCATACTAGAGCTTTATAAGATAGCTCATTATGGTATTTACAATTACCACATATACACATATGCACATTTTCTAAACCAAAAAATAAAGGATACAATGCACATATCAATGACCAAGGGAGTCTAGAGTATCACACCTCCACCCTCAAAGTAATATCAAGATTCACTTCCTTCCCAGGAAGTCCAGAATCCACTATCATAGTCAAAGTTCCATCTAATGTCCAACGCTACCATACTTCGCCATTTGTGCTCTAGTGAACAATTACTAGATCATGGTTCTAGGGCAGACTCCCAATGTTCATCTAATTCCATCTGAAAATGCTAATGACCAAAATAAATATATCTGCGACCTTCCCTTCTCTGCTACATAATCCCTTGGGAAATCTAGTCACCCCCTTCCGTGCAACCACTCACCTTCCAAGTTCCCCTACATCCCATATCTTGGGTGATCCATCCTATTAGGGGATCTCCTTGGTAAGAAGTCCCAACTAGACCTCAAACTGTATGGAGTAGGAGTCCCAGCAGTGGGTAGTAAATTTATGCCTTAACTGCGATAGCATGCAGAGGTAAGTGTGATATATTTGTCGGAAGCAAGTGTGTCACCGTGAAGTGAGTCAAGAGAGATGCATGGGGAGGTTCTGACACACAACGGGAGAAAAGAAGTGTATCCCTTAGAAGCCTGTAATACTACGCAGCCTCAAAGGAACACATGAGCCAAATGACATCACAAGTTGGAAAGCAGAATAGTCGACAATCCAAAGTGATGGGTTAAACCAACAACACGACCTCATCAAGATTCATACAATCATATACGAAATAGTTCATACACAAATGCGTAAGTTAAAAAGCATACATTGCTAAAGTAACTAGAATAGTCGAAATACAATAACAACATATGAATGAAGACGTGCTAGCTCGGTTATATTATATAAAGTGAAAGCTCCATCCATACATACAACCATGACAACCACTAGCCTCAACAGTGGAATGTTACAATCAACACCGCCTACTCCTCCAAAGAGATTTACTCACTCTATAGTGTGGACAAGCCAAGGTGCATCACAATACTCTCCAAGCCCTCTCTAAGCAATGCCTAGCAAAATCTTGGTTCCAAAAAGCCTCTTCTATGAGTTATGAGGTTCTATTTATAACAAAGGGAGGGATGACCCTTGACATTCCCCTTTGTGACTCGTCGACTACTCTCATGAGTCTTCAACTTCATTACATAAATTTTTATATTACATATGATTGTTTTCATTCCACTACTGACACTTGGAATTTCACTAACATCATGTTTAACATAATAATAAATTTTCCACACATACCCATGTGGGACAAAAATAGACTTGATTCAGACAAATAAGACAACACTAAGACTTAGACGGTTGTAGAAAGACCAGTTCATCAACATCCTCTCCATGATCCTCGATGATGAACTGATGCCATGCTTGATAATGTGAAATTGTGTCTGCATACTCTTTGATGATGTCTTCCTATAAATGAAATTTTGCCTCCATTACTTCCAGGTATACTAATTTGGATCCTCTCTCCAACTCTTCCTGTAAAATATGCAGCTTAGTCCACAGAAAGTTCAAACCGATGATGTACATTCGCATGTTGTTTGCACTGACTTGCAATTCTGCGCTTGTGGCCATGAGCATAAAATGATAAAAGTACGTGTCGAGCTCCAGTATGAATTGGTTCTTCTCTTTGGCCTCGGTGAGCATACCAATCGACGGCGTGCCATACTTTCTCACCACGATGTCCAAACTCCTGAACAACTGTGTGTATGAAGCCTCAACATTGCTGATAAGCAGTGGGAGTTCTTTATAGTTCTAGATCATACTCTGGATGTGTGCTTTGTCCAACTCTACTTGCATATTCATCATCTTGTGCAAGTGAAGTGAGGATCCCTTGTATCTCATTGTCCATGTCTGTACATGATCAATAATGACATGTATGTCTGTGAGTGTTCACAATATCCTAGTGTAGCACTATGATGAACCTGTCATACAACCTTTGTGTCACTCTCTCAGGAGCTGATACCTCAGAAAGTATTGCCCTTTTCATCTCTACGCTAGCAGATCCTGTTGATTGTTCCTCTCTCTGCCTGGATACATGAAACTCTTTAACCATACACTCGTTTGTTTCTATAAATAACTTCACACTCAAGCTCGTGGCTTTAGCATAAGCCTTTGTAGCATCGGCCAAGGTAGTTGGATTTCTTGATAGATATGACACGATCAAGAGTTATTCAAAGTGCGCAGCTGACACATGATCATCCAGGATGTGCGCTCTACGTGCTTGTACATATTTGTGGCATGACTCGTCAAAGGCTATGTTGTACACATTCATTCATGGATTATTCTCAAGGAGAATCCTATCCCTTTGTTCCCTTGGAACTTGCTCTGCTGTTGGAGCTGGTGAAGCCTGTGGGGTCATCTCAGTTGCTTTTGGCATGAGTTTGGTGCCCTCATCCTATTCCAGCTGCTTCATCTCCATCTCCATATTTTCTACTATCAGTTCATCCTTCGAAGCAAGTTCTTGTTCCTGCAACTGCTCACCTTGTGCCTCATCTATTGCTATTTTACAGTCTTCAACCTCTATTGGCAAGGTTTGCATTGTCTATGAGCCTTGCACTTCCTCCTATTCTTGTTCATGCTATGCTTCCTTCTCTCTTCTACGTAGCTCTTGTTCTTCTTTGAGCTTCTTCTCTACTTCCTAGAACCTCCTCTCTGTTTTTTCTAGTATTTTCTTCTCCCTCTTTATTTTTTCTACTCTCCCGTCACGTTGTCACATCTTTGAATCTATCTCCAAAGCTACTCTTTCCACAAGTGGGTCTTCCTTAAAGTTGTTGCATTGCTCCATCTTTAAGCTTTCAAGAATCTTCCTCTTGCCTTTGTCTTGCATAGTTTTGTTGCTTGTTGTTTCTCTTATTGTTTCTCCCTATGGTGTTGCTTCCTTGAGTGCTACTAGCCACTCTACTACCATGCTGACCAGTTCATTGAGCCTAGAGGAGTTATAACAATATTTACATGGGTATTCCTCTATCCAATGACATGACTTGTGGATCCAAGAATAGTACACTCTCGCACAATGATCCCTACATAAGCCATGTAGATTGTACAGATTGAAACTCTTGGTGTCAAACTTAAACTTCTTGAATTCCTAGACTTGGCATGTGCTTCTTTCAAACTCCAAATCACGTACAACCCAATTCACAAAGGAAGCATAGGCCATGGTTCCTTCTTCTTCCTATGAAATCCATCTGATAACCCTATCGAGATGTGTTATGAAATGTCCTGCATGACGTCTTGTCCATGGAGAAGCTCGACAAAACATGTGGAGCCTTCTCCGTGGTTTACATTCTTGATGAAGGTGCCATTGGGTGAGCTGTACCAATCTGTAATGTTTAGAAATTCCTCCATTGCTCTCATGAACATGCAAGGAATATCTTGTTCAAATATCATCGTGTACATAGGGGTGATGAAATGATCAGATAGTCTAGCCATGACTGCTTGGTAACCGCAGTTTGAGAGAAACTTGCAATATATGTTGACAACATTCTCTGAAGGTGTCCATGCCTAACCCATGCTAGGAAACTCTTGACGAGCACATATTACATCAAGCATTGATTCAAATTGGATCCTAGAACACTCTCTAAGTTTTCATGAACTCTTTCAATTACGCCAAAAGATTCAAGTGTTAGAAAGATCAAGCTATCAGAAGGAATCCTCGTGACAGTTGCAATTTATGACCAGCACGGAGCAACAAGGACCCTCGGTCAAGCGCGCAGACCGAGGGCCCATGGTAACGCACGCTGGGGGAAAATTGGCAAAACCAGGGGTCGGTTCAAGGAACAGGGGCAGATTCTGATACGTGATTAGTGGTAAGCACTAATCGCGTATCGCAGGGTGTCCCCGTTAGTGAAGGAAAGGCCTAAAGTACCCGGTCCCGAAAAGTATATAAAACGTCAAAAAGTACCGGTTTCAGTTTTGGCGGAGTAGGATTCCACAAAACTAGTAGGATATCGGAAGGGCCTCGAGGTGGTAAACAGTTTAGATTGAGTCCCACCCGATGCCACACATTGAGTGACATGCATCCAATGAAAGAGAGAGAAAACTGCGCGTATCGGATGGGTAACCATCGAGCTACTTATATGCCTAATATGCACGATGACCATAGGATCTAGGGCATCCAGATCAATGGCGAAGGTGTGTCTCGATAAATGACCAGATTTGGAAAGTGCTAAAGCAAGATTATATGGGATTTGGAGTTCGATGTGGACGATGAGTTGGAGAAAAATTCGTGTTTCGCGGGCAATCTTGGAGCAAATGGAAATAACAGCCAATCAAATGCATCCAAGGAACCTGGCACACACACCCATTGCAGAATAGGTGGCCACCTCACTGTGAAGCGTTATCATGGTGATTGATTACACAGAGTAGAGAGATTCAGACGGACAGAGGCAAGGGAATCGAAAAGCTGAGAAGCGGAAACGAACAGCTAGTAAGCGGATTGGCTTTAAAGCCACAAACTGATAGAAGGAAAAGGGAGAGGCAGTAAGAATAGTAAGGAGCATAGAAGTAGAAGCGAAGCTAAAGGCTGTAAGATGATAGCAGAGAAAGAGCCAAGCTAACCTGTAGAGGCAAAGGCAACATCAAGCCGAGTTAGGATAGAAACATAGGGAGTCAGAGAGTCTGTGTACTCCAACGAAGACTTGAAAGGTTCAAGTGCACTTTGTTGTAATGCCTGTAATGTATGAGTCTGAAATTGGGCTCGTACTATTGTAACCAATAGAAGTTTGAGAGTTAGAGAGGGATAGTTTGTGTACTCGTCATAAGACTTGGTGGATCCAAGAATTGTCCCACTAATTGTTTTGTGGTGTCATACTCTGATTGAGCTCACGATTGTATATCTTTACTTTGAAAACATAATAGAGAGGCCACCACTGAAGGTTGGACTAGGAGACGTAGCCCAAGAGGATTGGGTGAACTCCTTATTAAACTCGTTGTGTTTATGTGTTTGCCTGTTATGTTTTCCTTTACTGCTTTCCATCCCTGTGTATTTGACAATCTTATCGATCCGTTGCATAAAATGACATAGGCTAATCCATGCACATGAGTCTGTAATACCTTGTTCTTTTTTTTAGACCGATAATTTTGGATCAATTGGTATCAGAGCGTAGTGTTTCTAAGGTTAGACAAGCTTGTGCTAGATTTTGTTGAATGCTAACTAGATCAAAGCTTAAATTAGGAGAAGGAGAGTTGGTTGAAGCTAACTCAGAAATTGGAAGAGTCTATTCTTAGAGGAGAATGGCAAAAGAAACTCCAAGAGAGACAGAAGCCCAATTCATGGAAAGCTTTATGACCATGAGAGCCATGGTAAAAGAGATGTATAGAGAGTTTAAGAAAGGTAGAGGTGAAGATTCTTCATACTCCAAACAAGACAAAGGATTAGAAGAACCTCTTTTGGTTACCCAACTAGAAGGCAAAGGAAAGGAAGAAAAACCCTCACCACCATCTACACCATCATCACCTTCACCATCCTTAACATCTTCCTCCCATAAAGAAAGCCCTGAAAATAAAAAGAAGAAACCTTCTTTGATTAAATTAGATGTGAAGTTTGATTTGCCAATTTATGACGGGGAATTGAATGCAGAAAAGCTAGATAACTGGATTAGACAGATTGATGTATATTGCAGAGTGCAGAACATCTATTCAGAAAGGAGAAAGATTTAGCTAGCTAGCGTGTGCCTTGGAGGAACCAATTTGGTATGGTGGGAAGGCAGGACACAAGCTGATTTGAAGAAGTGTGGTAAGATTCTTTCTACGTGGAATGAGTTTGTTGCTGCCATTAAAAAGAAATTCCATCCAATAGCTTATATGTAGCAAGCTATGATGAGTTGGAAAACTCTTCGTTAATTGAAGGGGAAAAGTATACAAAGTTACAACCAAGAGTTTAGAAAGAGAGCCTTGAATCTGGGCATTTCTTTAGTCTCACCTAAAACTCTGTTGAAGTATATAGGTGGTCTACACAACTATTTAAAGCACACCATTCTCATGTTTGACCCTACTAGTATAGATGGGGTATCTATTTAAGCTACTTATCTAGAGGCTAGAGGCAAGAATGTGAACGCAGAGGTTGGGGGATCATCAAAACTCACTACAAGCAAGAGAGAGGAGAAGAAAAAGAAGAAATGGAAAGAGAGGAAGGCCAATACAGTTTAGAAGACCAAACCTTCATGCACTCGTTGCAAGAAGGATGGGCATGATGAAGAACACGACTGGATTTTGCATTCGAAGAAAAAGCCCAATAAGTTTGATGGCAGAAGGAAGAAGGTTGCTGCAGTTATTAAGAAGGATTTGGGGTTAGACTCAAGAGATGAAACAACAATCACAGCCACAGGTATAAAAGGTAAGAATTCTGAAGCATCTACTAGTAATTCTGTACAATCTACTGATAATGAAGAAAATGAGAGGAAAAGACATGAGCTTTTTCATATTAGAGTTATTTCCAAGCATCAAAATATTGTTACTTTACTTGATAGTGGCTCGCAAGTAAATTTAATTTTTGAAGAAATTGTAAAGAAATTTGGATTTCTAACCACACCTCACAAGAAGCCATATCCATTAGGATGGTTATGTGACAAAACAAAGTTACAAGTGACTAGATAATGTAAAATTAGGTTTTCTATTGGCTCATCATTTGTAGATGAGGTTGAGTTAGATGTCATTCCCTTGGATATATGTGGAATTATTTTGAGAAGTCCTTACTTGTATGATAGTGTTGTGGCTAGCAACAACCCCCCCTTAGTCAAAAAATTTAAAAATCAATTAGTGTTTGAATTTCCTTTTTCAATAAAACTTACCATCAGAAACTTAGAAGAATATCCTTGAAAAGCCTAAAAAGCTTAATTTTTATGATAACGTAAGATAAAATCACGCCTTAAGAAATATCGCATCGCAAAAAGAATAATGGATACCTCCTTACAAGCAGAATTATGAGATTGTGAGATCGCGATGCGAAATTACGCATTAAAAACATTCATCGCATCGCATGCCTCAAAAATAACTTATGCTGAAAAACCTCAAACTGCTGATATGCAATGGTGCATATCGCAAATCGCATTTTACAGAAAACAAATTAACGAATGATTGGCATATGCTGCGATGTTGCGATATAGGATATTGCGATGTTGCGGTTTTATGATATTGTGATGTTGTGATCTGCGATATTGCGAAGCAAATCGTAAAATCGCCTCATCGTAGATCTTTCGGGCTCGTTGTTTGAAAAATTATTTTCCATAAACCGAGAGCTAGTTATGCGCTTTAATGCTAATTAATGAGTTAGTTGCCAATCGTTAATGAAATATGGTTTTGTGCTTATCGAAGAGCCATTTCACGTAAGGTGGTATATTTTATATGTCTTCAGCATTTAAAGCTTTCCCATCACCTTTCCTTATCATTGTTCTCACTTCACTTGCAAATGGTAGGAACAAAGAACAGAGAACTATACAAAGCAGTATTCAGGATATCATGGGAAAGAAAGGCAAAGCCTCGAGCTCTGAAGACAAAGTAATGGCGCCCTTGTCTACAAACACCGCCTATAACAGAGACGCTGGTATTGCTACTTGACGAAGAGAATCCCAAAGTGATGGAGGTTGCGGCTACTGCAGGCTCACATGGTTCTTCTGAGGCATCCATTACAGTGCTAGCTTGTTCCTTCTTACACAGGATAGCGGCGAGGCCCAAAATTCTTCCATACACGGATATTGTTAAATGGATACTAGATAGTGCTGATATCATGTATAGAGAATTTAAAGCTCAGAACCAAGGACGTATAAAATCATTCTTTCCTCAAAATTTAAGCTTTATATCCTCTAACAATAAGCGCGCAAGAGGCAGAAAACGAACCAGGGAAGCCTGGATCAAGAAACAGAGGCAGTTTCCAATGCGTGATTAGCACCTACTGCTAATCGTGCATCGCCAGGAAAATCCCCTCGGGATGGGAAGCCTCAAATTGCTCAGTCACCTATAAGCGCGGAAATTTGTAGGAAAAAGTGCTAAAGACGGAGAGTAAAACTGGAACTCAAAACCAGTAATATTTATAAGGTATATCATCAAGTGGTATGTAAATATCTACTGAAAGTACAGCAACTGCAGACAGGCTGGAGACAGAAGGCTCAAGAAAAGGTAGAATCAATCCAAAGGTTAACCAAGTTCAATTGGGATTCTTACTGGGCATACTTGGTAAAACCACAGAGCCAGTGTATGACTCTCAAATGTATCATCAATTTTGCTGAGAAGATGGCGCCAACTCTTGCCAATTCTGTTTTCATAGCACAGTTAAAGTCGGAAGTCGGCTAGATGATTCTTCTGAAACTAATGCTGAATGCGTGCGATTTCAAGGAGCAGCTACAGAAATAGTTAGTTGTTAGTTTTAATTTTAGATTCAATTTTAGTTTTAATTTTGCTTTATTTTTTCCTGAAATGAGGACGGTCATTTAAACTGCAACCTACATTTTTGTAATAAGTTATTTTTAGATTTAGTTAGTAGTATGTAAACCATTCTCATGCATTTAGAGAAGGGTCCTAAAATTTGTCAAAAAATTGACCTCAAAACATGCACTTTTGTACCCTCTGAAGAGGTTCTGATGAATGAATGGAACATGATTTATTGATATCTGCATTTAATATCTACTACTGATGTTTCACCTCTATACTCTTAGTGGATGTTGGATTAAGAAGAGATAAATCATTATCGCTTGAAGCTCATGAGTAGAACTAGTTATAAATGGTACTTTTATCTCTTAATTATTTCTGCCTTTGTGTTAAAGTGATATTTATGTTCAGTTGTTTATATATTGATGCGTGAATGCTTGAGTTATCATTTGGCACTTCTGTATAGTGATAGCTATTTATTTATGCTTAATGTATGAGTAGCTTATCATGCGATATATTTTTCACATCTGTTTCGTCTAACTTTTTATACGAAGTGGTTTATCTCTATTGAATTCTTTTCTCATAACATTTGAATGATCTTTATTACCAATTGTTATTTGAAATCATTTTAGATCACATAACGAAAAGATTACACCCCAGGTTAGTGTAGAATTAGATATTTCTGTTTATTAGAATACAGTTGCATGTCATTAAATTAGAGTTAGAATAAAAGCATTTTACTTAGGAACTTTTAGAAAGGAAATATCAATTCTCAGTAGACACACACACATAAATTGGGAAACTGGTCCCATATCCCCAGTCGGACCCACTATACGAAACGGAAAAGGAGCTGCTAACCAAGGTCCAGACTGGGTGGGTATCCCCCTTATTGTAGACCCAATTTTCAGGGCTTCAACATATTTGGCACTAGAAGGAGGGCCCCAAACTGCGAATGGCAAGTAAATCTAAATCTAAATACCATTCTGAGAGTAAATTGCCCTCACCATCTCCCCCGAATTCTCCATCGCATTTAGAATTTTCAACTTTAGATCTAGAAGTCCAAAGAACAACAGTCGCTACTACCAACCCTGACATTTCAGAATGATCTACTATTGAACCTCCTGAATTTGAATCCTTGATCCATAAACTTCAGCGATTTTCTATATCACCTCCAAGATCTAATAAATCTCAAAGCAGCGTGACTTCGCAATATAACCCTGCTCATCCTCTTACTAGATTAAAGAGCGAAAAGTTTGGTATCAGCCAACTGAATTACCTCTACATGTAAGGAAGAGAGCAAGGAAATCACCTAAAGGGTCCGATAGCGAGACTCTTTCATCATCATCATCCATCTCAACCTCCCCACCGCGAAGTCAGCCATCCACTCCTCCATTTTAGATTATTGTCCACCAGTCCACTGGAACTCCACATCTCCTTCTCAATCATCTGGAGTCGTAATATCCTCATCTTCTCAACCACAAGGATCATCTTCTGCATTTTCCTCTGTTAGTAGTTCAGTGATGGCCAAATCTCAATGGAATAACCCAGGGCAGTCTTAATGCCTGCGCCCTTGAGTCAGATACCGACCCATCCTAAAAAATGGCTGCCTAAGTTTAATCCTGAAGCAGGCATGCTAGCATAAGAGCATATAAATAACTTTATGTTATCCATAAATCTCAATGGAGTTACCAACGAAGATGCTGTCGTCCGACTTTTCCCTTATACTTTGCAAGGAGCAGCCAGATCATGGTATTTCTCATTACTGTCTAGATCTATTACTAGTTGGGAGATCTTCCAAGAAAAATTCCTGATTAAGTTCGGTGACGATAGGTCTATAGCGACACTGATCAATGACCTGTCTAACCTTAGGGTCGAGTCAAACAAACCTATCAAAGATTTTAATTCACGTTTCAATAAACTTTTAAATAAAATTCCTACTGGTTCCAAGCCTAGTGAAGAAGTGCGAAGTGAGTGGTACATCACTGCTTTACCATAAAACATAACAATCTTCGTTGATAGGGCTAATAAAACAACTTTAGCTGACGATATGAAGGAAGCAATAATAGTAGAGAAACGTATTACAGCCCTAGAAAAGAAAAACGCGATAGAAGAACGAAAATCCAAAAAGGTTACTTTCAAGGAAGACCCCAAGAAAAACAATCGAAAGATCCATTCGATTTAGAAGGATTGCAAAAAGTTTTGAAAACCATGTCTAACGAGATGGTCGACATTAAGAAACAAGTGAGAGAAACTTCTTCTAAAAAACTGTACAAGCCTTATAGGAGAAACCCTTCAACCGACTCGAAGCCACCAAATGCTATTACAAGTGTTGAATCAGAAGAAGAAGAAGAGGAGATTGCTACTGAAGAACTTATCGAAGAAGAAGAAGTTGTAGAGTTACAAGGCATGTGGGACTTCATCCTCCTAGATGAAGAGGATCAAGAGGCATCCCCAGTTAGTACTTCAAGTAGAAATCAAATTGATCCTCGTCACCTACTCCTAAGCAAAGAGTGCAAGCTCAGTGACTAAGGATAAAGTCATAGCCAAGAAGACAACACCTAAAGCGACTCAAACCAGCCCAGCCCAAACAGAGTCATCAACTCCATCAAAAACGTTGATCGTTTCGGATGAAATGGAGTATAATATCAAAGAAGACATGAAAAATACTAGGGCTAACATCACTTTTTACGAATTGAGCAAGTTAAAACACCAGCAAAAGGTACTTTTGAAAGAATTACATGCTGTACCAATTGCGCCTTTGCCCGTCACTGTAATCTCTCAAGCTTCCCATGAAATGGGAAGACCTCCAACTAACGTGATTAATAAAGTTGATCCAAACAAAATTGCTTTAATTGGAGGAAGGTCGAGATCTAATACGAAGTTTTCAATAAAAATTTGCGTAATTACTTAGTGGATTATGGAGCTTCATCTAATATTCTACCAAAATCAATATGTGCAAAGTTGAACGTTCAACTGCAAAAATATGTTGTGTGCATAGTTCAGCTAGATCGATTGCAAGTCGAAGTGATTGGTGAATTAAATCAAGTTACCATAAGGCTGTCATCCAATCCAAAGGTATGTCAAGTTATTGACATTTTAGTTGCTGATATTCCAGAATTTTATGGCTTAATTCTTAGCAGAGATTGGTCAAAAAAACTTCATGGATACATTGCAACTGATTGGTCGCATATGTGGCTCCCTTACAATGTAAACCAAATGAGATAAAATTTGAGCGAGAAAAACATCAGAAATACATAGTAACAGAACTGGAAGGAGAGAATGAACCAGTAGCATACAACAATAACATCATTGGCAACTACTCAATAGATTCTTTCTTAGGAAATTTTAATGCTCATACTTCACCTTACTTACAACATTCTGTTTTATCTCAAGTAGAAAATTTCTCTCAAACAGATAGTTCTAAATGTATTAATTTTATAGATAGTCCTGTAAATAAATCTTTATTTTGGAAGTTATTTTTTGACGATTCTAAGTCTAACGAAGGAGCAGGAGCAGGATGCGTGTTAATCAGTCCAGAGGGAAACAAAACTATGCTAACTTGTAGACTCAAATTTGATTGCACCAATAATTTCACAGAATACGAGGCTTTAGTCCAAGGGTTATACAAAGCAATCGGATTAGACATCAAATATCTTCAAATTTTCGGAGATTCTGAAATTGTAATCAGACAGGTACGCAATACTATACATTGTTTATCAGGTCATTTAAAACATTACCAATCTTTAGTTCAAGATCTGACTGAACACTTTATAGCATTTAATATTTCATCAATTCCTAGAATCCAGAATGCTAGTGTAGACCTCCTAGCTAACGTAGCTTCCAAGCTCATTCCTTCAGAAGACCATAGCCCCGATCAATTTTCAATTGAATTAATCTTTAGACCCTCGATTCCTGATAACATTACCAATTGGAGGATTTTCAAAGACGATCCTGATATTGTTAGCTTTCTCACATCTGAAGGATGTTACACCAATCATATAATTGATGAGGACCAAAATGACAGACAATTGCAACAAGATAGCACTAATAATGCTATACCAAAGTCAGTAGTCAAGTTAGAATACCTTTATGATTTGAAAGATCGATTTAAAAGATCTACCAATTCAAAACTCCAAAGTTCAACTTTGAACTATGAATTGGTAAATCTAGGAACTGATGCCAAACCACAGAATATCAACCTAGGCCTCGACCTAGCTCCTGAAGAAAAATTAGCGTATATTCATCTCTTGAGACAATACAAAAGTTTCTTTGCCTGGAACTACGATCAACTCAAAACTTATGACACTTTTATCATCCAACATACTATCCCAATGCTAAACGATGAAAAACCTGTCCAGCAAAAACTGAGAAAGATCCATCCCAATCTAGAAAACCAGATCAAATCTAAACTCAATAAGGTATTGAAATCCAAAATCATTTTTCTCGTTCGACATTCCAAATGGGTTCCCAATATGGTTCTTGTTAGAAAGAAAAATGGAGACATTAGAATTTGCATTGATTTTCGAAATCTTAACAAAGCCTGTCAAAAGGATAATTTTCCTTTGCCTCCCATGGAGCAAATACTGCAGGCAGTCGTAGGATCAGAATTAATGTCCTTCTTAGATGGTTTCTCAGGATACAACCAAGTGTTGGTTCATCCCGATGATCAATTAAAAACCACATTCAAAACCAAATGGGGCACTTACACATATCAAAAGATGCCCTTTGGTTTGATCAATGCTGGTGCCACATTTCAGCGAGCTATGAATATCGCATTCAAGGGATTAGTTAACAAATCAGTGGTAATCTACTTGGATGATATAACTGTATATTCCAAGGAACAGAGCAATCATCTTAGAGATTTAAAACAAATCTTCCAACGTTGGCAAAGGCATGGAATTTCACTTAACTCAAAAAAATCCTTTTTCGCATTAAGTGAAGGAAAACTTCTTGGATTCATAGTGTCAAAATCTGGAATTCATATTGATCCTGATAGAACCAATGGAATTTCCAAAGTACCCCTACCTCACAACAAGAAAGCTATGCAATCTTTCCTTGGCCAGATTAATTTTGTAAAGAGATTTGTTCCAGATTTTTCAAGAATCGTGTCTCCTTTACAAGCAATGATAAAAAAGAACTCAAACTTCAAATGGGGCCAAGATGAATATGAGTTCAATATGATCAAACAAATAATTGTTAACACTCCATCTTTAGCAACTTAGAATTTTGCCGATCCTTTTGTTTTATATACATTTGCCTCTGATAGATCATATGCTGTGATACTCACTCAAGCAAATCAAGAAAAGGTAGAAACCCCAATTGCTTTTTTCAGTTCAAATTTACAGGGGGCTGAGTTAAATTATTCAAATGTAGAGAAACAAGCTTATGATGTTTTTAAAGAAATTAAATATTTCAGACCCTTTCTACTTAAAACCCATACAAAAATCATAGTACCGTTTCCAGCGGTAATAAATCTCTTAGTACAGAAAGATGTGGGCGAGAAAAGAGCCAATTGGGTTACTGCCTTACAGGAATATGATGTAGAAATCAAACCATCAAGTATTGTAAAAGGTCAAGGCTTTTGCAAAATGCTGGCTCAAGCATCGCTTATTTCCGAGATACCATCTACAGAGATACAAATGTATGAGGTAAGCCTAAACGATGTTGAATCATTATACGTTGATATCATATTTTATCTAAAGAACGGATATGCTCCTTCAAACCTCGATCATACGAAGAAAAGAGCTCTAAGGTTGAAGGATAAACAATACCAGCTCGTGAACAATGTTCTTTTCAGAATAAATTATGATTATGTTCTCCTTAGATGTCTTTAGAAATCTGAAGCTGAAAATGTCTTGCAGGAACTCCACGATGGACCAGCAGGCGGACACTATGTTGGAGATGCTACTGCACATAAAATCTTATGTGCAGGCTATTACTGGCCCACATTATTCAAAGACTCACATAAATACATAAGGAAATGTCAAGTTTGTCAAACCGCTGCTGGGAGACAAAAGAAACCATCATTGCCACTGCAACTGATCAACATTGAGCAGCCTTTTGATCAATGGGGATTGGACATAATAGGTGAGATCGTTCCTCACTCTTCTAAACGACATAGATATATCCTTATAGAAACAAATTACTTTACTAAATGGGTAGAAGCAGTTCCTCTCAAGATGGCTAATGCCGAACACATCATCGAGTTCATAGATCAATTCATAATCACCTGGTTTGGGTTGCCTTCTGCTTTAATGTTCGATAATGCATCATATTTTTCTGGTAATGCGATGACTAAATTTGCACTCAAAAGGGGTCTCAAGCTTAAATACTCTGCCAATTATTACCCACAAGGGAATGGGTTAGCTGAATATACAAATAAAAACTTAATCCAAATCATTAAGCGAACCATTGATCAAAATCACAAAAATTGGCACAAGTCTTTAATATATGCTTTATGGGAAGATCGGATAATGCAGAAAGCCTCCATTGGCACTTCTCCCTTTAATTTAGTTTATGTGAAAGAAGTGGTTCTTCCAACTCATTTAGCAATTCCCTTTTTGGCCTTAGTTCAATATATTGATGAAGCACCAACTTCTTCCTTACAACTAAGGTGTCTGGAAATAATTAAGTTAGAAAAGCAACGAGAACAGGCCAAAATAACTCATGCTCATCACCAAGCATTAGTAAAAGATTCCTTTGATTCAAACAATATATCCAGAAAAGATTTTCAGATGGGAGATCTAGTTCTAAAATGGGACAAGGCTCATGAAGAAAAAGGGAAACATATAAAATTTCAATGAATGTGGCTTGGCCCTTTTCAAATTACAGAAGTCATAGGTCCGTCTAATTTTATGTTACAAGATTTAACAGGAAAAAGGGAATCTTTACATGTTAACGGACAGATCCTCAAAAAATATTTTCCATAGGAGATCATTCTTCTATTTTGTAGATTAGTTGTTTTAGTTTCATAATAAAACCAGTTGTAAATGGTTACATTAAGAATTCACGAAAAAGACACAAATTCTCTTTTAGATTTTGTTTTTTCACTTGTATAAATAGAATTCTTTTAGAAAATTGATCGTTATTAGTGAAAGATATAGTTAAAGGCTCTAGGCCTAGAAATGATACTAGTTTCGACCTTGTAAATTTTGATGAAAAAATGAGCTTTAGTGGGAAATTGTTTTGTATCAGTCCAATGAAAGGTATCAATAACAAAACGAAGATTCTCTGTAGAAAATCTCTTTCCAAAAACTCTACCATTGTCGTCCAGAGCTATCTTAAGGAAACAATGACTTCCTCCCCACCTAGGAAACTACAACATTCAGGCAAAAATCCAATGTACACTTTAACCTAAAGAGTAAGAGGTCCCATCACAAGCCGACTTATCATGATCATAGATATTATAGCTTGCTGACTTTGCCAATACTGCATACCACAACAGGGCAATGACTCAAAATTGTTGCAATCAAAAGACAAGGGGTCTCATCACGAGCCAGCTTGTTCAGCAAAGTCATAAATCAAGTGAATGACACTGTCATAAATTGGCTACCAAAACAAGACATTGTTATTTAAGGGTAAAAAGAAAAATGAAAGCAATAAGTGTGGACATGGATTTCTCTTTGAAAATTGTATATTTCTCTGAGTAGGATACGGGATCATTACTAGGTAACAGGTAACCCTGTCGAGGCTATAAACGCCTTGGCAGCAAAGGCTCTACCTACGACAAATGAGCATATTTAAAACTGGTTTACAGAGAAGGATTTGTTTTATCTTTATAAACCAAGTAGTGACTGATGTAGATACAAGGACTAGCTTGAGGGAGTAAACAATCAAAGTTAAACACAGAAGAAACGAAATATCATTGATAGGTAAAAGCATGATGTACTTTGTCTTTCTATAATAAAGTTTGATTTTCTGGAAAATTTTCTATTTTGGAAGTTTAAAAAATTCAAAAGAAAAGCAGAGATAACTGGTTCTTCCAAGTGAATCGCCAATTGTTGTGGCCAGCAACAACCCCCCTTCTTATTTAGTATTATTACTAATACTAAATAAGTGGGGGCCCTTAGTCAAAAAATTTAAAAATCAATTAGTGCTTGAATTTCCTTTTTCAATAAAACTTACCATCATAAACTTAGAAGAATATCCTTGAAAAGCCTTAAGAAATATCGCATCGCAAAAAGAATAATGGATACCTCCTTACAAGCAGAATTCTGAGATTACGAGATCACGATGTGAAATTATGCATTAAAAACATTTATCACATCACATGTCTCAAAAATCACTTACGTTAAAAACCTCAAACCGCCGATATGCGATGGCGCATATCGCAAATCACATTTTGCAGAAAACATATTAACGGATGATTGACATATGCTGCGATATAGTGATATAGCAATATTGTGATGGTGCGATTTTGCGATATTGTGATGTTGCGATGTTGCGATCTGCAATATTTCGAAGAAAATCGCAAAATCGCCTCATTGCAGTTCTTTCGAGCTCGTTGTTCGAAAAAGTATTTTCCATAAACCGAGATCTAGTTATGCTCTTTAATGCTAATTAATGATTTAGTTGCCAATCATTAATGAAATATGGTTTTATGCTTATCAAAGAGCCATTTCACGTAAGGTGGTATATTTTATATGTCTTCGGCATTTAAAGCTTTCCCACCACCTTTCCTTATCATTGTTCTCACTTCGCTTGTAAACTGCAGGAACAAAGAATAGAGAACTATACAAAGTAGTATTCAAGATATCATGGGAAAGAAAGACAAAGCCCCGAGCTCTGAAGACAAAGAAATGGCGCCCTTGTCTACAGACACCGCCTGTAACAGAGACACTGGTATTGCTACTTCGGAAGGCATGTATAGTCTACTTGAGGAAGAGAATCCCAAAGTGATGGAGGTTGCGGCTACTGCAGGCTCACATGGTTCTTCTGAGGCATCCATTACAGAGCTAGCTTGTTCGTTCTTACACCGGATAGAGGCGAGGCCCAAAATTCTTCCATACATGGACATTTTTAAATGGATACTAGATAGTGCTGATATCATGTATAGAGAATTTAAAGCTCAGAACCAAGGACGTATGAATCGCTCTTTCCTCAAAATTTAAGCTTTATATCCTCTAACAATAAGCGCGCAAGAGGTAGAAAACGCACCAGGGAAGCCCGGATCAAGAAATGGAGGCAGTTTCCAATGCGCGCTAATTGCACATCGCCAGGCAAAACACCTCGGGATGGGAAGCCTCAAATTCTCAGTCGCCTGTAAGCACGGAAATTTGTAGGAAAAAGTGCTAAAGATGGAGAGTAAAACTGGAACTCAAAACCAGTAATATTTAAACAGGCAAAGCTAGATCTGTTCTAACTTGTCCGACGATAACCACACTGGTTGGTTCGAAACGTCGACAAATGGTTTCTCATGGAACTCAAAAATCTATCATAAACCAGTAATATTTATCAGGTATATCATCAAGTGGTATGTAAATATCTACCGAAAGTACAAAAACTGTAGACAGGCTGGAGACAGAAGGCTCAAGGAAACGCAGAATCAATCCAAAGGGTTAACCAACTTGAATTGGGATTTTTACTAGGCATACTTGGTAAAACCACACAGCCAGTGTATGACTCTCAAATGTATCATCAATTCTACCGAGAAAATGGCACCAGCTCTTGCCGATTCCATTTTCACAGCACAGTTAAAGTCGAAAGTCGGCCAACCAACTCTTCTTAAACAAATGCTGAATGTGTGCGATTTCAAGGATAAGATACATAAATAGTTAGTTGTTAGTTTTAATTTTAGATTCAGTTTTAGTTTTAATTTTGCTTTATTTTTTCCTGAAATAAGGATGGTCATTTAAACCACATCCTACATTTTTGTAATAAGTTATTTTTAGATTTAGTTAGTAGTATTTAAACCCTTCTCATGCATTTAGAGAAGGGTCCTGAAATTTGTCAAAAACTTGTCCTCAGAACATACACTTTTGTACTCTCTGAGGAGGTTCTGATGAATGAATGGAACAAGATTTATTGATATCTGCATTTAATATCTACTACTGATGTTGCACTTCTGTACTCTTAGTGGATGTTGGATTAAGAAGAGATAAATCATTATCACTTGAAGCTCATGAGTAGAACTAGTTATAAATGGTACTTTTATCTCTTACCTATTTCTGCCTTTGTGTTAAAGTGATATTTATGTTCAGTTGTTT